>CP136062.1:48403408-49003408 GCA_032622095.1 Siphonodentalium dalli
GAGGTTCCCAGAGGGTGAATTTGGTGATGCTAGCCCGCTATGCGGGGTAGCATCACTAAATTCACCCTCTGTGGACCTCATTCTGCAAATGACAGGCACACTATTTCAAGGCTTGCATACACACCATAATACAAGTGCTAAAGGATTCATATCCATTGTGGGAAATGTTCAGATAAAAAGTTCAACACATGGTCGTTTTGTGTTTAACTTATTATCTGAACATCTCCTAAGGGAACTATTCGTCAATGAGTATTTAGTATAGAAAGGGTTAAAGGCAACCACGGGTTTCGAAGTGGATTCATGCGAAATATCAGAAATGTATGTAAATAAAAACAATCATCAACAAGTAAACGTGAAAATTAGATTTATTTTGTGCTTATTTTCATTAGTTCTATCAGTTGTCGCTTTACCATATCCGTAGTCACGATTACAGCTTTTGAGAACCCAAGCATGGGCACGCTAGCTTTGCCTGAAAGAATAGATTCCTACCACTGACTATGACCTGATAACAACACAATTAAGTACAAATTAAACACGGCAAACGGAACCATATCACCTGACTGCGAGTGGCAAGATGTTTGAATGTCAACCCCCTTGGTTGGATAATCATATACCGCGGCGATGTCTTCCCAGCGATGACCACAGATGATTTCGCACTGAGCCTCGCCAGGTATAGATTAGTATTAAAGGGGTACTGTACGCCATTTTTAATAAATTCCCAGTGATAACAACGATCTAATATCGATAATATATATAGAAAACTAAGTAATTTGAGTCGAAGATGTATTCTGTAAACGTTCAGGTTAATATTTTATCTTAAAATCATAGTTAATATTTTGATATAAATTGAATTTATGGCTGGAACCATAAATTAAATTACGAATTTCCGTGTACAAGACGTAATCAAAAAATAATTCACGGATAGTAGATTGGGCAACGCGTGGCACACATGATCGTGTAAATATTATGTTGATACGGGGCGTAAACTCACGCCACTCACTGATTAGTGACTATACAATGACTTAAATGAGTAAATCGGACCAGTATGCATATAAAATAACATTTATTTGATACATTTGCTTGAAAACTGTCCAAAAAGTATTCGATAACGACAAAATTTGGTAATTTCGCATTCCGGCTAATTCTTCGTACTCAACAGACTTTCAAATAATGGAAATCTGGTTACCTTATACTACGACTCAGAGACTATAGAAACCAACAACATTTGAATACAGTATCCATTTAACCGCTTTGACATATATAATCCCAGTTGGTGAATGCGAGCCAAAACTGTGTAATTAATTTACGCAATGGTTCGCAAAGGTCACTCAGTCGGTGAAGGAATGTAATTATATAATTTAAAGATCCATTGAATCGTTTGATGTTATTACACCATCAGTTGGTTTAATGTGGTTAAAACCCTTTTATTTCTTAATGGATTTTTCCACTCAGTTTAAAGAGTGTTCGTCAATTCCGTGTATCTCTGGGCGATATGTGATCAAGCAACAGGGAGGTGAATGCATGCGTATTGGGAATCAAGGGACTACAGTAACTGGTAATAATTCTCTGATAAAAAAAAAACATCAAACTGAATTGGCCAATCTCGTCGGTTCATGTGATAAAGTCACATAGGTTCAGGAAATCGTGATAAATTTACCCAGGTTAATAATATTCCATGCAAAGCAACCATATATTATGTTTTGCAATCAAATTGACCACCTCCAGACTGTAGGAGGTGGTCAATTTGATTGCAAAAAAATAATATATGGTTGCTTTGCATGGAATATTATTAACCTGGGTAAATTTATCACGATTTCCTGAACCTATGTGACTCGAGGGCCGTGCGATCTGCGGAATGTTATTCAGAGTCACCAAAGCTGAGACCGGGCCGCTGCTGCGACGCCGAAACGCCGAGACCGGACACCCGCGTCGGTTTTGAGGCTCCAGTATATAACCAAGCGACAGGGAGGTGAATGCATACGGATTGGGAATCAAGTGACTACTGGTAATAATTCTCTGATAAAAAAAAACCATCAAGAATAATAAAGAGAACCTTAAATATTACACACCATCGACCACTTTAACAGTGATGGTGAAGATGATTAGTATGACGATGATGTCTGATGGCGATAATCACGATGATGGTAATGATGATGATGATGGTGGTGACGATGATTATGATGATGATATATATACTTGAGATGATGATAGCGATGACGACGACGATGACGACGACAATGATGACAATAACGACGATGATGATGACGACGGCGACGACGATGATGAAGATTTTGATTTTCATGATAACGATGATGATGGCGATGATTATGACGATGATGTTACGATGATGATGATGATGATGATGGTGGTGACGATGATTATGATGATGATATATATGCTTGAGATGATGATAGCGATGACGACGACGATGACGACGACAATGATGACAATAACGACGATGATGATGACGACGGCGACGACGATGATGAAGATTTTGATTATCATGATAACGATGATGATGGCGATGATTATGACGATGATGTTACGATGATGATGATGATGATGATGGTGGTGGTGGTGGTGGTTGTGGCGACTATGACGACGATGACGATGATGAAGACGATGATGATGATGACGACGACGATGATGACGATGATGATGATGATGATGATTATGAGGATGAAACGACGACGATGATGATGAAGATGATTATGAGGATGATGATGATGATGGTGACGATGATGGTGATAATGGTGATGGTGATGATGATGATGATGATGATGCTGATGACGACGATGATGATGATGATGATGATGATGATGGTGATGATGATGATGATGATGATGATGATGGTGATGATGATGATGATGATGATGATGATGATGATGATGATGATGATGATGATGATGATGATGATGATGATGATGATGATAGTACAAATATGCACCTCTGTCATATGAAAATGGCAAGCCAGACAACAGTGGCCCCCTTTTGTAAATATATGTATATATGTTAATTATTTAATACTCTGTATTCGCCACTTAATTGTGACATTGAGTTAAATAAACAATCAATCAATCGATAATAAGGGAAATTTAAAGTTATTCTGAAGACAAGAACTAATCTATTGATTTTTATCGCCATTGTTGTAGCTAAAGAATGTCCATTTCGGGCTAACATATATCAAGGTAGTACCTACATGTAGTATCGCTTGTTGGTCTTGCTTTTGTGTTGAACGGTGTTTTTTTAAATTGCCCGAACACATTGTGCGTCTAATTGCATGTCACATGTAAGAAAGTAGGCCAGGGCATGACAGAGCGAAACTCTTCCATGTCTTGGACTGAGAGCATGAATGAGTGAATGTATTTTGTCTCTTCCTCTGTTGTTATTCTTCTTTCTCAATAACAAATTTAAAAAAGAATAATAAAGATAAGACATATAGAGAAGATCGAAAATTTGACAGGATAAGTATGTGCATATGTATACGAACTTCCTGATGCAAATATATTCGGAATCGTCATTATATCAATTTCATTATCATCATCATCATCATACGAATTATCATCGGCATCATCGTTATCATCATCAGCATCATCACCGCCACCATAATCAGCATTAGAATCGTTGTCGTCGTCATCATCTTCATAATCACCATCACCATCGTCATCATCTCGGTCCACTGCATATTGGATATTAAGCCTCTCAGTGCCATGTGTCTTTCTGATAAACTAAAGCTGAATTGGCCACTCTCGTCGGTTTATGTGATAAAGTTACACAGGTTCCGGAAATCGTGATAAATTTACCCAGGTTAATAATATTTCACGCAAAGCAACCATATATTATTTTTGGCAATCAAAGTGACCACCTACACTAATAATTGTAAGTAATGTATGCTTAATGGCGGTTATCACTTGCCAACACTGAACAGTATTTACCCCAGTCACTTGTAAATCAACTAGCCGACTAGATCCCCAACTCATCTCGCTTTAGGACTTGATGCCGATTAAAAGAGAAATTCATATCAGAAAACTCCGCTTCCTTGGGAAATTAATCCACTTGCCGATGGGACATCAAATTCCACTCAGGATATTTCTATTTAAAACATACCAGTATCTTCTATTCGGTAGGATATCTTCCGGTTTTGTCGCTGACATCTTTCCAATCTTGGAAAAATACGACCTAAGACATTTCATAATTGATTTCCTTGGTAACGGAATATTCCCTTCTGATAGTATCTGGAAAAGACACATTCGCGAGGCCGTTGAAGAAAACTATTGTGAAGAGTGGTTCAAATTTACCAGTAACTCTACAAGCCTGTCTCTGTTGGTACAGTGTCACCCATTCCAACTGAACACCTGGAATATTTGGGAATTGATGAGAAGAAACCGCCCGCACGCAGTGGCACTAAAACACCTGGCTATCCTCCTCAACAAAACTACGTTTGACAATAATGTTCTGTGTCGTACGTGTGGTTCGAGGTACAGCAATGAATTAATGCACGTGCTTTGCAATTGGACATGCAACTCAGATGTGATTATCCAGATGCGCTATAATTATTGGAGCTTTATAATTGACAAATACGGTATGCCAATGTACATGTTTCTGGACAATCTGTCGCTTCAACAGAAACTGTTGATGGAGGTTATCCTCTGTGGTTCCGCTGTGCATACTTCACAGGAGTTGTCACTAGCAATTGACAATGTAATTGATACTGCCTATTTTCTGCTATTCTCTAGCAGAATCGTATAAAGCCAGTGAATAACACCTGATTAACTAATCGTATGAGCATCGATTCAATACATACAATATATAACTGATGCAAATATCATTTGCACCTGTATATCTCAAGCACAATGTCGTGAACTACACTCTCTCCTAAGAGGAGGTAATAAAGATATATAACTTGATCACAATCTTGGGAACCTAGGTAACCTGGGTAACCAACTCAGTCAAACCAAACATCTCAAGCAACGTATGTTCCCCCGATATCTTCGAGATTATATATCATCAAATATCGCAATCGGAATGAGATAAATCTTTAGGAAGATAATCGCTTGTTTGTGATCAACATATATTTTAATTAAATTATATGGTAAGTCATTACATGGTTGAAAGAACACGAATAAATGCGAAGATTCAACTTTTCAAAACCCACACGATCACTCGGTTCACTAAAAGGGAACATGTTCACGTATGCTGGACATTTTGTTCCGAAATTCGGTTAATGACCAGGGAACCTCTCCTTGGTGACATGGATTCCATGACAGCAAAGAGAATAATAATATTACAATCGAGTGCATAATGACACTAAAGGATAATATGAATCGTACGTGACACGTAGTGGAGCAACCACTCCACTCATGATGTGCCTCAAATTTGACTTTTTTCGGCGACATAACGCTAAGAATAATTTATGTAACATCATGCAGTGGTCACAACGGAGACGACATGCCAAATTGACGTGTCGTGGACTGTAAAATCTTGTCTGGATTAGCGTCATGACTTCTTCATTTTTCGTTTTCATTAAGCTGACCAACGAAATTGGTCTAAATGAAATTAATCGACTTAAATCACATGTGAATTCTTCGTAAGTTGTGAAGTAGTTACTTTCATTTTTATCGCGATGCTTCATTTCCAATTCCGCGTTTTTGCAATCTCAACACGGTTGCTAACCGGAATTCACGTGATAATTTCTCCCAAATCTATACCCGCAATCTTGAAAAATTACTGATGGATATAGAGAAAAAATATATGACGTCATTCACCTGCCTTAGGTATAAGCACCCTTGGTGGTTGCTATAATATTGCTCATTTAGAGCAAGAGGAATTGGCAGCCGCAGGACATTATTGAATCCAATGTCTTCTCATGACAACGAACGCACTGTGCCACCAAGCACTACCCCCGCACAGATAACTGAATGTGAGAATCCATTCGGTATATAAAGGGTTAATCGATGTTGAACATTGTAAATCACACTCAGCACGTGCTTTATTGCGTACTACGTGCGAAATACAATTGAAAAACCGCGGATTCAAACCGAGATCTGGCCACGCGCTGACCTTTATCGATCAGCCGTGATTTACACAGAAGAGAAGTACTTGATCGTGATCATTTCCTGATCCGAGATCGGTTTGTCAAGTCAACATTACTCGGTGCAAAGCGATCCCCAAGTGCATTACCGGTGCAGCCCTGGGGTAAATGTTGTAAAGTCACAACAGTGGATTCAAAATTGTTAACATTATCTTGCAGCCAATCAGAAAGGAGGTAACCGTCAGCAGACAGATTGGATCACATGCATCCATGCATGTTTCAATCTTGGTGGGTGCTTAATTGTGTGTCAGAGAAAATTCGGGTCGAGTGTTGTTAGTTTCTCACGAAAAGTGCAGTGAATTGTTCATTTGCACGGCAGTCACGATATTGCGCCATTTCCTTATTTAGATTCGCGCGCATTCTACGTCGGTTGTAAAACCCCATAATTTTGTGCGTCTACAACTTATAACTCACAATATATGTACTATCATATAGTAAATTCCTTATTTGGTAATCAAGCGACAGGGAGGTGAATGCACACGGTGTGTTTAGGCAAATAACTACAGGTAATAATTCTCAGATAAAAGAAAACAACAAAAAAAAATTAGGAGAAAATACTAACTGGATTGAAAAATATTCATCTCTTTGCAAGAACAATTATATTATATACACGTTTTCTGTCTGATCATTTCCCAGTCATGAAGTACATGTAACGTGGATTAACTGGATTTTGAACTGACAGCGGGTAGAATGGGTCGATTAAAATAAAATTTTGGTATGATTTGAAGGCGATTGTCGATGGCGCCAATAATTTATTTTAGACTCCCGCAGCACAATGGAACATTTTCATTTGACGACCCAGTAGTTCGATGTGTTTGACCATAAACAAATGGTTCTGTAACGGTTTTGATGTTTGTTTTACATAAGAAAGCGTACAAACGTGACAATAACATGCAATGTACGCGATATTTATGGCTAGTATAGGAACAATATCTGTCTATTATATAATGTTTTTTCTGTTTATGGCGGTTTTAGCGGATGTGACTATTTTAACAGTTGTACCCACAGCGAAGACCGTCTGTATCTTTAAAATTGCTTAGATTTTTAAAAAGCCCAGGATACATTATGCAAAAAACAAGCAAAGTAATAATTTGATATACAATGTATAATTGATTCTGTATAGCCTATAATTATTTTGGGGACAAAAAGGAACAGTATTATTTGCAATTTCTCCCGAAAAGTGCACATATTGTTAAAAATTACCCAAATTTCAAGAAATTTTTACCATTCGGTCTTTATTAATGTGTATGGGTATACTAGTGGTGGAGTTGGTTGTGGTGTTGGTGGTGGTTGTGGTTGTGATGGTGGTGGTGGTTATGGTGGTTGTGGTGTTGGTGGTGGTTGTGGTTGTGATGGTGGTGGTGGGTATGGTGGTTATGGTGGTGGTGGTGGTGGTGGTTGTGGTGGTGATGGTGGTCGCGCCATCACCCATTCATTCATACCACTATAGCTTATACTGCCAAATACCATTCTCGTTCATAATTATTATAAACTGGATGTAAATAATTATTAATGTTTGATTGAGATTAAATACGTTGAGACTAAAATTGCGAGCACACAACAGTCAGTGCGAGTGGTTGAGTAACGCATATGCTATTGCATTGATGACATGCTGAGCCACTGTACCTAATGGTCATGCGTTTGGTCTCTTGGCAAATATGCATAAGCAGTATACGTGCCTTACCCCTTCCATATACATTTGATCTTTCACTTTTGCAGCCGAAGTTAATGACATCTAAATGTGAGTTAGACACGGATTGAGTGTTGATGACATGAACCCATACTTTCATCTCAAAATATCCCTAATCCGTTGGCATTGATTGATTGATTTATTTTTGATATAAAGACATACACGTATATTGTTTTAACAGGTTACAAATATAATAAATTACAAGCAAATAAAAAGGAGTTTTTAACATAATTTCAGTTGTTAGGCTATATAAGAAATCACAAATTTTGAAACAAAAATGAGGCTGTAAAGAAGTCAAAGTGAATACCAATGGTATGATGGCTGAAATTTAGAAAAAAATCGTAGAGTACATGTACGGCTAGATATCGGGGATGGCACAAAAAGCACTCGAAGGCTTAATTCCATTGTGGTCCCCTGATATGCTACCGGCCACGAGGCAGACAATATAGTTACCACAAAATTCTCCATTTTGATACTAAAAAATAATGGTAATGACATCAATGTTAATATATTGATATTTTACATTGATAAAGCCATCATCAATGTGGATAAAATAATTTATCATCATAAGTGCTACATTTACAAGTAATCTTATGATTGTGAATATTTTTTATTTTAAAAGAAATGATCTTTTCACCGACCAGGTGGATGAGACGCCTGGCAGATCCATTTAACATAACAAGTCTGACACTCGTCTCATTCACCGGGTCTATGAATACTGACCGATATAATATTATATTAATATTAGTGCTGCTGCAAGAGGTGCCTGTGGGATCTGTGTCGGTTCGGTGACTTTGTAAATGATGGATACGCACCACTGCATATACGCACCAGTGCCATGTATGGCCGGTTTTGGACTGGTCTGTCCATGACCGAAAGATGGAAACCCGAAATACAGGCAGCAGTAACAATATATGCTGAGATGAGTAATTGATTGGCAAAATTTTGGTCACAGTTTCAATTCAGTAGTACAGAAAGGGATCTTCCTCTCGGTCCTTCAGTTTAGATAAGAGATGTGTTTTATGCAAAATTTCCGGTACTTGATGTCAATGGGTAGATGTACAGTTTTGTCAAGTCTATTCCAGAGTCTTATTCCTGTGTAGAAAAAATACTTTTTCCCATAACAACTTACATGAGGGAGGATGAATTTCAGTTTACCTGACCGGGTTTCAGATTGATCAGCCTCATTGTCCGAAACATTTATATCCCCTTCTTTATTTGATCGTTTGAAATGTTCATTAAAATGCAGCCAGTAAATTAATGCTGTTATGTGTATGTACTAGTTGGTGGCAGACACACGAATCTGAAAAAGAACTCCACATTCAGAATTTAGGGACGCCGCATGCCATACTTATCTGATATATTGGTTTGGCTTGCTGTGAATGATCATGTTTTCGGCCGAATTGCCATATTACTCGACGGTGTTCGTGAATGATCCTTGATCCGCCGAACACAGTCCTCTATACTAATGCCAAAAGTGCCAATTTTTCCAAATGTCTAATATGAAATTTCACAATTTAAAAAGCTGATTGATTCCAGAGTAAGGAACCTCAAATTCAAATTGTTACAATTTGAAGTGATTTGTTGATGTGTCAGTACAGTATTCCCTCTCACAAATTGCTTTTCATAATTTACGGACATTTTATTTTATTACCATGATAACTTATATATTAGCTGTATATTGTGCGGTCCAAGTTCCATCGTACGTAAACCAGCTAGTTAAATCGTAGAAGGAGATGCTAGAACATATCAAGCTGGTTTTACGCCGAATGAAACTTGGGCTATATATTTAAGTCGTTCACATACCTGAAAATTCCCAATTTGACCGCCATTTGGTGGTGATTTTCATAAATGACAGGGGTCCAGACCACTTTTCCAATTAGGGTAGGATGTTATTCCTGTTATTCCGTTAACCCTTTACCCAACAGAAGGGCCCTGTGCCAATGCATTCTCTTATATATGCGAGTCGACCATAGGTCGCCTCGCATATATAAGAGAATGCATTGGCTTAACACATTAAAACTTATAAAAACAAATTTAGGCCAATGCATTCTCTTATATATGCGAGGCGACCTATGGTCGACTCGCATATATAAGAGAATGCATTGGCACAGGGCTAACTGTAACTATCACAATGAGGTCAAGGAGCCGGTTCCAATGATATCCATATTTGTATGGTTCTATTGAGACAGACCGAAGATATTTTAGGCTGTTCAAGCTTTATTTGGCCGGTTTGGCCGTTTTGTTGGGTAAAGGGTTAATAACTTGAAGACACCACAAACTATTTCACTGAAAAGTCACTCTCTACTGCATCAGGAAACAACCAGCCTCACTAAGAAACTGACCAACTTGCATGAATTATTCAGAAAACCAAAGTATTTAGCACCATAAATTATGGCGATTTTAGTAGAGCTGATTTCTGGTTGAATCAAGGTTGAGGCTTTCTGGGGAATTATCATTTATTTTTACAATAGAAACATACAGTGGTCCACACAACAATCGGAGCTCCGGTTGTAATAAGTGGAAGTGACTGAACGGCGGAGTTCCGGAACTTAAAAGTAGCATAACACAGTTTTACAAATTCTTATATACAAAGCATGCATGCATTAACGACGCAGGATTCGATTAACAGATTTTCTTTATAAAATATCCGATCACCACAGTGGCATTAACAGTTTGACAAATAAGTTATTATTAAAAGTAAAGCTTAGAATACGTGCGATGAATTAGTAACTAATAAGCACCCGCTTGAGCAAGAATTGACAAGTTGCATATGACAAGCCAGCTGATTAATACAAAGAAAAGGTTGGAATTGCGAGAAATTAACAGTACCATACGATAATGAAAGACTCTCATCTGCTTCTGCAACAGTCGTGGGTGTGAGAACTATAACAGAGCAGCTTGTCATTCTGGGCAATTGGTTGTGCAACTTTAAAGTCCAGTTATCCACAAAGCAGATATAGTAAGCAATTATTTCATGTGTCTTTTGGGAACAGTCAAAATTGTAGTCCCGATGTATAAGGAATGACTATGGAACTGTTGCTCTCGGCCTTCGGCCTTGGGCAACAGTTCGATAGTCATTCCTGATACCGAGGGAAAACATTTTGCCTGTTCCCAAAAGAAACATGAAATAATTGCTTTGTTGCCCAATAGATTTACTTGTATATAATCAGGTGACAGTGTGGAAATTCGGTATAATTAAAAAACCAAAACGGAAATTTCCGGAAATAGCCGAAACGTCACGGAAATTGCCAACCATGTAACAGTTCGTTCGGGCCAGTCAACAGTTCGCTCGGAACCAGTCAACAGTTCGTTCGGTCGGGCAACAGTTCACTCGTGACGTCACGAAAGCTGACCGTGATTACAAACCGGACAACAGTTAATTCAGGGCGGGCAACAGTTCGTTGTGGCGATACGAACGCGAATTTGGGGTTAACCAGTTAATTCTAAATCCCAATGATTTACGAAGTAAAACTCTACTATTGGGTAACAATGTCTGCTAACATGAGCGAAGTGTCCCACATTACTGTAGAGTATCCGCCTGTATCGACCTGACTTTCTATACCAGAAGACATTATACTTCCCATCAAAGATCTTACCACTGCATCTTATGTGTTTGTGTGGTTGGTTAAAGCTCACAACCACGTTTTGTTGTATTTACACTACTATCATTGGTTCCCAGGAGCTAATGTGGTAGTGTCTATCAAGCAGGGTTCGCGCTGCCACTTGGCAAATTTGCCAATGGCAAAAATAATTCACATTTGGCAAAAAAAAATTCATTTGGCAAAAGTTTTATATATATATATGTATTTCTATCCTCCATCATATGAAGAGTTACATGTTGATTGATTGATTGATTGATTGGGGTTTTATGTCGCTTTAGCCGCTAAGGCCATATCACGACATTGTCAGTTTTAATGGTGAAGGAAATCCGCACACTTATGGCTAATCTAACAGTGATTTCAATGGCTGATAAACTCGTCGACCATGTGCGGCAAACCACCGGCCATCGGCAAGTAAATGGCAACTTTCCCAGATAACGATTTCGAGTTACAAAGTCCACGATGGAAACATGTTGATTTGAACCCTTATCGCCAGCGCTGGAAGGCGAAACGACTTGGAGTTGTACCCCTAACCGATTGAGCCACCGAGGCCCCCAAGAGTTACATGTAACACGAATACATAAAATACATATAGAACAAAGAACAATTCAGTAGAAAAGTTGTGGTGTTTATACTGCTAATCATGTGCCCTTCTAATGAAGCAACCCTTCGGCCATTGTATTGTTGGGTGATTGGTTTATTTGTGTATGACAAACCACAATAGAAATGCGAGTATAATTAATTATTTACTAATTAACTGCTTTTCGATCGATATCAAGTCATTCAAACAGCGAGTGTCCAAAGATAAGACTTAAGGTTGCAGAAAATGATATTATCAGGGATAGCATTTGGCAAATGGTAAAATAATTTGGCAAAAAATGTTTTCATTTGGCAAATTATTTGGCAAAAGTAAAATTCGGTCGAGCGCGGACCCTGATATCAAGGTATCACGTGAATGGTGGAATTGTTCACGTGACTCAAATACAACACGTGACGCTGTTATAAATAATAAAATGATGAACCTGGATTGCTGGATAATACGTCTATTATGTTGTGTGACCATTTCAGTTACTCGTGAATGGTGGTTGCTTCTTTGTGGAGTGGAGTGGTGTCTTGTAATGTCATACCATTGTTGTGTCTTTCCTCCATGGTGAATCTTAACTGTCGATTTGTATAACAATTCACTATCCCACTATCCCACCCCACTATCATAACCAAAATGTAATGTTTTGATAATGTTACCGAAATGAACAATACATACTATTGGGTGAAGCTTTTTCCGGGTTTCATATTCCTGTAATGTTAATGATTCGATAATGACACATTGGTATATGTGACCCGCCATATCAAATCCAGTCGTAAGTCGGGATTTGTTTACCCTGTGCCAATGCATTCTCTTATATATGCGAGTCGACCATAGATCGCCTCGCATATATAAGAGAATGCATTGGCCTAACAATTTTTTATCATTTTTTTTAAATAAATGTTTCTTACAATTTTTAGGACATAACATTAAAAAAAATCCATTACCCTGTAGGAAGCCCCACACATATATAGAAGCATATAGAAGAGTGTCGTCTGCTCATGTTTGTCTGGGGCTCTGTATGGGTGAAATTATAAAATTGTTAAAGAATACAAGAAAAAAATATTAAAATTGTAAAAAATTGTTAGGCCAATGGATTCTCTTATATATGCGAGGCGACCTATGGTAGACTCGCATATATAAGAGAATGCATTGGCACAGGGTAAAAAATATCCCGACTTACGACTGGATTTATTATGGCGGGTCAAATATTATGATTTTAGGCAGGTATAATGGTATATACATAAATTTCAAAAGAAATTTGCCCAGTTGCTTATTGTGAATGCACTACTACAACATTTTCAAGGTAGCAAACATAGTACTGACTATAGCAGCTGTTACCAATCACTCAACCCTGCAAACTGATCAATCGAGCCAAGGTCGTTTGCTTGCTGAATATATAGTTTGCCAACTTTTGAAAACTAAATGTTTATAGTAAATCATAAGGATTGGAAAAATATCATGATATTTAATATTTTGAGTTACAATGAATATACAAAATGTAACTTAGATTTCTAAATTCGTGTTGGACATACTGGTTGCCATCTCAAATTAGCGTCAGTTGAATCAACAAGTTGGCAAGTTCGCATAAAGCATATGGATGGATGAATTTGAATGAGAAATCTATAACTTCCCAAGTTGATAAGGCGCATTAGATAATATTAAACTTCCCATTTTGTGGATAACAAACCCGCACTAAGCAGGGGGAGGATTTTTCCGGGCACGTATGCCGGGGGGTGGGTGATCGATTGGACCAACAAACATTTGTTTTCCGCAACTCAAATTTTTTTTTCCCTGCAAGTCTTTTTGACTGTTTTTGCAATGAGTTTGGCTTAAAACACCTTAGAATGTCAATATTAACATAAATGAAAAATTCCATGATGATCAGACAAATATTATAGCCTGTAGCCCATGCTAATGGATTGAATTTTGAAATCCAAGATGGCCGCTGGCAGCCATGTTTTTTTTGATCGAATGACCCTAAAATGACTCGTTCCTATTTACATGTCAATGTTAACATACATAACAAATAGTATGCACATACATTCATATACAGCTGTTTACAGTGAATTACCCCCCGGAAATCTCTGTTTTGGTGTTAAAAGGGGGTGGGTGTCCAAAAATGGTCGGAAAAACTGCCGAAAGCGGAAACAAATTTGGACGCGGGGGTGGGGTGGGGTGGTCCCAATGGGTCGAATGGAAAAAATCAGCATACGTGCCTAAAAAAAATCCGACCCCCCCCCCCCGCATTAAGTGGGATGATAACTGGTTTCGCCATCACTGGGCGGCTAATGTTGGCCTGATGTGCCTTAACAACTGATTCGCCGGGACCATATGTACTTTTGCTGTTTTAATTGACCCACCGGCACGCTATGTACTTTTGCTGTTTTATTGTGAAGAATCCGTATCTATCCCGGTAACGCATGTACTTAATGCACATGGTGTTTTGTAACACATGCCAAACAAGGGACTACATCACTCACAGTATCAGTGTCTGGATGTAATGTCGAACGTGTCATGCCTCGACTATATGCGTATCTGCTTCCATCTGCTAATTATCGACTGACTCCCTGTCTCCGAAGAGTACTGAATTCATGTTATCACGCTCGTGTAGCTTTGATCCGTGCGCCCTGCGATTAAAACATATCTCGATGTGATGTGATGTGATGCTTTATTGATAACTAAATATACTATTATGCACAAAATATAGAGTTATGTAACATATTTACAGTGTATGTACATAAAGTGACATTTGGCCATCGAATTCGGGGTCTATTGTTTGTGTAATCAGCATCTTCATCGTCGTCATCGTCGTCGTCGTCGTCGTCGTCGTCGTCGTCATCCACAGGTCCCCAGAACAAAAATTAAGTATTATTGGGGGTGGGGTCAATTTTTGTTCTGTGGACCTGTGTCGTCATCATCATGTTCATCGTCCTGCAACCTTATTGTTATCGCAATCGTCATTATAGTCATCATCAACGTCGTCATCACCTCCGTTGTCTTCATCGTCATCGCCGCCCAACATAGTCGTTGTCGTCATCGCCATCTTCATCGTAATCTTCGTCGCCTCGTCGTTATCATCGTCATCATCATCATCATAATGACCACAATGCATTATCAACCTCATTTTTGTCGTCAACATCCAAATCATTATCATTCACATCATCATCATCGTCATTGCTATAAATCTGTCGGCCCAACATCTCATCTTCGTCACCCTCATCGTCGTGATTACCAGGTTTATCCACGATTATCATGTTATCACACTCGCGTATAGCTTTGATCCGTGCGCCCTGCGATTAAAACATATTCCGGTTTACCCACGATGATCGTGTTATCACACTCGCGTATGGCTTTGATCCGTGCGCCCTGCGATTAAAATATATTCCGGTTTACCCACGGTGATCGTGTTATCGCTAACCCGGCTGATATTTCCTTCATTGCACAAGACAGTAATTCTCGAACACATTTCAGTAAATAAACCTTTGGTCTGTCGAACCTTGTCTACATTATATAGCAATATTAGGTAATTAATCTAACGCCTATGTCTGGGACTATTTATCACCAGCCAGAATTACTTAAAACTCTCTAAATTTGAAAAGAACTGAATTTATCATCGGCTTCCATGCGGACGCCTGTATAATGCTATCACAGACCAACGAACACAAACTAATTATCGCATATATCTGAGGTTTTGTCGATAACTGTAGACTTTATATGCGATCCAGTTCACCTTATACACAATGTTAGAAAATACTGTCGGTTTTACAGTGTCGGACCAGGGACGTGGCTAGAGGTTCTCCGTTGGGGGTGTCAACCTTGGGAAATTCCAACTGCACCCCCCCCCCCCCTTGAATTAGAATCAGACTAAACACAAGTTTTGTATAATTCCATTTTCACCCCCCCCCCCCCCCTTGGACCATTGTTCTATATTCCCGATAAGAGAACATTCAGATATTTTAACCTGAAAAATTGCATAAATCCTAGCATCAAGTGGTCTAACTCCACACAAATGCACACGGCTACGGACAAGAGACAGAGACCAAGACACACCGGGCTGACCATGGTTGTTCGGCCCGGTTGAGAAAATTTTGAAAACTATACAAGAAAATCGCAAATCCTAGCATCTGGACTGGCCTCAACTGAAGCTTTCCTTTTGTGTTGGAAATTTCAAACCTCATACTGCCCCTCAGGCCAGGGGGGGGGGGGTCGGAAAAAAATTTCAGGCACGTATGGCATTTTTTCCCTTTCGATCATTTTTTGTACCCACCCACCCCCACGGCCAAATTTTTTTCCGTTTTCGGCAGTTTTTTCCGACCATTTTTTGACACCCACCCCCCTTTTAACACTAAAACAGAGATTTGCGGGGGGGAAATTCACTGTAAACAGCTGTATATGAATTTCTGTGCATACTATTTATCATGGATGTTAACATGGACATGTAAATAGGAATGAGTAATTTTGAGGTCATTCGGCCAAAAAAACATGGCTGCCAGCGGCCATCTTGGATTTCAAAATTTGCAACAAAATACAACACGATAACTGCCTGCAGTCAGTTTACCAGTTAGAATTACATTATTTCTCTCATTCAAACTGATTCAAAGTGGTTTTGAAGCTCAACTCATTGCCAAAACACTAAAAACAAGCAGGAATTTTTTTTTTTAGTTGCGGAAAAAATTGCTTGTTGGTGGCTTTGACCACCCACCCACCCCGGCATACGTGCCGGAAGAAATTTTTTCACCCCCCCCCCCCCCCCCCCTGCTCAGGCTGGAAAAGTCTCCAAATGATGACCATTTCAGTCCACAAGTTTGACAAAATGTAGTAAAATATTGTTTTGTTAAACTAATTAGCAGTTTTGTATTGGCCAGGGGGAGGGACAATGACACACCGGGCCGACCGTGGTTCGGCCCGGTGTGCAAAAAATTTGAAATCTGAACAAGAAAATCGCAAAGAGTAGTTTCTAGACTAGCCTCAAGCCTTCCTAGAGTTGGGAATTTCTAACACTTAGGTTGGAAAATTTTCAACTGATGACAATTCCAATGACAATGTTGACCAAATGTAAGACAATATTGTTTTCTTAAATTAACTAGCAGCTTTTGACTGGCCACGGGGGAGGGACCAGGACACAAGCTTTCCAAGTGTTGGAAATTTCCAACATGTCATCCCCCGAAGGTTGGAAAATTTCCAACTGATGACCATTTCAGTCCAAAATTTTGACAAAAAATAGGAAAATATGCAAATATTGGTCCAAAAACAATTAATTCCCCCCCCCCCCAATAATTTGTTTGAAAATCAAACTACAAGAACATTTTTAACCTATTGTTTGTGTGAAATTTCCAACTAATGTTTTGGCAGGTATGAAATTTCCAACTGTTGAAAATTTTGACCAAAGTTTGGGTGCCCCCCCCCCCCCCCCTGTCGCCACGTCTCTGTGTCGGACCGTCATAATCAGACGGTCCCATACCATTTCATCAGTACCGTTGTTTTATGCCCCATGAAGGTGGTCAAAATAAAATTGTGCGCGTTTCCAAGTTCATGCCATCAAAATTCATATACATATATATATTTATCGGCGACAAAATTATATACCGCAGTGACTCCATATGGTATGACTGAATCTGATTCTGCTGATATTTAATATTTATTGTTAATTGTTTGTATTCAGTGCAATGATACGATATATTAATTCCGTCTTGTCTTCCGTCCGTAATTAAATTACGTTATTTTCGTGAGCCGACTTTATCACTCACGAATTTCTTTCTCTGTCTTGCCGCGCTGAAAACGCAATCCAGTCGACAGTGTTCTGATAGTTTTGAAGCACATAAATGTACATCTACATGAGAGGATATACTGTACGCACCAGAGTAATTCACAAATGAACTGATGCCGCACAGTGACGGATGATCACATATCAATACAATCCCAACTTACGAGTACAACTATTACAATTACACGGACCGATTCATCCCATATTCGTCAATTTCATTGAAACATTCGCCATGTTATCGCCAAGTTATTACGACAATGTACGGACCGGGAGTCCACTATTGGTTCTATGTTCTTGTCAAACTATCTTTGGCTGACTCACTGATATGGATACTGAGTGTTTTGATACTAGTATACACAGTTTGATGTATCACGCTATCAAATTTCATCGAAAAATGTGGGACTATGGAAGAACGTTGTCGCCAAGACATCACGCATAATTATTATAGGCTTTGCTGTTGTCTTGAATGTTTCAATCACAACAAGCTGTTAATGCTATATTGTCGTGATGTACGCATTCATCGGTTAAAACAAAAACTGTGTTTCCAAGTTACTGGACAATTTCACGCCTTTCATGTTACCAAAAGTATGCCATTAAGATATTTTACTTTTACATGTACATAAATTTGAGTTTTAACTGTGTAGCGTTCTTCCTTTATGTCTTAAAGAGGCATGTCCTTATATAGGCAATGGCAAAATGGAGGCAATGCATGGCCCAGTTCACTCGACCAGCAGATAAGGTCCCGGTACAGTGATTCGCATAACTGACGGGCGATGGCCATCAAAATAATACACTAAGTGCGTCAAACTCTTCAACTTCCAAAAATACAATTTTTTGACAAATATGATGCACCGAGAATCGTCTTTTGCTCAAAGCACGTTTGTGGGCAATTCCTGCTAACCACAACTCAATTAGTTTCGGCTTTTTTGACTGTACAGACCCCCGACTGGCCACTATATTGCAGATGAATCGACAGCTTCTGTTACCGGTACAGCAAAAAAAAATGTCACATTCACATAACAATATATCAAGTAGTTGGCCGCGAGTAATATTCGTGTGCCGCTGTTAGCGTGTGCTAGTACTGATGATCAGCTGCAAATTACCGTGCACACAATTGAAATCAATCGCTTATGTTAAACCCCTGTCACACTCAGGCCGGCGCTTGCACTGCGATGCAAACGTACCAAGATATGAGTAACACGCAGGAGGAGCGCCGAAAACTGTCCAAAATTGTCAAACTTTTAAAACAAAGTATGCTCCTATTGCGTTCCTACTTTGTCAAGTCTCACGCTCTTATTGCGTTCGAGTTGCTGTCATTGTGATGCTAGTACGTTCTCAATACGTTTGCAAAACGCTCTCTGTGCGGGCGCGGAGAGTATAAATAGCGTCTCCTGCGTTCTCCAGTCATAGTCAGATTTTAGTTTGTGGGGAATATACCCAACAATCCGCAATAGATTAGCTGTCCGATTAAATCACTGTCACACTCCGCTGCGATCAGGCCGGGGCTTGCATTGCGCTGTAAAATTATATTATCAAAGCGCCGAGCAAAGCGCACTAAGGTATCCAAGAACCGATTGGTGACGCAGTAACGTCGCAGTTGACTACATGGCTAGGACGGGAGAGGGTCCCCGTGATCGCCTCTGAGCGCCAGAGCGCCGCGTTTGTTTTGTGCATGCACAAAACAAGCGCAGAGGTTCGGCGTTCTGACCAGGCGCAGTACTGTCGCCACGACAGCGCAATGCGAACGACATGAGCGCCCCGTTGACGTAGCAAGGACGGATACAAGCTACTCGTGGTCGCAGCAAGCATTCCTCTGCAACTGCAGTAAGCTTACTACGCTTTGGTCAGAACGCCGTTTTGTGCATGCACAAAACAAGCGCGGCGCTCTGACAGCGCAACGCGAACGACATGAGCGCCCCGTTGACGTAGCAAGGACTGATACAAGCTACTCGTGGTCACAGCAATAATTCATCTGCAACTGCAGTAAGCTTACTACGTCTTTGTCAGAACGCAGAACCCCTGCGCTTGTTTTGTGCATGCACAAAACAAGCGCGGTGCTCTGGTGCCTATGGGCGACCATGGAGACCCTCGCCCGTCGTAGCCAGTGTCCACTGCGTCACCAATCGGTTCTTGGAGACCTTAGTGCGTTTAGGTGTGCGCTTTGATACTTTTGCAGCGCAATGCAAGCGCCGACCGGAGTGTGACAGGGGCTTTAACAGTGTCCCAGTGAGAGAATTCGCAATCAAATGTGTCTCTTGAGGTGGAATTCGGAGTCCAATCACGTGTTATCATTTGTTTGTATTTCATTCGTCGTTCAACAATGCTAGTGCCACGTTCCAGCCACCCCTTATATCAATGAGCAATCGATGATGAGATACAAAACATTGACGGCGGAACAAACCGTTCAACACTGAAAGTACGGAATGCAATCGAACGCAGTTGTATACCATGCAGTGCCACTCGACCGTAAAAACGCGGCGATAAATCACCAACGGGTGTACTATATGAATAAACCTTAATCGTGGGGACAAGAGCGACCCACTATTGAATAACCTTCTCTCACAGTCGCCTTTATTAACACTGAAAATAATTTAGACTGACAACTCATGCGTCATTCTTTGTATCTAAAGACATTCAAAAGTGGCCGACAGAACGGATTTAAGCAAAACAAATAGCATTGTATTTGCAATTAAATTTACAGAGAACTTCGACGTTGTTTGTCTTCATCAGTTTTTATCAGACAAATTTGAACGAAACTCGTGTACGCCCTTAGTTGGATTTTGAACCAATTTCCAATAGCAAATGTCATCGTGTTTTATCGATGACCTTCAAACGTTATGACCAGAAATAATTTACGACTCGGCCCTCAATTAAATTTGGAATTAATTTCACACAGAAGATGTCGAGATGTCGTGATCGCGATGTCGTGATCGTGATCGTTGGTTTGCGATTTCCTTCAAAGTCTGTTAAATCCGAATGAATTTGGGGAAACATTAGACCCTTAATCACCGTTAATCTCACATACATGTATCAGGTTTCTCATTCCAATGATGCAGAAAATTACTTTCGCTGCAGTCCTGTGATAACGATTTGAAGTTTCTCGGCCCTGGCCTGTAATCAACTTTCCCTTTTCCAAGAAACCAATTTTACTCAGCGCTCAGATCTTTTTGCAGGTCACGACAGAGTCATGATATCATTTTGCGACCGCATCGCACTGGAAGATTAGACATTAGTGCCGATTTCGGATTCTGATCTGCGGTATTGATGGATTCCCACAGACGAAACGGCATTAGATTCAAATTATCCCCGCACATGATTCAATTCCCGCTTCAAACAACATAGATTAAAGCGCGATCGATAGACGATGAATTAGTTCTGATGACAGATTTCACACAGTGCAAGACATAAAACATTAGATCGTTTTCTGTTCTAAATCTTTTTGCTATTAAAACAAAATATTGGGTCGAAAATACCGGGTCGCACGACAAAACAATAGAGCGAATTTCAGTATAAAGAATCATATTCTCGCGTAATAAAGTTATGCCAGAACAATTTGAACTAAGAAAACTAAGAAAAAACAGTTATAGCTGGTTATAGCAGACATTTAAAAAAATATTTGGAAGAGTGTATATAGATGGCATGATATATAGAGAAGAGAAATCGAGCTATTTTCCAATATATGAAAACAAACTGTTTGGCCTGCACCAAAGACGAAAACATGTTACGCGTCCAGATTCATTAACCCTTTGCCCAACAAACCGGCCAAAAACTGCCAAATAAAGCTGCAACAGCCTAAATTATCTCGGGTCTGTCTCAATAAAACCATACAAATATGGATATCCTTGGAACCATAGGTCGCCTCGCATATATAAGAGAATGCATTGGCCTAAAAAAAATCTTTTTTAAACACTTTTTACCATTTTTTCTTACATTCTTTAACAATTTTATAATTTTTAATGTGTTAAGCCAATGCATTCTCTTATATATGCGAGGCGACCTATGGTCGACTCGCATATATAAGAGAATGCATTGGCACAGGGCCGTTCTGTTGGGTAAAGGGTTAACTTGTTGTGAACGTCCACCGCCTACTAAAATAATCAAGTCATAACAGATTCGTGAAATCATCTGCGGCGTGCATCGTCCCTGTAGATTAGCCATTAGCGCCCATTTCAGGTTCTGTTCTGCCGCATTGATGGATTTCCCACAGACGGAATGGCATTAGATTCAAATTATCCCGGCACATGATTCATGTCTGCTTCAAACGACGGAGAGTATTGCACTGCCCGAGATCACTAATACGATGAATTTGTTCTGATGACAGATTGCACACGGTGCAAGATGGAAAACATTATCGCTTTCTGTTAAAAAAACTTGTTCACATTGCAATAAAACAAATATTCGTGCCGACAAATCGAGGTCGTGCGAGAGCATACAGTACATGTACTATTTTCTAACGTGATAAGTGTATGCCCTGGAACATATAACAAACAGCGTAATCGTTTTTTTATTCTGAATTTAATGAAATTTGTCATTCTTTTTGGCATTTAATTTTATTTTTATCTTGGCACATAATTCTGAGACCATTGAGATAAACCCGGAATTAAATTTTACTCAGCGCTCAGAGTTTTTTACGAGTAACGACCAACACGTGAAATCATGTTGCCATGGCAGCAGATGGCAGAGCGAATTTCAGCATGATAAAGTTATGCAAAAACATGTCGAATTAAGAAATAGAAAATATAGAGAAAAAGAAAAGTTATTGCAACAATTTCAGAATATATGATGTGTAATGATGGCCATATCTATATGGAAGGGACATTGTGCTGTTCTGCAGCACAGACGAAAACATCATATTCATCCAGATTCCTTAACGGGGGAGGTCAAGTCACCAATATTGAATGGGGGATTTCCAAGCAATTCTGCGGAGTAAAAGTTACAGAGTTGCACATACTTCTGAGTGTGACTTGATGTGCTATAATTGGAAACAACATGTATTTATCTGGCGGGCCCGCTTGGAACTTGTTCCATTATAATATTGGTGTATTGATTTTTCAAATGTAGGTCAAGTGATGTAATTCCAGAAAAAATTTCTCAAAAATGTATATATTGCTAAATTTTATATTTACCAAGCGGACCCGCCAGATAAATACCTGTATTTTTCAACACCAAATCAAGTCGCATTCAGAAGTATGTGCAACTCTGTGACCTTTGCTCCGCAGATTTGCATGGAAATCCCCATTCAAAATTGTTTACTTGACCTCCCCCTTAACTTTCTGTGAACGTTCATAGCTTTATGAAATAATCAAACCATATAAAACATATATGCGGCGTGTATCATCCCTGTCGATTAACCATTAGCTCCGATTTCAGGTTCAGTTCTACCTTATTGATGGATTCCCACAGACGCAATGGCATTAGATTCAAATTATCCCCGCACATGATTCAATTCCTGCTTCACACTATACCGAGATTATGCGCGAATCGGTGGACGGCGAATTAGTTCTGATAACAGATTGCGCACGATGCAAGATAGAAACCATTATCGCCTTCAACATTTTTTCCATTAAAACAAAATCTGGAATCGTCAACACGGGGACACGCGAATGCATACTACGTAAGAGCATTACGGGCATCCGAAACACTACCGCACCCCTAATATACAAATACACAACTCGGTGTAACGACTTCAAACAACTCGCTATAACGACTTCCAACAACTCGTTATGTTATAACGACATACCAGTCGTTGTCACGACTTGCAAGTCGTCCAGTTGTGAATGTAGTTATAACGACCTACAACTCGTTATAACGAGTTGCAAGTCGTTATAATGAGTTTTTGGAAGTCATTATAACATGTAGAAATAAAAAAGTCGTTATAACGACTTGTTTCTATTTATTCTAACTACTTCCAACGACTCGTTATAACGAGTTGTAAGTCGTTATAACGAGTTGTTGGAAGTCATTATATGGATTTTCAAGTCGTTATAACGAGTTGTGAATTTGTATATTTGGGGTGCGCTGGTGTTTCGGATGGCCCTAATGAGTTGTATATTTAAAAAATTGGGGGTGCGTTGGTGTTTCGAATGGCCCTATAATGAGTTGTGTAATGGTATATTTGGGGGTGCGTGGTGTTTCGGATGGCCCTAATGAGTTGTGAATTTGTATATTTGGTGCATGGTGAGTTTGGTGTTTCGTTGTGTAATTGTATATTTGGGGGTGCGTGGTGTTTCGAATGGCCCTAATGAGTTGTGTATTTATATATTTGGTGGTGACTTTGGTGTTTCGGATGGCCCCAATGTGATTTCGTATCATAACGTATGCTCGCACCAGGGTAGAGCAAATGTCAGCAACCGCTGACCTGCATCGAAGACGAAAAACATGTTATATTCCAAATTTCTTAGGTTTTTTGTGACCGTTCAGAGTTTTATAAATTAAAGGCCCACTTATGTTTCGAACCCCCAGATCACATTATATAAAATATATGCCATAGTATATACCATTTGAAAAATGAAGCTCCAAAACATTGTATTTTCAACTTGTTCGATGTAATAACTGTGAACATGTTGTTTATGTTGAGTTACCGACGTCAGTTCTATGCTCCAGTTTCTGCACAAAGTCTATTATTTTCAATGGAACGGGAACAACTCTATATATTTAGATGTACGGTTATTCCCCTTCCATTGAAAAACAAACTATAATTTGAATTATTTTGCCGTCTATCTGCTTCTATGAACAATAACGGGGGAAATGATTTTATGATTTCAACTATTTTCTATTTGGGCACCTTCTGAGACACAGACGTTCAAATGGTCTTGAATTATAGTATTTTAAGCACATTTTATGGCATAGATTGTTACTAAAACCGTATATCAAGGCACGATAAAAAATTCGGTGACTCGAAATTTAAGTGGGCCTTTAATAAAACCAACAGAATTGTAATGG
Source organism: Siphonodentalium dalli (assembly GCA_032622095.1). Lineage (NCBI taxonomy): Eukaryota > Metazoa > Mollusca > Scaphopoda > Gadilida > Siphonodentaliidae > Siphonodentalium > Siphonodentalium dalli. The sequence continues at coordinate 48,428,084 of CP136062.1, forward strand.
CCCGTGCACGTTGACAATGGCAGTTATATCACCTAGATACTTAGTTTTATATTTGTTTTATCGCCTAGATACTTAGTTTTATATTTGTTTTATCGCCTAGATACTTAGTTTTATATTTGTTTTATCTCCTAGATACTTAGTTTTATATTTGTTTTATCGCCTAGATACTTAGTTTTATATTTGTTTTATCTCCTAGATACTTAGTTTTATATTTGTTTTATCGCCTAGATACTTAGTTTTATATTTGTTTTATCGCCTAGATACTTAGTTTTATATTTGTTTTATCGCCTAGATACTTAGTTTTATATTTGTTTTATCGCCTAGATACTTAGCTTTATATTTGTTTTATCGCCTAGATACTTAGTTTTATATTAGTTTTATCGCCTAGATACTTAGCTTTATATTTGTTTTATCTCCTAGATACTTAGCTTTATATTTGTTTTATCGCCTAGATACTTAGCTTTATATTTGTTTTATCTCCTAGATACTTAGCTTTATATTTGTTTTATCGCCTAGATACTTAGCTTTATATTTGTTTTATCGCCTAGATACTTAGCTTTATATTTGTTTTATCTCCTAGATACTTAGCTTTATATTTGTTTTATCGCCTAGATACTTAGCTTTATATTTGTTTTATCTCCTAGATACTTAGCTTTATATTTGTTTTATCGCCTAGATACTTAGCTTTATATTTGTTTTATCTCCTAGATACTTAGCTTTATATTTGTTTTATCGGCTAGATACTTAGCTTTATATTTGTTTTATCTCCTAGATACTTAGTTTTATATTTGTTTTATCGCCTAGATACTTAGTTTTATATTTGTTTTATCGCCTAGATACTTAGTTTTATATTTGTTTTATCGCCTAGATACTTAGTTTTATATTTGTTTTATCTCCTAGATACTTAGTTTTATATTTGTTTTATCGCCTAGATACTTAGCTTTATATTTGTTTTATCGCCTAGATACTTAGTTTTATATTTGTTTTATCGCTTAGATACTTAGTTTTATATTTGTTTTATCGCCTAGATACTTAGCTTTATATTTGTTTTATCGCCTAGATACTTAGCTTTATATTTGTTTTATCGCCTAGATACTTAGCTTTATATTTGTTTTATCTCCTAGATACTTAGCTTTATATTTGTTTTATCGCCTAGATACTTAGCTTTATATTTGTTTTATCGCCTAGATACTTAGCTTTATATTTGTTTTATCGCCTAGATACTTAGCTTTATATTTGTTTTATCGCCTAGATACTTAGCTTTATATTTGTTTTATCTCCTAGATACTTAGCTTTATATTTGTTTTATCGCCTAGATACTTAGCTTTATATTTGTTTTATCGCCTAGATACTTAGCTTTATATTTGTTTTATCGCCTAGATACTTAGCTTTATATTTGTTTTATCGCCTAGATACTTAGCTTTATATTTGTTTTATCGCCTAGAAACTTAGCTTTATATTTGTTTTATCGCCTAGATACTTAGCTTTATATTTGTTTTATCGCCTTGATACTTAGTTTTATATTTGTTTTATCGCCTAGATACTTAGTTTTATATTTGTTTTATCGCCTAGATACTTAGCTTTATATTTGTTTTATCTCCTAGATACTTAGCTTTATATTTGTTTTATCGCCTAGATACTTAGCTTTATATTTGTTTTATCGCTTAGATACTTAGCTTTATATTTGTTTTATCGCCTAGATACTTAGCTTTATATTTGTTTTATCGCCTAGATACTTAGCTTTATATTTGTTTTATCGCCTAGATACTTAGCTTTATATTTGTTTTATCGCCTAGATACTTAGCTTTATATTTGTTTTATCGCCTAGATACTTAGCTTTATATTTGTTTTATCTCCTAGATACTTAGTTTTATATTTGTTTTATCGCCTAGATACTTAGTTTTATATTTGTTTTATCTCCTAGATACTTAGTTTTATATTTGTTTTATCGCCTAGATACTTAGTTTTATATTTGTTTTATCGCCTAGATACTTAGTTTTATATTTGTTTTATCGCCTAGATACTTAGTTTTATATTTGTTTTATCGCCTAGATACTTAGCCTTATATTTGTTTTATCGCCTAGATACTTAGTTTTATATTTGTTTTATCGCCTAGATACTTAGCTTTATATTTGTTTTATCTCCTAGATACTTAGCTTTATATTTGTTTTATCGCCTAGATACTTAGCTTTATATTTGTTTTATCTCCTAGATACTTAGCTTTATATTTGTTTTATCGCCTAGATACTTAGCTTTATATTTGTTTTATCGCCTAGATACTTAGCTTTATATTTGTTTTATCTCCTAGATACTTAGCTTTATATTTGTTTTATCGCCTAGATACTTAGCTTTATATTTGTTTTATCTCCTAGATACTTAGCTTTATATTTGTTTTATCGCCTAGATACTTAGCTTTATATTTGTTTTATCTCCTAGATACTTAGCTTTATATTTGTTTTATCGGCTAGATACTTAGCTTTATATTTGTTTTATCTCCTAGATACTTAGTTTTATATTTGTTTTATCGCCTAGATACTTAGTTTTATATTTGTTTTATCGCCTAGATACTTAGTTTTATATTTGTTTTATCGCCTAGATACTTAGTTTTATATTTGTTTTATCGCCTAGATACTTAGTTTTATATTTGTTTTATCTCCTAGATACTTAGTTTTATATTTGTTTTATCGCCTAGATACTTAGCTTTATATTTGTTTTATCGCCTAGATACTTAGTTTTATATTTGTTTTATCGCTTAGATACTTAGTTTTATATTTGTTTTATCGCCTAGATACTTAGCTTTATATTTGTTTTATCGCCTAGATACTTAGCTTTATATTTGTTTTATCGCCTAGATACTTAGCTTTATATTTGTTTTATCTCCTAGAAACTTAGCTTTATATTTGTTTTATCGCCTAGATACTTAGCTTTATATTTGTTTTATCGCCTAGATACTTAGCTTTATATTTGTTTTATCGCCTAGATACTTAGCTTTATATTTGTTTTATCGCCTAGATACTTAGCTTTATATTTGTTTTATCTCCTAGATACTTAGCTTTATATTTGTTTTATCGCCTAGATACTTAGCTTTATATTTGTTTTATCGCCTAGATACTTAGCTTTATATTTGTTTTATCGCCTAGATACTTAGCTTTATATTTGTTTTATCGCCTAGATACTTAGCTTTATATTTGTTTTATCGCCTAGATACTTAGCTTTATATTTGTTTTATCGCCTAGATACTTAGCTTTATATTTGTTTTATCGCCTAGATACTTAGTTTTATATTAGTTTTATCGCCTAGATACTTAGCTTTATATTTGTTTTATCTCCTAGATACTTAGCTTTATATTTGTTTTATCGCCTAGATACTTAGCTTTATATTTGTTTTATCTCCTAGATACTTAGCTTTATATTTGTTTTATCGCCTAGATACTTAGCTTTATATTTGTTTTATCGCCTAGATACTTAGCTTTATATTTGTTTTATCTCCTAGATACTTAGCTTTATATTTGTTTTATCGCCTAGATACTTAGCTTTATATTTGTTTTATCTCCTAGATACTTAGCTTTATATTTGTTTTATCGCCTAGATACTTAGCTTTATATTTGTTTTATCTCCTAGATACTTAGCTTTATATTTGTTTTATCGGCTAGATACTTAGCTTTATATTTGTTTTATCTCCTAGATACTTAGTTTTATATTTGTTTTATCGCCTAGATACTTAGTTTTATATTTGTTTTATCGCCTAGATACTTAGTTTTATATTTGTTTTATCGCCTAGATACTTAGTTTTATATTTGTTTTATCTCCTAGATACTTAGTTTTATATTTGTTTTATCGCCTAGATACTTAGCTTTATATTTGTTTTATCGCCTAGATACTTAGTTTTATATTTGTTTTATCGCTTAGATACTTAGTTTTATATTTGTTTTATCGCCTAGATACTTAGCTTTATATTTGTTTTATCGCCTAGATACTTAGCTTTATATTTGTTTTATCGCCTAGATACTTAGCTTTATATTTGTTTTATCTCCTAGATACTTAGCTTTATATTTGTTTTATCGCCTAGATACTTAGCTTTATATTTGTTTTATCGCCTAGATACTTAGCTTTATATTTGTTTTATCGCCTAGATACTTAGCTTTATATTTGTTTTATCGCCTAGATACTTAGCTTTATATTTGTTTTATCTCCTAGATACTTAGCTTTATATTTGTTTTATCGCCTAGATACTTAGCTTTATATTTGTTTTATCGCCTAGATACTTAGCTTTATATTTGTTTTATCGCCTAGATACTTAGCTTTATATTTGTTTTATCGCCTAGATACTTAGCTTTATATTTGTTTTATCGCCTAGAAACTTAGCTTTATATTTGTTTTATCGCCTAGATACTTAGCTTTATATTTGTTTTATCGCCTTGATACTTAGTTTTATATTTGTTTTATCGCCTAGATACTTAGTTTTATATTTGTTTTATCGCCTAGATACTTAGCTTTATATTTGTTTTATCTCCTAGATACTTAGCTTTATATTTGTTTTATCGCCTAGATACTTAGCTTTATATTTGTTTTATCGCTTAGATACTTAGCTTTATATTTGTTTTATCGCCTAGATACTTAGCTTTATATTTGTTTTATCGCCTAGATACTTAGCTTTATATTTGTTTTATCGCCTAGATACTTAGCTTTATATTTGTTTTATCGCCTAGATACTTAGCTTTATATTTGTTTTATCGCCTAGATACTTAGCTTTATATTTGTTTTATCTCCTAGATACTTAGTTTTATATTTGTTTTATCGCCTAGATACTTAGTTTTATATTTGTTTTATCTCCTAGATACTTAGTTTTATATTTGTTTTATCGCCTAGATACTTAGTTTTATATTTGTTTTATCGCCTAGATACTTAGTTTTATATTTGTTTTATCGCCTAGATACTTAGTTTTATATTTGTTTTATCGCCTAGATACTTAGCTTTATATTTGTTTTATCGCCTAGATACTTAGTTTTATATTTGTTTTATCGCCTAGATACTTAGCTTTATATTTGTTTTATCTCCTAGATACTTAGCTTTATATTTGTTTTATCGCCTAGATACTTAGCTTTATATTTGTTTTATCTCCTAGATACTTAGCTTTATATTTGTTTTATCGCCTAGATACTTAGCTTTATATTTGTTTTATCGCCTAGATACTTAGCTTTATATTTGTTTTATCTCCTAGATACTTAGCTTTATATTTGTTTTATCGCCTAGATACTTAGCTTTATATTTGTTTTATCTCCTAGATACTTAGCTTTATATTTGTTTTATCGCCTAGATACTTAGCTTTATATTTGTTTTATCTCCTAGATACTTAGCTTTATATTTGTTTTATCGGCTAGATACTTAGCTTTATATTTGTTTTATCTCCTAGATACTTAGTTTTATATTTGTTTTATCGCCTAGATACTTAGTTTTATATTTGTTTTATCGCCTAGATACTTAGTTTTATATTTGTTTTATCGCCTAGATACTTAGTTTTATATTTGTTTTATCGCCTAGATACTTAGTTTTATATTTGTTTTATCTCCTAGATACTTAGTTTTATATTTGTTTTATCGCCTAGATACTTAGCTTTATATTTGTTTTATCGCCTAGATACTTAGTTTTATATTTGTTTTATCGCTTAGATACTTAGTTTTATATTTGTTTTATCGCCTAGATACTTAGCTTTATATTTGTTTTATCGCCTAGATACTTAGCTTTATATTTGTTTTATCGCCTAGATACTTAGCTTTATATTTGTTTTATCTCCTAGAAACTTAGCTTTATATTTGTTTTATCGCCTAGATACTTAGCTTTATATTTGTTTTATCGCCTAGATACTTAGCTTTATATTTGTTTTATCGCCTAGATACTTAGCTTTATATTTGTTTTATCGCCTAGATACTTAGCTTTATATTTGTTTTATCTCCTAGATACTTAGCTTTATATTTGTTTTATCGCCTAGATACTTAGCTTTATATTTGTTTTATCGCCTAGATACTTAGCTTTATATTTGTTTTATCGCCTAGATACTTAGCTTTATATTTGTTTTATCGCCTAGATACTTAGCTTTATATTTGTTTTATCGCCTAGATACTTAGCTTTATATTTGTTTTATCGCCTAGATACTTAGCTTTATATTTGTTTTATCGCCTAGATACTTAGCTTTATATTTGTTTTATCGCCTTGATACTTAGTTTTATATTTGTTTTATCGCCTAGATACTTAGTTTTATATTTGTTTTATCGCCTAGATACTTAGCTTTATATTTGTTTTATCTCCTAGATACTTAGCTTTATATTTGTTTTATCGCCTAGATACTTAGCTTTATATTTGTTTTATCGCCTAGATACTTAGCTTTATATTTGTTTTATCGCCTAGATACTTAGCTTTATATTTGTGTTATCGCCTAGATACTTAGCTTTATATTTGTTTTATCGCCTAGATACTTAGCTTTATATTTGTTTTATCGCCTAGATACTTAGCTTTATATTTGTTTTATCGCCTAGATACTTAGCTTTATATTTGTTTTATCGCCTTGATACTTAGTTTTATATTTGTTTTATCGCCTAGATACTTAGTTTTATATTTGTTTTATCGCCTAGATACTTAGCTTTATATTTGTTTTATCGCCTAGATACTTAGCTTTATATTTGTTTTATCGCCTAGATACTTAGCTTTATATTTGTTTTATCGCCTAGATACTTAGCTTTATATTTGTTTTATCGCCTAGATACTTAGCTTTATATTTGTTTTATCGCCTAGATACTTAGCTTTATATTTGTTTTATCGCCTAGATACTTAGTTTTATATTTGTTTTATCTCCTAGATACTTAGTTTTATATTTGTTTTATCGCCTAGATACTTAGCTTTATATTTGTTTTATCTCCTAGATACTTAGTTTTATATTTGTTTTATCGCCTAGATACTTAGTTTTATATTTGTTTTATCGCCTAGATACTTAGCTTTATATTTGTTTTATCTCCTAGATACTTAGTTTTATATTTGTTTTATCTCCTAGATACTTAGTTTTATATTTGTTTTATCTCCTAGATACTTAGTTTTATATTTGTTTTATCGCCTAGATACTTAGTTTTATATTTGTTTTATCTCCTAGATACTTAGTTTTATATTTGTTTTATCTCCTAGATACTTAGCTTTATATTTGTTTTATCGCCTAGATACTTAGCTTTATATTTGTTTTATCTCCTAGATACTTAGTTTTATATTTGTTTTATCGCCTAGATACTTAGCTTTATATTTGTTTTATCGCCTAGATACTTAGCTTTATATTTGTTTTATCGCCTAGATACTTAGCTTTATATTTGTTTTATCGCCTAGATACTTAGCTTTATATTTGTTTTATCGCCTAGATACTTAGCTTTATATTTGTTTTATCGCCTAGATACTTAGCTTTATATTTGTTTTATCGCCTTGATACTTAGTTTTATATTTGTTTTATCGCCTAGATACTTAGTTTTATATTTGTTTTATCGCCTAGATACTTAGCTTTATATTTGTTTTATCTCCTAGATACTTAGCTTTATATTTGTTTTATCGCCTAGATACTTAGCTTTATATTTGTTTTATCGCCTAGATACTTAGCTTTATATTTGTTTTATCGCCTAGATACTTAGCTTTATATTTGTTTTATCGACTAGATACTTAGCTTTATATTTGTTTTATCGCCTAGATACTTAGCTTTATATTTGTTTTATCGCCTAGATACTTAGCTTTATATTTGTTTTATCGCCTAGATACTTAGCTTTATATTTGTTTTATCGCCTTGATACTTAGTTTTATATTTGTTTTATCGCCTAGATACTTAGTTTTATATTTGTTTTATCGCCTAGATACTTAGCTTTATATTTGTTTTATCGCCTAGATACTTAGCTTTATATTTGTTTTATCGCCTAGATACTTAGCTTTATATTTGTTTTATCGCCTAGATACTTAGCTTTATATTTGTTTTATCGCCTAGATACTTAGCTTTATATTTGTTTTATCGCCTAGATACTTAGCTTTATATTTGTTTTATCGCCTAGATACTTAGCTTTATATTTGTTTTATCGCCTAGATACTTAGCTTTATATTTGTTTTATCGCCTAGATACTTAGCTTTATATTTGTTTTATCGCCTAGATACTTAGCTTTATATTTGTTTTATCGCCTAGATACTTAGTTGTATATTTGTTTTATCTCCTAGATACTTAGCTTTATATTTGTTTTATCGCCTAGATACTTAGCTTTATATTTGTTTTATCTCCTAGATACTTAGCTTTATATTTGTTTTATCGCCTAGATACTTAGCTTTATATTTGTTTTATCGCCTAGATACTTAGCTTTATATTTGTTTTATCGCCTAGATACTTAGCTTTATATTTGTTTTATCTCCTAGATACTTAGCTTTATATTTGTTTTATCGCCTAGATACTTAGCTTTATATTTGTTTTATCTCCTAGATACTTAGTTTTATATTTGTTTTATCGCCTAGATACTTAGCTTTATATTTGTTTTATCGCCTAGATACTTAGTTGTATATTTGTTTATCGCCTAGATACTTAGTTTTATATTTGTTTTATCGCCTAGATACTTAGTTTTATATTTGTTTTATCGCCTAGATACTTAGCTTTATATTTGTTTTATCTCCTAGATACTTAGCTTTATATTTGTTTTATCGCCTAGATACTTAGCTTTATATTTGTTTTATCGCCTAGATACTTAGCTTTATATTTGTTTTATCGCCTAGATACTTAGCTTTATATTTGTTTTATCTCCTAGATACTTAGCTTTATATTTGTTTTATCGCCTAGATACTTAGCTTTATATTTGTTTTATCTCCTAGATACTTAGTTTTATATTTGTTTTATCGCCTAGATACTTAGCTTTATATTTGTTTTATCGCCTAGATACTTAGTTGTATATTTGTTTATCGCCTAGATACTTAGTTTTATATTTGTTTTATCGCCTAGATACTTAGTTTTATATTTGTTTTATCGCCTAGATACTTAGTTTTATATTTGTTTTATCGCCTAGATATTTAGTTTTATATTTATTTTATCGCCTAGATACTTAGTTTTATATTTGTTATATCGCCTAGATACTTAGCTTTATATTTGTTTTATCTCCTAGATACTTAGCTTTATATTTGTTTTATCGCCTAGATACTTAGCTTTATATTTGTTTTATCGCCTAGATACTTAGCTTTATATTTGGTTTATCGCCTAGATACTTAGCTTTATATTTGTTTTATCGCCTAGATACTTAGCTTTATATTTGTTTTATCTCCTAGATACTTAGCTTTATATTTGTTTTATCGCCTAGATACTTATCTTTATATTTGTTTTATCGCCTAGATACTTAGCTTTATATTTGTTTTATCGCCTAGATACTTAGCTTTATATTTGTTTTATCGCCTAGATACTTAGCTTTATATTTGTTTTATCGCCTAGATACTTAGCTTTATATTTGTTTTATCGCCTAGATACTTAGCTTTATATTTGTTTTATCGCCTAGATACTTAGCTTTATATTTGTTTTATCGCCTAGATACTTAGCTTTATATTTGTTTTATCGCCTAGATACTTAGCTTTATATTTGTTTTATCGCCTAGATACTTAGCTTTATATTTGTTTTATCGCCTAGATACTTAGCTTTATATTTGTTTTATCGCCTAGATACTTAGCTTTATATTTGTTTTATCGCCTAGATACTTAGCTTTATATTTGTTTTATCGCCTAGATACTTAGCTTTATATTTGTTTTATCGCCTAGATACTTAGTTGTATATTTGTTTTATCTCCTAGATACTTAGCTTTATATTTGTTTTATCGCCTAGATACTTAGCTTTATATTTGTTTTATCTCCTAGATACTTAGCTTTATATTTGTTTTATCGCCTAGATACTTAGCTTTATATTTGTTTTATCGCCTAGATACTTAGCTTTATATTTGTTTTATCGCCTAGATACTTAGCTTTATATTTGTTTTATCTCCTAGATACTTAGCTTTATATTTGTTTTATCGCCTAGATACTTAGCTTTATATTTGTTTTATCGCCTAGATACTTAGCTTTATATTTGTTTTATCGCCTAGATACTTAGCTTTATATTTGTTTTATCTCCTAGATACTTAGCTTTATATTTGTTTTATCGCCTAGATACTTAGCTTTATATTTGTTTTATCTCCTAGATACTTAGTTTTATATTTGTTTTATCTCCTAGATACTTAGCTTTATATTTGTTTTATCGCCTAGATACTTAGCTTTATATTTGTTTTATCTCCTAGATACTTAGTTTTATATTTGTTATATCGCCTAGATACTTAGCTTTATATTTGTTTTATCGCCTAGATACTTAGTTTTATATTTGTTTTATCTCCTAGATACTTAGTTTTATATTTGTTTTATCGCCTAGATACTTAGTTTTATATTTGTTTTATCGCCTAGATACTTAGTTTTATATTTGTTTTATCGCCTAGATACTTAGTTTTATATTTGTGTTATCTCCTAGATACTTAGTTTTATATTTGTTTTATCGCCTAGATACTTAGTTTTATATTTGTTTTATCGCCTAGATACTTAGTTTTATATTTGTTTTATCGCCTAGATATTTAGTTTTATATTTATTTTATCGCCTAGATACTTAGTTTTATATTTGTTATATCGCCTAGATACTTAGTTTTATATTTGTTTTATCGCCTAGATATTTAGTTTTATATTTATTTTATCGCCTAGATACTTAGTTTTATATTTGTTATATCGCCTAGATACTTAGCTTTATATTTGTTTTATCTCCTAGATACTTAGTTTTATATTTGTTTTATCGCCAAAATACTTAGCTTTCCGAATGATTAGGTCGGTTATTATCATGCATGCAGGGATGTTAAGCGGTGAAGGAGAAGGTGGGAGTTGGTTTGAACCTATAACTTGGGTCAAAGTCAGTTGAGAATTTAGTACAAAATATGTTCGGATTGTTAGATTTTCCAACCAGTATTTACTGTGAAATTTCTCGCTTCGAAATTGATTTTACTTAAATGACCATTAGTTGAAGAACATTTTGCAACCATAATAGATGGCAGTTTGGAGAACTTCTAGGTTCCTGTTGTTGGAAAATGCCATACCAATGTGTGCACACAGTGGGTGGGTTGTAATCGGATTCAAAGGCGGACACCCCATCTAGGAACATCCCTGGTTATATGATTATGTATCGTGTGTGTATCACAATATGCTTGTTCTACCTTTGCATACAAAGGCCAACATCCAGCGAATTAAATCGACAGTGGACTTAATCAACATCGGATAAACTCGACGGCCAGCAATGTTAGGCTTGAATTCGGGCGATTTAGTAAACATGTTTGCAAATAGGCGGGTCAGGTTGGTATGAACTTACCAACCTAACTCGTCCATTTACCGACATGTTTACATCGCTCGAGTTGATGCCAAATTATTGCTGATCGCCGAGTTAATCCGATGATGGGTGACCTCGGTCAAACAATAGTAGAGGTGTGGAACCTTGATTCTGCAGCCAACCAGAAACCCACCAATAAAGGAGGAGCTGCAAAAAAGGAATCATCCATCGCCACCACGACCAGCAGTATCAACTACAACAACATCAGCCATATATACACTGAGGCACACGAACTCATAATATCTGCGCAGTCATCCATAACCTCATCACAACAGATAATTGAGGACAGCAAAGCTTACCGTCAGCAAATAGGTGCCATGGAATAAATAACAACAATAGCAAACAGGAAAAAAGAAACCGAAGAAAAAAAAAACAGAATATTTTCATTTCATTCACATTGTCATGTGCGATGTAATTCATTTCATGATCCTTCCCAAAATTCACAAAGTGGGTTGTAGGAAATGGCATACTGCCCTTTCAAATCCTCCCTGGCCTGGCCTAAATTCCCAATAAACAAACATGAACATAAACAAGAAACACAAGAGCAGAAAAAAGACTCCATCTCAGTGTAGACGGGACGCGGCGAGGGTGGCCGGGTGGAGGCAGATGCGATCTGAGAGATGCCCATATTCCTCCTCCCTCTCGTTTAGCGAACGGGATCACCCTGGCACTGCCAACAGCTCGCATCCCAGATTTGAAGTCCAGCTGGATTCACCACCGTCACAACTATGCAGCTGGGTACCACAGTACGGAGGACATCACATCAAAGACTCCCCCTGTATGTCGACCGCGACGGAATAGATGAGCCGGTAACACCACACCCTGTTCCTTCAGAAGAAGGGATGTCAACACAAGAAGAATTAAAATTGTCAGACAAACTCTCAGCAGTCTCAGAGTCAGTCGAATACTGGAAACAACAAGAAAATTGGAAAAAATAAATGAGCAAAAAGAAAGAGACCTGCACGTCAAACAACAAATGGAAGAGGTAACGCAACGGCTATAACCAACAACTCAAGCTTCTTGCAGAGTTCAGTCCCCCTGCGCAGGACCTACCGCTGCCCGCATCTATACGGAATGTGAAGGAATGTGGCATTTATTTATTTGAGATTTTTGTAGGTTACAATTCATTCTGCATCATTCTGAGAAGCTGAACTGTCCATATTCATTTCAAAGTGGTCTAGGTCAAGACAGAATGAATTGTAACTGGCAAAACACTTCAATAAAAAATGCCATATAGTATACACGACGTTATCAGTTTTAAGATCGGAGGAAAGACCACGCATGCAGCTAGCTCAAGGTTTAATTAACCTGGACAATCAGTCCATTTGGGTGTAGAAGCCACCGAAAAACTTGCTCAGATACACGAATTGTCGGGATTCGAACCATCTTCGAACATCAGCGCTGGATAGTCTGTATGGCGGTGTAATGCATGGAGCATCCTACCGACTTTACTACCGCGGGAGCCCGTCATGTTAGATAAACAATGTTAAACACATGTAATCGTATTAAGTAATGGTGTTTATCGATAAACGTATACCTTTGCCATTTTTTCTTTCCATTCTCCTACTTTTCACAGTCATATCCGTTGTTGAAGGGGTTAAACGTAACAGCCACATGTCGATATATCAAACCTAGGCAACGTATACTATTCAATAGACACCACAACCGTCCGATCTCGCTGCTCCCATCGGGGACGGCCTCGGACAATCGCCATTTCGACCAGTCACATGATCAGCATTGCAACATGGTACCTGGTGTGACAAGTCAGAAGTAAAGTGCACTGGTCATTTAGAATGAAAAATCATAACATACAAATTTGAGGGATGTGGCATACCGTTGGGTGGGAAATTAACACAGGAACACATAAAATCCGTGGGATTAATAACTTCGAATAGAAACTTTTCAGAACGTCTTGGATCTCACATGATCTCATAGCAAAATGAGACTTGGTGGTGTGAGAGTGAAAAAATTTGGATAAACATACAGATGGATAATAAAAATGTTATTATACAATGTTGTGTTTTCTTCTACTCGTCTAGGTGGTGGAGAAAAGTCACATATACTCACATTGGACTCGACGCTACGCTACGCTAACCTGGACTCGTACAAGAAGAACACGTACTTTACATAACACTGTATAATAACTTTATATTACTATCCATCCCTTAACTAGCACTCTTTCTGATTGGGCAAAAGCCGTCACATGATATTCCGGGGAAAAGTCATATTGGACTCCCGAAAGTCATATCGACTCAAATCGAGTGCAATATGACTTTTATAAGAGTTATCGGACTTGATGACGCCATTTGGATAAACTTACAGATGGATAAAATAAAATTAATGTCATTATACAACGCTGTTTACTGTACAGGGGGTCTGCAAATTTTTTTCCGAAAATTAAGCGGTTTTCAGCAGCCCGGTTTACAATTTTGTTTTCCTGTAAATTTTTTCCTAGAGTCATTTTCTTCAAAATAATGGGATAAAAGTTTTTAAGAATACTTCTATTATGTAATAGGTATACACTTAACTCTTGCTGGGGGTTTGAGATCACCTTCAGTTAATAACGAGGGATGACACCAAGGGGTAATAAAAAGGTCAGTTTGCTAAATGTTTTCATGAAGGATCTATCAATGCACATTGACATGGAAAGGCTCAGATTTAAAACAGTTCTATTAAAAATCATTTATTCAACCTGATATAGCTGGAAACATAACACAATAAAGATTTTTCAAATAAATTTAAACTCTTCACTGAACGCTTAAAATAAAAATAGACTATTCAAAAAACCAAAATAAAATAAAACAAATTTTAATGATTTTTATGAAAAATATGGCCGCTGGCAGCCATCTTGGATTTTACTCTTTGCATCATTAAATAATTTAACACACCCTGCATAGCTTATCCCTCGTCCGATTATTACCAACCTGCATATGGATCTGCAGTGTGTCCTCTCGGTGGGTGCCTACCATTTTTTCCTGAATTTTGTAATAAAAAAAACCAGACAAACATGGCCATCTTGGATTTCAAATGTCAATCCATCAGCATACACTACAGCCCACATTTATTGGAGAATTGTTTTGAAACTTTACAGTCTTGTTGGTAAATAAAAAGTAAGAATGATTCTATAATCATGATATGAAACATTGATCGGATAAGATCAGGGAAACTGAGTAAAATAGTCATTTGAAGCAGTTTGGATGGGGTGGGTCTCTATCCCAGAATCGGAAAAAAAATACCCCCCCCCCCCCCCCCGCCCTGTACAGTATGTTTTTTTGTAATCGTCGACGTTGTGGTGAAAAGCCATCTTGGACTCGACGCTACGCATCTCGTCCAATATGACTTTTCACCACAACCTGGACTCCTACAAGAAAAACACGTACTGTACACAACATTGTATAATAAATTTATAATACTGAACTGACCACGGGCACAACATGATGATTATATTGACGAAATAACGGAGATATTCAGGGGGGGGGGGGTCGGAAAAAAATTCAGGCACGTATGCTGATTTTTTCCTTTCGATCCTTGTTGGAACCCACCCACCCCCGCGTCCAAAATGTTTTTCGTTTTCGGCAGGTGGTGGAAAAAAGTGTTTTCCGGGCACGTATGCTGGGGTGGGTGGGTGGTCGATAGGACCAACACATTTTTTTTTTCGCAAATCAAAAATATTTTTCCTGCAAGTCTTTTTGACTGTTTTTGCAATAAGTTTGGCTTAAAACACATCTATATGTCAATATTAACAAAATGACAAATTTCATGATGATCAGAAAAACAGTATAGCATGTAGCCCATGCTAAAGGATTGAATTTTGAAATCCAAGATGGCTGCTGGCAGCCATGTTTTTTTTTGGCCGAATGAACCCAAAATGACATGTTCCTATTTACATGTCAATATTAACATCCATGACTAATAGTATGCACAGAAATTCATATACAGCTGTTTACAGTGAATTCCCACCCCCCCCCCCCCCCCCGCAAATCTCTGTTTTAGTGTTAAAAGGGGGTGGGTGTCCAAAAATGGTAGAAAAAAACTGCAGAAAATGGAAACAAATTTGGACGCGGGAGTGGGTGGGTCCCAACAAGGGTCGAAAGTAAAAAATCAGCATACGTGCCTCCAAATTTGTTCCGACTCCACCCTGTTTTCAGCAGTTTTTTCCAGACCATTTTTGGACACCCACCCCTCTTTTAATACTAACACAGAGATTTGCTGTTGGAAATTCACTGTATATGAATTTCTGTGCATACTATTTGTCATGGATGTTAACATTGACATGTAAATAGGAACGAGTCATTTTGGGTTCATTCGGCCCAAAAAACATGACTGCCAGCGGCCATCTTGGATTTCAAAATTCAATCCATTAGCATGTGCTACAGGCTATACTGTTTGTCTGATCATCATGAAATTTTTCATTTATGTTAATATTGACATTCTAAGGTGTTTTAAGCTAAACTCATTGCAAAAACAGTCAAAAAGACTTGCAGGATTTTGAGTTGCGGAAAAACCCCGACATACGTGCCCGAAAACTGAAAACAAAATTGTCTAATCTGGATTGTAGTGCAAAGTGTATTATTTTCAATGGATGGAGAATAGCTCTGCAACTTAGAGATATAGTTATTTCCCCTTCCATTGTAAATACATTTGTTGTTTTAATTCTGTTGAATTCTGGGAGGCATAACGGGGAAAATCTTACTATGATTTCAGCTGTTTTATATTTCTCTATGGGCGTCTTCTGAGACACAGACGTTTCAAATGGTGATGAATTATAGTATTGTAATCATAATTTATGGCATAGATTGTTATTAAAACCGTATATCAAGGCACTATAAACAATAATCGGTGACTCGAAAATTAAGTGGGCCTTTAACTATGCATTGTAGTTGTACTTTTGGAGTGAACATTATATATGCCAGGTTATGCAATCCCGGCCGCTGTGAGCGACCATGAAGAATCGTAGCAACCGGTGAAGTAAATATATAAATGGCCGAAAAGGTTGTTGATTTGTTGTGGGTGACAGGGGTGATCCTGATAAACTCGTGCACTTTATCGCTAGTCGGCTCTTCCGCTGGTCAATGAACACCACTTATCAGTTATCACTTAGACCCAATTACATTTACGGATCCGATAAGCTGTTAAATGGATTGGTACACTATGTAAGATCAACGAAGTGTCTCAAGGGATCAGGGAAGGTAATATATATCTGTGATATTTCCTGAAAGGCATCACTGCGTGAACACTATGCGCCCGCATGGCCAAGGAGACTAAAAAGAATGTGAACCATTAACCCTTTACCCAACAAACCGGCCAAAACCGGCCAAATAAAGCTTCAACAGCCTAAAATATCTTCGGTCTGTCTCAATAGAACCATACAAATATGGATATCATTGGAACCGGCTCCTTGACCACATTGTGATAGTTACAGTTATGCCCTGTGCCAATGCATTCTCTTATATATGCGAGTCGACCATAGGTCGCCTCGCATATATAAGAGAATGCATTGGCCTAAAAAAACTTTTTACCATTTTTTCTTACATTCTTTAACAATTTTATAATTTTTAATGTGTTAAGCCAATGCATTCTCTTATATATGCGAGGCGACCTATGATCGACTCGCATATATAAGAGAATGCATTGGCACATGGCCCTTCTGTTGGGTAAAGGGTTAACCCACATAAATCCAATATAAGGTCACACCGTCACAGATAATGTTCCATCTCCCCCGACGTTCATCCTCTATCGGACACATATTGTTTGCACAATTGCCTTGAGAGGGGATGGATTAGTTTACAAAATTATATGCATTTTGTCCTCAATACAACACCACTGTATAAGCTCTCAATACCACCTGATGCAGACCAATGTTACTCTGTAGTAATACAAAACTATTCGTTAAAGGGCCTCAGTGGTATAGGGTATGTGGCATGCTACGCCAGCCGTTGAGGCATGCCACATATCCCATAATATGTCCGATATAGCGAATTATCGAAATATGAAATACAACGAAAAAGCGAAATAGAAAAGTACAGCGAAATAGCGGAATAAAAAATGCATCGAAACGACGAAATAGCGCGAATAACGGAGATATTTGAAGAAGTGTTTTTGACGAAATAACGGAAATATTTGAAGAAGTGTTTTAAAGAGCGTGGGGTGCGAGGGGGTGCAGATGTGTCCTTGGTTGGACGTTATGTTGAAACTTATAGTTGCTGGGCGAGCGGTGTTGGTTCGTTGGAATGAAGAACGGGGCCCGTGTAAAAATATTAAAATATTCTTGGTGGTGTTTGTTGAGGACATCCCCGCTATTGAGGAGCGCGCCGTGTCCCAAAAACCCACAGATATTTTTAAGAATTTTTTTGAATATTCTATAACATGTTTTTACGATTTCTCTCTCCCGCCCATCCGCCACGGACACGGGCGCAGATGAAAGCATGTGTTAATTAATTGTATATAGAGTATTTGGTAGACTTTAATAGCTGAGAATATATATGTGAATGCTATTTAACAAGAGATATATGCACATAATATACATTCAATAGATTTGTTTTCTTTTGGTTTTTGTATGTTTTTTTGGGGGGGGGGGTATTTTCTTTATTTTAATAAAATTGTACATATGTTCTTGAGCCGTCCCCGACTCCCGAAGAAAGGCCAGAGCGGCAAGCGAGGCCCACATATGTGGGTATATGCCCGTCCCAACTCGATGAGAGCTAATTTTACCACGTGTGGGTCTTAAGTTCCTTGAACCCGACCCTATTAAACCACTTATCGACAAACCCGATTACCTTTACGGAAGCGACAAGTCTCTAATTGGATTGGCCTATATAAATGGTGCAGGGACCAACAATCTACGATAACAACTTCAAAACAACTGTTGAGAACCACATCAAAGACAACCCAGACCTCTTCAAACCACTAGACAATACCGACAGCGACCACGATGAATTCTTTCACATTGCAGCACCCATCACACAAGAAAAGATCGCATCAAACCTAAAGAAGGGAAATAGCAACTCATCACCATGCAACGACAGCTTCACCTACTCGATACTACGACAAGCACCACCAGCCTTCTTCGCCAGACTGCTGATACTTTTCACCGCCTGCCTAAGAATTGAATACTTCCCAACAACATGGAAAACAGCCGTAAGAGTGATGATACCCAAGCCACACAACGATCGCTCCATCCCCGACAACTACCGACCCATCAGCCTTCTGCAGTGTACGGAAAGACTCTTCGAGAGAATAATCAGCTACAGACTCCGAGACAACCTAGAATCCTCCAACTGGTTCAGCCCATGGCAGCGCGGATACAGACAAGGAAACGAAGGGTATGGAACACATCATCCGACTAGCAGAAGACGCATGACTATCCATAGGTAAGAATTGGACAACAGCCGCAGTATACCTAGACGTGGAAAAAGCCCTCGACTCCGTATGGCACGACGGCATCCGATACAAAATCAGCCATCTCAAAATTGCAAGAAATACACATGCCTTGTTTCCTTATTTCGACAAGATCGTCAACTCAGTGTCCGCATCAACAACGATAAGTCAAACCCAGTCTTCCTACGCACCGGGACACCCAAGGATCAGTACTAAGCCGTCTCCTCTTTCTAATCTACGTTAACGGCCTACCAATCGGCCGAATAAAAAACGTTGCAATATCACAGTTTTCCGACAACCTAGGACCCTGGACTACACATACACAAACTCAAATCTTACAACGACCTATCAACACGGTGCTCAAAATGGAGAATCAAACTCAACGCCAAAAAAAAACCCAAATCATCCTATTCCACAGACGAAAGAAAACACAGTCCATCAACATCACGTTCGAACGAGACAATTCAACCATCCGACCAAGCGACCCTACGAGGAATCACCTTAGACCAACAAATGTCCATCAACCCACGCATCAATAAGATAGCCGACAAAGCCAGAAAAAGAACCAACCTACTAAGATACCTCATGGGTACAAATCCTCATCAACCTCCACCAAATCTTCGTCCGTGCAATCATGGAGTACCGTGCCGCCATCCTCATAGCAGCTCTAAAACACTACATCGAATAACTACAGAAAGTACAAAACAATTCCCTTCACATCGCACTCCGCCAGCCACCATGGACACCGATCAAAGCCCTCCACGACGCATCGAACATACCCACGATAAAACAAAGACTGATGGAACTCAGAAACCTGACACTCTCCAGACTAGAGGACAGCACACTCCGCCTAGAGCTCCAAATAAGGGATAGGGTTCTCTATTCCGAAGGTTTCCTATTCCGAAGGTTCGCTATTCCGAAGGTTCCCTATTCCGAAGATATTCTATTCTGGACGTATTTACCAAGAAATGAATCAAAATTTTCACCCCACCCCCCACAAAAACCACACGAGGAATGAAAAATACTGTTATGCTAGTATTCATATATAGTACATTTATACACCGCGTTCTAATTCCCAAATTGTCCCAGATGTCGGTTATTAATAGCAATAAGACAGTATCAGTTTATCGTTTATTATGGAAAGTTGAAACACGATGACTGTATGACTGAAAATAACTACACGTAAGAGATACAGTCTGTCCGAACTGGCAATCTGTATTTGAAAGAAACATCAACGTTAAAGGCCCACTTAATTTTCGAACCCCCAGATCACATATATAAAATATATGCCATATTATATACCATTTAAAAGGGTCGAAAGTCAAAAATCAGCATACGTGCCTCCAAATTTTTTCCGACTCCCCCCTGTTTTCGGCAGTTTTTTCCAGACCATTTTTGGACACCCACCCCCCTTTTAATACTAAAACAGAGATTTGCTGTTGTAAATTCACTGTATATGAATTTCTGTGCATACTATTTGTCATGGATGTTAACATTGACATGTAAATAGGAACGAGTCATTTTTGGGATCATTCGGTCCAAAAAACATGGCTGCCAGCGGCCATCATGGATTTCAAAATTCAATCCATTAGCATGTGCTACAGGCAATACTGTTTGTCTGATCATCATGAAATATTTCATTTATGTTAATATTGACATTCTAAGGTGTTTTAAGCTAAACTCATTGCAAAAACAGTCAAAAAGATTTGCAGGATTTTGAGTTGCGGAAAAAAAAATTGTTGGTCACATCGACCACTCACCCACCCCGACATACGTGCCCGGAAAAAAATTTGTCCCCATTTAAAATAAGAAGGTCTCTAACATTGCATTATCAACTTATCCAGTGTGATAGACTGTGAACATGTTGTTTTTGGTGAGTTACCGACGTGTTTTTGTGTTTCATCTTGTTTTGTTGCGCAAAGTGTATTATTTTCAACGGAGGGGTAATAAGACTATATTTTTAAAGATATGGTTATTCCACTTCCATTGAACATACATTTTAGTTTGAATTCTTGGAGCCATAACGGGGGGAATCTTTCTATGATTTCAGCTGTTTTTTATTTCTCTATATATGGGCATCTTCGGAGACACAGACGTTTCAAATGGTGATGAATTATAGTATTTTAATAATATTTTATGGTATATACTGTTATTAAACCGTATATCAAGGCACTATAACAAAATAATCGGTGACTCGAAAATGATGTGGGCCTTTAAAGTCAATACAAAGTCACAATTGCAGTTAGGTTCATCTCATATCCGTCTATTCGGCGACATTCTGCTACGAAGCATGTTATGGCGCTCCATTATTCATTAAGCGTTATAGCCCCACTGTTATAATCCGCCTTCAGCTGGCGTATTCTTGTCTCTAAGATTATTGAGAAATAACGTCATACGTAAATTAAATCTCAAGGAAACCAGCAAAAAAACAAATCAAAATCACATTTATTGTTTTAATGTTTTAAGTTATTTCCTTCATAAAAGGAGTCTTCGTGATAAAGAATCCACTCAATACTAGAATATATAGAATATAGAATTAACCTTTAAAATAACAAGATCCTTCGGAATAGCGAACCTTCGAAATAGAGAACCTTCGGGATAGCGAACCTTCGGAATAGTGAACCCCCCCCCCCCCACAAATAAGAAACCAGCTACTCACCACAAATAGACAAAGTCCATCCTCCAACTAGATGAAACAGACAGACCAATATAAAACTCAACAGCCCCTGACACCTCCACAACGCCTTCGCCGCCGTGCCTCCAAGCAGTACCAAATACCTACATGTACGTCAGCCACACAGACATCACAGTGATAATACAAAGAAATGGTGAATGCATGTACTTGCACAGTCCAGTCCGAACATCCTACCCGGCCTTCGATCGGAAACCATGCAGTCAACAACAATATGGGTGGGCGAAGACTTTATATACTCCCAGTCTCGGAGAAAACAAAAGAGACTAGAACTTTTCAACATGGTGGTTGAGGGGAAAATCCCAGCCGTACACACTAATGACAAATTAAAAGATCAAACGGCCGAAAATACGAGCAACCAAATTTCCATATCGCCAGAAGTGTAAACTCAAGAACGTTCGAACTAATCAGTATTAATCTGAACTATATCAACATTCATTCATTGTGCGAATGATTGATGAATGGAACAGCCTGTGTGACTACGCATGCTCGGGATAGCAAATGGAGACGCGACGCGACTACAGTCGAAAGACTCCTGCGCCGAAATCTTACAGATACAGATACATAATCAGATCAACGAATCGTCTCAGGGGATCAGGCAAGATCATATTATCTGTGATATTTCCTGAAAACATCGCTGCATGAGCGCTATCCTCGCGAATATTGTTAATGAGATTTAATGGTGTGTAAACTCTAAACCCACATTAATCCAATATAAGTTTGCTATTGTAACAGACGATGTTCCCTCTGACGCCCGCGTACATCCATTCTTGTTGGTTCGCCACATTGGACTTCATAAAGGGAGATGTGTTCTACCTATATTCATGGATACCACCCCAGATGTTCCTGCCGCCAGCTTCGACGTGGAACTGGATAGTTATACACCTCGGACACCGGATTACCAACACATCCCGGTGTCCCCCAGCTCTACCAGCACCAACAACAACACCAGCACAGCCCCCACCCGTTCTGTGGAAGAGATCGTCGCTGAATGTAAACAAATGATGGCAGATCACCAACGGCGGCTAGAATCTGAAGAATCTGAGCGGCAAGAGAAAGAATATGATCTGCGACAGACACAGACAGAACGGGAAGAAGAAGAAGAACAGGCAGCTGTGCTCCAACAAACTCAACAACAACAACTACAGCAAACAGAAACTCAACACAGAAAAAAAAAGAAACCGAAGAAAAAGAAATAACTTGTCTAGATCATTTTCATTTTCACCCTCACCAATCTCAGGTTAATGTAACACCATTACATGTATCCTTATTAAATTCAACAGTGGGTTGTAGGAGAGGGGTTCCGCCCCTTTCAAATCTTCCCGGGAAAGTTTCCCAAACCCCCCATAGTACCTATATTCATAGTGTCCTCAATATAACACCATTGTATCGGCTCTCGATACTGTCTGTCCGATGATTTTACTTCAGTCGTCGGCACATGGGCCTGTAACGCGCTCCGCTACCCGCCCCCCATTGCGCTGCCCATATACGCCGCTTCTATATACGCGCCTGCTTCACGTTAATGGTAGTATAATAGAGACAAGGGGAACTGTAGCGCACGGGATTCGGATAAATTTAGCCCATTTACCTGAGTAATGCTATCGATATAGACACGGATGTGTCGGCGAAGGATTCATCTTTTCAATCAATGCCACAAGCTCCCCTCAGAACCATTTATATC
The DNA here is from genome assembly GCA_032622095.1 of Siphonodentalium dalli. Lineage (NCBI taxonomy): Eukaryota > Metazoa > Mollusca > Scaphopoda > Gadilida > Siphonodentaliidae > Siphonodentalium > Siphonodentalium dalli. The sequence goes on from CP136062.1 coordinate 48,451,261, forward strand.
CATAGCATTTGATAAAAAAAATTACCACCGAATATTGTCTCCGGAGAGCGTAAATTTTCGGATTGATCCGACTCAGAGAACAATGGACGATATGTTCCTCTAAATTTACCCCATGCAGCTTACTATAATTAAAAATCGGTCAAACGATCAACTAAGCATCTAGCGCTCAGTTATTTCGTGTCGGCTAATAATTTATTTACTCATACAAATCAACACATCGTCAATAACATTTTGTTATAGAGGCGAAATCTGTCAATAATTCTGATTTCTTTTTCATTTTTTGTCTGCCATTCACGCAGCTCCTCATTTTAATATTCATTACGACCTGACCATTCCATGACTGCCATAGTAGAAACAGCCAATCAGCGATCAGTATTATAGAAGCGGCGTATATGGGCAGCGCAAAAGGGGGCGGGCAGCGGAGCGCGTTACAGGCCCCTATGGTCGTCGGTAGGCTGTTGGGGCTTTGTTAATTATTTATAATATTGCCTCATATGGACTGGGTGATATATATATATGGAAACTTCTTGTCCAATATTAAACCTAACCTATATTATGGTGGTATCTAAGTTACGATCCCAAAAACTAAAACTGACAAAAGTCAGAATATTGTGATGCATTCATACTATAAAAAGAGCAAATGTTAAAATATTTTGATCGGACAAGCAACATATTTCTACGAAATTTTATGATTCTATGGCCATACATACAATATTAAAAACATTTGTGATTAGGATTTCGTCGAATCTAATTTCGATGGGGCTGTTGGAATCATTATAGACAGCGTGCAGCTCTCTGGTCCTGTTCCACTCACTTTGACGCTAGATATTTCTTCCGCTGGTCAAGGGAGACCACTTATCCGTCAATTCGATTACATTTACGGAAGCGACAAGCCGCTAAATGGATTGGTACATAAAACCCAATATAAGATTAACGAAGTGTCTCGGGGTATAAGGCAAGGGCCGATTATCTGTCATGTTTCCTAAAAAGCATCGCTGCGTGAGAGCACTATCCACGCGCATTGTCAATGGGATTTAATGGTGTGTGAACCCTAAACCCACATAAATCCAATATCAGCTTTCTATTATCACAGAAAAGGCCACCTCTCACGCCCGCGTACATCCACTCTGCGGCGATTATTGGAATCGAACTTTACACACAGCATCGCCGTTGTCACATACTAGCGCCAATCGGAATGTAATTGGATGATACCAGTTGTTAATAAAGGCTCTCAAGGAGGAATTCGTGTTTAATTGAACATACAATATCCGTAGATCGGAGTTAATCAACGCGGCGACAGCCGTACAGTAACCAGATTGGTATCGATCCCATGTAATATGACCGCTGTGATATCGAGCATGGTCAAATTACGCCTGCTATATTTCTACAATGCCGGTGGGCCTTTCCACAAAGTGTATAAATAGGGTGTATGGTCCAACCCGGAAATAAGATTGCCGAACTGAGAAGTAACCTGCGAGCTTCCCTATGTTCGTTATGTTGTCAATAAAAATGAGTTTACTTCGATTATTCATGGCAAACACCCCTATATAAGGGTCCGTCTCCTTCATTATGCCCTCGTGTGGTGTATATTGGCGACGGTATAACTCCCTGTCATAGGAGGTGATGGAGAAAATGTGATTAAAAACGTGCTCGGTATATTGCGTACTTGTTTTTATTGTGGGACTAACAAGCGGGAGAATAACATTACTACCATCGCACGACTAGCGGGGGGATATATGTTACCTGAAAACACTGTCATCGCATAACAAGTGAGTGGGATACATGTTACCTGCATACACTGCCATCGCATAAAAAGCGAGGGAGATATATGAATTAACCCTTTACCCAACAAACCGGCCAAAACCGGCCAAATAAAGCTTCAACAGCCTAAAATATCTTCGCTCTGTCTCAATAGAACCATACAAATATGGATATCATTGGAACCGGCTCCTTGACCACATTGTGATAACCATAGGTCGCCTCGCATATATAAGAGAATGCATTGGCCTAAACAAAATCTTTTTTTAACACTTTTTACCATTTTTTCTTACATTCTTTAACAATTTTATAATTTTTAATGTGTTAAGCCAATGCATTCTCTTATATATGCGAGGCGACCTATGGTCGACTCGCATATATAAGAGAATGCATTGGCACAGGGCCCTTCTGTTGGGTAAAGGGTTAAGTATCGGTTATCATCGATTAGCTCCATTGATAATGCTTCCCATTCCATTTGTCTATGTCGGGTAGTTATAATCAGTGTTATTCACGGTGTCGTCAAATTTTTATCAACGGCATCGGTGTATCAATGCAATGGGCGCTGCATGTTTACCGGTGAACATTTCAACCAATTGGAACGTATATGCGCCATTTGTGAACATATATTATACGTGACGCATGGTGTGTATTATAACTTTAGTTTGATGATCAGAGTAAAGTAATACATGTAAGGATTTAATCTCGGCATGGGAGGCAGGTGATGTCAAATATTTTTAGGACCTCATGCAAAATGTTGTCTCGTTTCTTGTCGGTTGTACCCTATATGTGTATTATCTTATACTGTGGGTAGCTACTGCCATTTAGCTATAATATTATTGTAATAGTTATTTATCTTCGAGGACCGCAGAGACACAAACTTTCGGTATATAAGGCATACATACCGCACTTGTCCAAATAACCTAACTAGTACGCCATTGAAATCAGTCTATCAAGTATGCGAGAAAAATGGCTATCAAAACGGATGTCAACTGGTAATTTGTGTCTGCCTTTGTGAAATGGATAAAGAAAAACACAGGTTGTTCTAAATCAAACACGGTATCTATATGCATATTTTGGCACTCCCTATATGACTATTCATATAAAAATATGACCATGGTATAACAGAATTAACAAATGCTGGTATATATTATCCAACGTTCACGTTGGTACGAATCGTTAGTAATGTTTTATTGGCAATTTCCACTATCAACAACATACAACGCGTAAGTTTTAACGGATCATATAGACAAATCGATGCCCAAAGTTCGCAAGAGGACACAGAATATTAACATCTCCTTACAATATATAGGGTCCTTTACATTCACATCCCATAAAATACGCATTGAAGTTTGTATATGAACATTTACTGGATTATTTTCCATGGCAAAAATCTCGCACACAAGAAAATCGGAAGCTGGTTTCTCATTTGTAGTTTGTCAGTTGTTGCTTACCGGGTGGGATGTGTTTACTTGTGCTAGTAGTGTAGGAGTTGCATAGCAGCGCCAAGGCTCAAAGCGGATTTTACAACAACGAATTAACATAACATCGATGTGGTATGTCAGCCGAAATTGTGATACGTCAAACTCTTTTCTGTGTCTGTCGAATGTTACGCTGTACGCTACATGTCACCAATGTGCCCTCGCAGTAGAAGTGGTAGACAATTTGAATGTAAGACGAGGTATTCCAATATAGACAGATATAATATGATAGAACAACAACACAAAAATACAGGATATACCATTATTATTAAAGGTACTCAATCCTATCAGACGCTCCTAAATTACTATTTCTTTGGCTTCGGTGGTAAAAAATATTTGATTCGAGTCGAGGAATCCACCTATCAAAGCTCAGAGTGGTTGCTATTGTTAATAGTAACCACTTTATTTTGGAGTTATCCATCTTACAACCGCAATTTGTTAGTTTGAACACGTGGATCTGAAGAAGTTTTGGGCCAGATCTCCAAAAATTAACAAACTTCAAACATCGATATATAAATCACTCTGAGCTTTGATGGGTGGGTTCCTCGACTCGAATCAAATATGTTTTACCTCCCAAGCCAAAGAAATAGTAATTTAGGAGCGTCTGATCGGATTGAGTACCTTTAAGCATTCTAGTCGTAATCGAGAATATCCAAATCCTCTGATTTTCTCTAGCTGTCCAGTTTGTTTGACACCCATTTGACTCAGCCGAAAACTATTTGTTTTCATCACCCTACTCATTGCATTATTTACTATACGTGTAGGTCTGTATGATTTTATTAGAAGGCTGTGTGTGAATTATTGAAGTATTTAAATGGACTTTTACCTAGGAGACTGATCCCATTTAACTTAGCCGAAAAATATGTTTTCATCACCCTACCCATATAATTCTAAACTGCATGTGTAGGTATGTAGAAGTGTTTGGGACGACGGTGTGTGAAGAGATTCATCTTGGCTTTTATCTTGGCATCTCAGCAGTGACATCCAGCAACAACTCCAGTACAAACCAGCATATGATATACATGTATGGATAACTCATCCATAACTTATATGAATGTGTTGGGCGAATCAGTAACATAATAGCCGTAATGCATAGTGCTTTTATTGAACAGCATGCTCTAAGAGCTCTTATCATCAATGTATCACATTATTATAATCAATAAATTTGAAAAATGATCAAGGAAATATGGGTTGATTCAAAAATCGTACTTGGCACTGAAAGGGTTAAAGGAATGATTGGTCATATTCATCCCGTCAGTTGTGCATGCCCGTGGGATAAGATCCACATGTGTGCTTCATACAGTCCGTTTAATACATTTAGTACATGGGTATTGTGCGTTTAACACCAATGGCACCTATGTGCTTTTAGAATGCAGTTTGAATCTTGTGTGTGATTGGATTAATTTCTCACAGAACTCACACAATCTCTCAGTTATGGGGGTGGTTCCGAGGAGGTTCATGATTGGTTATGGAACGTTCACACGCTACCAAGATGCAATCGTATAGGTTGAGAATTTTCCGTCGTGGATAGTTGGACTGCGCATGCTCGCTATAGGATCGTGAGTAAAATGAAGATCAAGCACTGTTTGATTTCAGCTACTAAATATGACACATTCTTTGTTACCTCCCCCCCCCCCCCACCACTTGCGACGGCATCGCAGTCGTGTGTAAATACATCATGTGCGAGATTTACCTCAATCACAACTGAGCAATAGTCGGGGAGATGTTAATAGAGATTTGACACCAAAATGAAGGACTATATCACGTATAAATTTCCGCCCTTGTTTTGCCGACAGAGACATGTCTGGCATTGCAAAAAGAATTGCATTTGATATGACAACGTCAATTTCAAAGTTAAAACAATATGGTACATTATTAGACAAAGATGTTGTTTTTTGCTGAATCTATATGAAAGATATACATGTATCATAGTTTTACAACTACATTTACATATACTGCTGCTATATATACTAGTACGAAAAGCCAACGATTTCCCCATCTGCGAGGTAATTGCAATCGTGTGAACAGACTATCCACGTTTTTGTCGAGTCCGATTACTGCACTTACGATTCCATCGTGTCCGCGTGAACGTTAACTAACTAAAGTAGAGATAACGCATTTTGTGTCTTGCTAAATTTTGTGTACATGTATTTGGAACTAAAATTGTGGGACGTGAATAACGCTGCTCGGTCTCAGTCTCCGTCTCTGTTGCTTTGGGGCATTCCAGGCTTTAGTAAATCTGGACAAATTGTTGCACCGAAGCGTTCATGCCTGAAACCAGAAAAGGTTAACATGTTGTCCTTTCTCGCGGCAAATATGTAATTTACTGTTCAATATTATGCTTTGTTGTGAAATAAAAATTGTGAACTAATTACTTGTTTGTTTTATATGTTCGCATAAGCGACGTCAGTAGTACCCCACACATTGTTAAGATCACAAGCGATATACATTACGTTGTCCTCTTTTCGCGTGTCCGCGTGACACTGCATTCACACGTGAATATTGAATTGTGTACTGCATGTTCCGAAGGATCTTCACTAGCAAAATGTATGGACATTATTCTTGACGGTTTTTAGTCATACCGCGGTATTGATTTCAATACCGTAGTCGGTATTGTGAAGGTGAATACCGTGAAGCTCTAATTCCAGCCTGAATGAATTGTCTGATGGCATAATGTTACTGTAATGAAACGCAAAGAAAATTGATCTAGCCTTCCAAGCGAACATACACTAATCTTTGAAACGCCGCTGTGCCTATTTTATGTAACTAATCAACTTCACAAATAGTTTATCAGACGAATATTAAAGGCACTCAATCCGATCAGACGGTCCCCATACCATCAAGATACAACAACAACATATCTTCAAAATATGGTATCAAATTTCCCAAAACTTGTTATTTGCCAACATTTTGTTCAACAAAATATGGCCGTATTATCACTCTAAAGTATCACGAAATTTGACCCTATTACCACCTGATTTTAGAGTTATCCATCTTCATCCGCAATTTTGTCCCAGACCCTCCGTTTGACCACGTGTTTCTGGGCCACTTAATATTACACATCTCGAGAAATAACTTCAAAAATCGATATCTGATCACTCGGAGCTTTGATGGGTGGGTTCCTCGACTCGAAACAAATATTGTTTACCCCCGAAGCCTAAGAAATGGTAATTTAGGAGCTTCTGATCGGATTGAGTACCTTTAACCACATTTGAACTTAACACACCGACATTTTCGATCGTGTTTTACGAAGAGTTATGCATATGGAAATGTTCACTATACTCCCATTTCTGATATACATCCTGCAGGACCATACAGTAAGGTGGCTCCCAGAAAAAAACATATAGCCCAATTGTGCATGTTATTATAAAATCACCAAATTATGTGTGTGGCATCCTGAAGTGATATTTTCTCGATCTGGATATCGTGCCAAGATAGGGAGGTTCGACGGTTGCCATGGTAACCTCTGAAAAAACATGGAGTCAAAATGCAAAAAAAACGTTCTATGAGCGTGCGGTGTTTCGTCTTCACAGCTATAGCGATCAGTTTAGAAGGCAATAGTAACTAAACTTGTCTGTGACTCCGTATTGACTATGATGAATTGTTTCGAGTTTTCGTGGCATAGACTACTGTTGGTGGTTGTTGACAACTTTGAATAAAATGGAAGCCAAGGAGGTCCAAGTGTCCTCCAACACACATTTTTGGTATTTTTTTCCCTTTAGTGTTTCGACTCGATTTTCCCCAAACTATTTGTATAATGAATCGCATGCGTATTTACCTGTGTAGAAAGATTGTTACGTGAGTAAATTCTACACCTTACTTGGCATATTTAAAAGTGAGTTAAATCAAGAAATTATTTATGATGCAATACATGTGTATTCTCCCGTGAGAACTGCAACAGATATATAACAAGCAATATCCGTATGAATTAATGGAGTTTCAAACATGTGTACACCTATCCTGCACATCGAGTTATATGTTAAAGGTACTCAATCCGAATTAACGCTCGCAGATTACTATTTCCTTGGCTTCGGGGGTAAAAAATATTTGATTCGAGTTGAGGAACCCATCCATCAAAGCTCAGAGTGATCAGATATCGATGTTTGAAATATATTATTTTAATTTTTGGTGGCCCAGTAAACAGTCGACGAGAGGAATTTCTCTGACCAAATTCCGGATGAAGATGGATAACTCTAAAATCAAGTGGCTTTTTGTGTCAGATATTTGACAAACCGGCAAAATTTCGTTGAACAAAAATTTTGATAAATAACCGGTTTTGTGCCATTGTATACTATATTTGACTGTGGTTAGCAATATTTTGGGGCAAATAATTGATTTTTATAACTGAAGCGGCATTTTTTTAAATGTTGTTGTTGTTGTTGTTGTTGTTGGAATCTGATTATATGGGGACCATCGAATCGGATTGAGAACCTTTAAATGCTCATGTCTGCGTTATATGAGATTTATGTGGAGCAATTTACTCGACATTCTGGTTTCCATTAATGGTTACGAAAACGTTTATAATTATTACGACAAAGCTGTCGTATGACAGAATCAAAATATAAAATAAGATATGATCAGTTTTATTATAAGATATAATAAGATAATATATGATCAGTTTTATTATAAGATATAATAAGATAAGATATGATCAGTTTTATTATAAGATATAATAAGATAAGATATGATCAGTTTTATTATCGTAACATCTGTTCTTCTTTAAGGGGGTGGCAGTAAGACAGTCTAGTCTGACTATGCCACCCCGTCAAATATACAATATAATATTTGTCAAATGTATTATGCATTAATATGTGTATATTGAAATAAAATATCCTATCATATCCTTATAAGTCAGAGGTAAATTTGTTTTATTAATTTATAAAACACAAGCTCTAATGAGCTTTTGACCGACAAGATAGTGTCCATTTCTTTATGTATATAATCTATTATATATTTTGGAAGATCTGTTTGTGTGTGTGTTTGTGAGGGTGTGTGTGTGTGTAATCGATGAACTCGAAAACGGCCGACCCGATTTCGATGAAACTTGGTATGTGGGGGTATTTTCGGCCGGGGGTGACATAGGCCTATTGATTTTCAGATCCGAGGTCAACTTTTCACGTGCCGAGGTCAAATCTGTTTTTACGCTGTGTTCCGGGACTTTCATTTGAGTTCGGTGCTTACAAATCGATTCGAAACAGCGCGAATAATAAAATGCTGTCATAATAATGACACTGTGAGAATCTTTCGTGTTTCCTCTTTCCAACGATATATAATGCGTATGTATCCGTTTTAGTTATCTGCCTAGATTATCAAGAAGAAGTTGTACTATCTTCCATCAGGATAAAAACAATGCGTAACTTCTATGACGTCGTTAGAGGTCATAACGTTAGATCACGTTAACGCTTAACCGGCCGATGCATTTTACTGTTTCAGACGTCTTGGCGATATCTCGCACTGTATTTTGTCACTGTTGGTTTAACAATATGATACCGTTGGTTTGCCTACGGTATTATACCGTTGCTAGTTTTGACGGCCAAGTACCGTTGCACAAACACGAGGTATGGATAGGATCACCTCCCTTGTGAGATTCGCAATGCATCTCGGGTAAATTCGCCATTAATTGATGTCTCAGTGTCTGTCTCCGTCATTCGCGGGAGATTTGTTTTATAATTTAGTAGGCCTACTTTTTAATATGTTTCAACAGCTTGGGACAGGTTCCAAGCCGTTTAAATAGCACTAACGGTCTACCGAACGGGCTAAAGAAAGTGTAAACAAGCCCGATTTAACCACTTGCGATGTTTTAATAGCGACCGCGAAAATAGGTCACCTAGTAAAATTGGTTTGCACTGCAGTCATTCACTCTATAAGTATTAGTTATAACGGATCACTTTTCACATTTTCGCTAGTTTCTCTACTAATAAACGAATCAAAGTAATTATTTTTGTTGGATCTTCTAGTCAGCTATATTACTACTTTGTACTGTTATTTCAACAGTATCCTACCGTGTATTCCAACAGTACAATGTATCAACGGTATACTGTTATTTCAACAGTATCCTACCGTTTACTTCAACAGTACAATGTATCAACGGTATACTGTTATTTCGACAGGGATTGTACTGGCAACTAAGTTGACGGTGCATTACCGTAGTTATAACGTTATTAAATTTTACAGTGCGGGCACCGATGGTAATTTATCTTTATGTTGAAACTTGATAATTAATGAGCGTGTGTATATGAGGCGCGTTTATATACTTGAGTGGAAATCAAATCGGGTTAAACTGGCGGATTTTTACGGACGAAATTTGATGCATATGGTATCTCGGTATCCGCTGGACCGATTTCCCGGTATCCGCTGGGCCGATTTCCACCATTTTTGGGGTGTTGGTGTTTGACCCCACCTGACCTTGACCTTCAAAATGGTCAATTCAAGGTCAAAGCCCGGACGAAGTCGGGTCACCTTCTAGTATATATATATACTGCGACCAATGGCCCACATCACAGGTATGGGTACACATTTCTTTATGTATATGCATATATATATACTGCGACCAATGGCCCACATCACAGGTATGGGTACACATTTCTTTATGTATATGTATATATATATACTGCGACCAATGGCCCACATCATAGGTATGGGTACACATTTGGAACATGTGTGTGGGTCATGGTCATGAATAAAGGTCAAGGTGATGCATAAATCGTCCCAAATGTCGATATTTTATATATTTTCACATTGTCAGGCTGTGGTGATGCGATCTCTCCTCCAACATAGTATCAGCTGGCATTCAACAGAAACAACAGGTCAGTTTGCAACCGAATCTATAAAGTCAGTGCGGGTCGAGTTTCGGCAGCTACGCCAAACATGGACTTCGATTGAAAATGCATTAATTGTAATTGGATTAAAATCGCGAAAATGAATTAATTAAGGGCCGCAACTCCGCCCAAAAATGCGAACCTGGCCGGTTTTCGAACTCGATCAAGACATTGTTGAGCAAGTGTCATAGACAGAATTTCAACAAAATCAGTGGTCATTTGTTCAAGTTATCACGTTATAAATATATCAACCGCAATTTGGAGACGTTTGCCTGCCAGTCCAACACTCACCGGCCGCGAACCGACCTCGCGAAAGTATACATGTATAAAGGTCGAGTAAAAAATATCTAGTTTCTCGACAAAAAATGTTGGAATAACCGGTGTGAGTTATTAGGGTATGACGGTTACCAATGTAACATGTACCCGGGTATACAGGCGGGCCCTTGCAACTTGCAATCTCGAGTTGTGAGTAGATTATTAAGAAACAAGTATTAACAAAGAAATATTCGCCATGCCTTGTATGTTCATGAATGTTATAAAGTTACGTTTCAGAATATACACAAATTTCTCAGGAATTCTCTAGATTGATGTAATGAATGATCTTGGTCAGTATAGGAACGGTTCCTAGCGCACCAGGTCAGCTTAGGCAATAGTATACCAAACAATAGCATGTACATGAATTTGCAGCATCTATTTCAATTGTACAGACGAAAGTTCAGCAATAATCCCTTGTATGGAAACGTCATCGCTTGTATCATGACAGACAGTTTCTTCGCACAGACATCAGTACCAGTCTGCACAAGAAAACTAAGATGCATGCATCAGGTCGCCCGTGAACTATTTATCATAGAATTCTTGTAGCTATCGATTATACATTTTGGAATATCTGGCTGTATGTATGTGTGTATGAATGCATGTATGTATGTGTGCTATAGACTCGAACACTGCTCGACCGATCCGACTCGGATTTGGTATTTAACGTGTCAACCTGACCTCGCTCATAGGCATGTTTCTGGACCTTGACCGATCCGACTAAAATTTGTGTGTAGGACTACTTCGATCCCGGGAGAAATATGGACGGGTCCAATTTCACGTGCGACCATGTCATCGAACGTGCTGATATAGGCATGTTTCTGGACCAATTGAAAAATAGTTTGTCCAGATGCTGTATATACCGGGTACTGCCCAGATGAAGACGATCACAAAGAAATCCCTAAATAGCCCGAACGAAGTCGAGTACATCAGCTAGTATTATATATTTCTAGATTTAGTTACAAACTTTATACCTGTATATTGTACAAAGAAATGTTTGACAAATGTATATATATCAATATTACCATAAGGTAATTAAAAATTAGATACGACGAAACAAAATTTTGAAGGGTACATGTGATTGTGAGGAATAATAGGATCATAGGTAAATTTATGGACGCTTGTTAATTTTCATTGGACTACATGTATTAGGTAAATTTTTATATTTCAAATGATGACAGGAATGTGGAAAGTTGAATTACCCAAGTAATACTGGCTATCCGCACGAAGAGATATACATGTATATAAAAACTAAAATAGAAGATGGCTGCTGGCGACCATGTTTTCCGAAGAAATTCAAAGCATTCGATAGCTCCCATCTAGTGGTCACCCCGAAGATCAATATGAAGTTTGTTGACTATCAGATGAGGGATGTGGTCTGTAGAGGTGGTAAAGAATTCAGTCATACAGAGAGTAAGATACAAAATTGCTGTCTGTGGTCATGTTTTTAACGAAATTCGGAAAAAAAATAGATTACTCTCATCCTGGTTATCCAGAAGATCATTATGGAATATGGTGACGATCAGACAAGGGGTGTCGTCTGTAGGATCAACCAAATTATTTAGCCATAAAAATAGTAAAACTCAAGATCACCGCTGGCAGTGATGTGTTCACAAGGAAATTTTGAGAGAAAAATATGGCTCCCATCTAGTGGTGACCCAAAATATCCACATGAGAAACAGTTCTCCAATAAATGCTGGCTGCAGGGTGCGCCAATTGATTCAAATTTGAAATTTAGCAGGGTGTACTGCTGGTGGCCATGTTTTCCCCGCAAATTTGATAGACTAATGAACAAAACCACTGAATCCGTTGAATCAATATACATATACACATATATATATATATATATGCATTGTTAACCACACTACTGGTATATAAAGGTACTGAAAATAACTATATTATACTAGTATACACAAAATAAACCATATATTATGGCTATGGGTTCTAATATCCGAACATAACAGCTGAGAACTTGGTGTGAATTGAAGAGTAGTGGGGTCTCAAGAATATCTACCCCTCCACGTTAGAAACATGCCATTAAATAGCATAAGTATAATCTAGCTCGAAGACAGAAGTGATCCATCAAACCGCTCTTAATTCAACCAGGTCATCACACCCCATGTATGGGCGATCACATGATGATCTACACTCTTAAAAATATAGGTACTTCGGAGTACCTATGTAGGTACTAAGCTTTGTCCCAGGGGGAGTACCAACTTTTTGGTACTCTGGAGTACCAAAAGTTTAGGTACTCTAGAGTACCAAAATGTTTGGTACTCTGGAGTACAAACTGCTTGGTACTCTAGAGTACCAAATTGTTGGTACTCTGGATTACCTAATAATTATTCAAGTTCTACCCGGGCATTGTGCATATAATACCCACCCCGCATTTATGTCACCGAAGCCATGACGCTCACGATATGAGGTGTCAAGAAATAGATGCTTTCATGATACGCCCTATATATTATCTGAAGTACCAAAATATCAAGACAGGTACTCTGAAGTATTTAGGTACTACGCATAGATCCAGCAATTTGATACTCCAGAGAACAAAACAGCCCTGATACCGGCAAATTTAACAATGTGACATGTTAGATTCCAAATTATGCTGCCGCGTTTAAACATTCAATTAAGTACAAAACCACAAAGACTCCCTTGCATAGTGCTAAATGAAATAATCCGACAGATCTACGACCGCGAGTCGACGGGCGGCCATTTTTCACTTTAATTTAATCGTTTGTACACGGCACTCGATATTGACACACCCACGGTCTCACCCAATCAGCATGGAGCCAACGATTGGCACTCTGTGGAGTACCAACTAATGTGGTTCTATAACGCTAAACAGGCTGTAAAGGCTTATAGTACCAAACTGTCTGGTACTATCGCGGCTTTTGGTTCCATGGGGTACCTAAATCAATTGCTTTATTTGAGAGTGTAGGTGGAATCGGGCTTCTCAGTGTACCACCGGTACCACACATGCCGGTACCGGTATCGATACTTTGCTAGTACCCGCGGTTCCGGTACCGGTACTGGCAAGCCATTTTATAGTTCTAGGTATATCTGGAGGTAATACAGTGCTGAAAATCACAAGCCACGAACTCTATTATTAACTTGAACTAATGATAATTTGATATCAGAATAAAGAAACTATTTCGGGATATTAGATACCATTTTGGAATATACTAACAAACTTTCCCGTAGAGTTTAGTGATGCGCAAATGACAACATAGACAATTCAATCAACCAAAATGGAACTATTCGTTGCACACGTGTTGTGGTTTTAACTTATTGTTCTTCTGTGTGTGATAAACTGATAGAAAGTAACGAGACACACGTCGGTGGTTTTCACTTCACAATATTCAATATTCAATCAGAATAAATGTATTTGCAAAGTCGCGCGGTCGGCCATTTTAAATCCAAACAATAATGAGTCAAGTTAGGCAACAATTTCTCTCCACGAGTTCCTATACCAAATATGAACTATCATGTATATTCAGCAAATTACATGTACATTGTGCACGGTTCGTGGATATTCGTTCCCGATTTTATTATATAACTGGAGAATGGTCTACCTTATATATGCAAACTGATACGACATGTGAACGGGTACGTGTGTATGTGATTAATCAAAACGTGTGGGCCATACTTGTGGGTGGGGTCGTTGGTGAATAAATGATAAGAAATTGTAACTGGGTTTAGTGTATAATTGCCACAACTGGGCAAAAATAAAGGCAAAAACATGAGTTGCAATCACAAGTTCCCAACACAAAATAATCTTTGAAGTTTAAGACAATATCACAAGGCCGTGCTTTCAAAGAATTGGAACTCAACCATTGAAGAGTTATAATAGACACATAAAAACCAGGAACCACCCTTCCGTGACCGACCTCTCGTGCCATGAATACCATCACGATCGATGTGCATCGCGTGTAGTTTAAAGATCGAAACTTGATACTACTGTATTTTGCCAAACAGCCTGCTGATCTACGAACGTGCATATATGCAACCACAGTACCGAGTACCGGCGGATCTGCACACCAGTACCGTTACCGCAAAAAATCAGTGACTACAGGCAGTCTAACAAAATAAAGTTTCAGTGACACTCTATCCGAAGAGGGGGATAATTTCATCTGTTACAGTCAATGGAGCGATTATGAATCTCTGGAAAGCTGAAATTTCTAAGTAATACTAGATATCGACATGACGCGTATAGTGTGTTTCAGAACGAAAAAGTTTAATAAAATCAACAAATTTGTACATTTAAAAACAATTCAAACGTTATTGTATTCCATGTCCCAGCCCGGACATATACACCAAATTTCAATAATATTCATTGAGAAACAACGGACCAAACGCCATATAACACCCCGTGTACACCTTTTATTCCGAGCCGGCCTCGGTATACATTTTATATTGTGTCCCGAACTGGCACACGTCGACTGGGACGAGTTAGCCCTGTGGCGAGTAGGCCGATTCCGGCACCTTCTATAATTTGCAGCAGGTATCCGTTTACGCTGGTTTACGCGTAATTTAATTTAGATAGTTCCCCAAATAGTATCGTAAATAGAGCGACTGTATATGACAGAGACTACCTCTGTTATTAATTATCATGTTGTTATAATTAAAAAACGACAAATGCACATGCCGTTCAAACGTAGTAGTCTATTTTCCCCATGTTAAACGACATCCGCAAATACCAAATAACGCTAACCTACTGCAAATGTTTTACACGACAACTGTTAACATATTTGGGCTGAATTCATCTGATGTGGTATGATTCCTCAAAATAAAAAACAAACCATCGTTACTTGGAAATGTAGTTTGGGCTAACATTTACACAAATCATCCACATCCTCTATCCTGACACACACGTCAGATGAGAAACAGCCATCATAGAACCGCCCAAATTGTGAGAAATAACCACGAGCGAGAGTCGAGATCCAGAAAGCGTGTCCACGTTGATAACACAAACCCACCATATAAACTTACCGCCCCTCACCCAGACGTGGCGACAGGGAGGTCTTGTGTGTCTCACCACCACCACCCCCCCCCCCCCCAACTTTGGGCGAAATTTTCAACTTTTGGAAATTTCATACCTGACACAACATTAGTTGAAAATGTCACACCAACAATAGGTTGAAAATGTTCTTGTAGTTTGATTTTCAAACAATTTATTGGGGGGGGATTTATTGTTTTTGGACCAATATTTGCATATTTTCCTAGTTTTTGTCAAAATTTTGGATTGAAATGGCCATCAGGTGGAAATCTTCCAACCTTAGGGGGGGGGTGACTGATTGGAAATTTCCAACAATTGGAAAGCTTGTGTCCTGGTCACTCGCCCGTGGCCAGTCAATAACTGCTATTTAATTTAAGAAAACAATATTGTCATACATTTGGTCAACATTGTCATTGGAATTGCCATCAGTTGGAAATTTTCCAACCTAAGTTTGTAACTTCCAACTCTAGGAAGGCTTGAGGCTAGTCTAGATGCTAGGATTTTTGGATTTTCTTGTTCCGATTTCAAAATTTTCGCACAACGGGCCGAACTAATTAGTTTAAGAAAACAATATTTTACTACATTTGGACAAATTTCTGGACTGAAATGGTCATCAGTTGGAGAATTTTCCAACCGGAGGGAGAGTATGAGGTTTTAAATTTCCAACACTAGGAAAGCTTCAGTTGAGGCCAGTCTCGATGCTAGGATTTTGAGATTTTCTTGTTTAGTTTTCAAAATTTTCTCACACCGGGCCGAACAACCATGCATGGTCGGCCCGGTGTGTCCTGGTCTCTTGTTCGTAGCCGTGTGCATCTGACTAGACCACTAGATGTTAGGATTTATGTGCAATTTTCAGGTTAAAATAGCCGAATGTTGTCATACCGGGTATATAGAACCATGATTTATGAATATATAGGATATTAGGTCTAAGAACTGAGGTGCAAGGGGGTGCAAATGGAATTATGCAAAACTTGTGTTTGATTTGATTCTGATTCAAGGGGGTGCAGTTGGAATTTCACAATGTGGACACCGCTCCCACAACGGACACCCTCTAACCACGTCCCTGCCCTCACCAAACGCTAACCACGAACCCGTTCGTTTGTTCCCCGCACTGTCATCGGTACACATGTGCGAGACGGCAATTCGTTATCGCGACCGAGAGCCGAAAGTCGAAAAAATTGAAAGACGTTGTTTACAAATGAGAAAATGAGAAGATAACCATACAGTCTCTTCGCACAGACATCATTAATACGCGATGTCACTTCATTACCTCGGGCGGGAGCCATCCGAGACGAAATGATTGTCTACGTCGGTTTACTCAATCCGATCAGAGGGTCCCCATACCATTACAACAGCAACAATATTTATTCAACATACGCTTCAGTTGTCAGAATCGATTAATTGCAAAAAAACATGCTAACCACTGTCAACTATGGTATCAAATTTCACAAAACGTGTTATTTGTCAACATTTTGTTCAACGAAATATGGCCGTATTATCACTTGAGTATTCACGATATTTGGCCCTATTACTACTTGTTTTTAGAGTTATCCATCTTCATCCGCAATTTTTTCCGAGACCGTCCGTTTGACTGCGTGTTTCTGGGCCACGATAAATTGAACATTTTGAGAAATAACAAACTTCAAAAATCGATATCTGATCACTCTGAACTTTGATGGGTGGGTTCCTCGACTCAAATCAATATTGTTTACCCCGGAAGCCAAAGAAATTGTAATTTAGGAGCGTTAATTCGGGTGATGCATCTTTAAAGGTACGGTTGGCCTTGGCGGTGGGTATCCTGTGAAAATATTTACACCCGTCAAAAACCGCCACAAACAGAAAGAACATCAGCATGTAGACAGACTGTGTCCGCATACAAATAAGAAATATCACATAAACAGTATGTTATTGTCATATGTTTGACCATTGTTATGTAAACAAAAGCATTAAAAGTTACTTTTCTGGTGTTTGTTTATATTATGATGGTAAACATAAAGAGCGTTCTTTGTTGGTGAATTCCTGGTATGGGACTAATAAAGAGCGTTTATGCCATGTGTGTGTGATTAGCCAGTAGCATTGTGCTGTCTTCTGTAACACAACCAGGCTCTTGTTTAGGTAAAATATAGAAGGACTTTATGACAGCATGCTGTTTACGCGATGGTCATGGTGTATATGAACGAAACTGTATGCGTTTTAATGTTTTTCGGTTTACGGTGATTGGAACAAATATGGATATTTTCGACAACTAAGGCCTCGCGTGCCTTTAACAGTGCGCACGTGGCGACATGGGCGTTCGGTGTGTTGGCGTGCTTATCCCCCCTGCATTCAATAAATATTTAAATAGCATCGATCACCCGTTGGAAAATGGTGTCAGGGTGAAATCCTCCGAGAGTTAAAGACCCACTTAATTTTCGAGTCGCCGATTATCTTTTTTATAGTGACTTGATATACGGTTTTAATAACAATCTATGCCATAAAATATGATTAAAATACTATAATTCATCACTATTTGAAACATCGGTGTCTCAGAAGATGCCCACAGATGAATAGAAAACTGCTGAAGACTCCCCCCCCCCCCCATCTGGCACCCAGAATGCAACATAATTCAAACTTTTTCAATGAAAGGGGAACAACTCTATCTTTAATATATAGGGTTATTCCCCTGCATTGAAAATAATTCTGATTTTTACTTCAATCTTGGTGACAAAACGCGTTGGCAACTCAACAAAAACAACATGTCCACAGTTTATTACACCGGATAAGTTGATAATACAATGTTTTGGAGCTTCCTCTTTCAAATGGTATATGATGTGGCATTTATTTTATATAAAGTGATCTGGGGGTTCGAAACTTAAGTGGGCCTTTAAAACATTTGAGGCACATGTATCAGTTGGAAAATTCCACCTCAAACAGTCGGAAAAGATTTGCAGGCACATATGCTGATTTTTTACTTTCGACCCTTGTTGGGACCCACCCACCCCCGCGTCCAAATTTGTTTCCGTTTTCGGCAGTTTTTTCCTACCATTTTTGGACACCCACCCCCCTTT
Source organism: Siphonodentalium dalli (assembly GCA_032622095.1). Lineage (NCBI taxonomy): Eukaryota > Metazoa > Mollusca > Scaphopoda > Gadilida > Siphonodentaliidae > Siphonodentalium > Siphonodentalium dalli. Next base: position 48,469,673 of record CP136062.1, read on the forward strand.
TAACACTAAAACAGAGATTCGCGGGGGGAAATTCACTGTAAACATCTTTATATGAATTTCTGTGCATAATATTAGTCATGGATGTTAACATTGACATGTAAATATGAACAAGTCATTTCGGGGTCATTCGGTCAAAAAAAACATGGCTGCCAGCAGCCATCTTTGATTTCAAAATTAGCATGGGCTACAGGCTATACTGTTTGTCTGATCATCATGAAATTTGTCATTTATGTTAATATTGACATATAGATGTGTTTTAAGCGAAACTCATTGCAAAAAGAGACAAAAAGACTTGCAGGAAAAATATTTTTTGAGTTGCGGAAAAAAAAAATTGTTGGTCCTATCGACCACCCACCCACCCCAGCATACGTGCCCGGAAAAAACTGTTATCCACCCCCCCCCCCCCCGCCTCAAACTGCTGCAAATGAATGTCCCCAGTTGCAGAGAATCAGATCAGCGCACTTCAAAGTTGCACCACCACCACCACCATCACCATCACCACCAGCAAAATAGACCACCTTCCCATGACCGAAGACCACGATACTGTTCCCTACACCTCTCTGTCGTTTACAAGCGAGATGCTAACACTGACCCCACGGATCGACGAGAGCCGATACTGTTCCCTACACCTCTATGTCGTTTACAAGAGAGATGCCAGCACTGACACCACTGATCGACGAGAGCCTATACTGTTCCCTACACCTCTCTGTCGTTTACAAGCGAGATGCCAGCACTGATACCACGGATCGACGAGAGCCGATACTGTTCCCTACACCTCTCTGTCGTTTACAAGCGAGGAGCCAACACTGACACCACGGGTCGACGAGAGCCGATACTCGATGGAAGTGACTAAATCGATCCCGATTACACCTCCTCCACAACGAAGACTACATCACTGTTGTGTTCGTCTTCTAACAGATGAGAAGATAGCCTGACAGTTACTTCGCACTATCTTGAACCATCAATACGAGACGTCACTTCAATATCACGGGCGAGAGTCGAGACGAAACGATTGTCTACGTCGATGTGGCGACAGATATGTTGGGGGTATACCTAACTAAACATCTCTGTCGCCACATCGACGTATAGTCAACCGTTTCGTCTCGTCTCTCGCCCGTGATATTGAATTGACGTCTCGTATTGATGGTTGTGTAAATACAAAATTATACTAAACTGACTCCAGAAGTTGGACACCGCCGAATCGCACGAACGCGCCAGAAGCAACAAAATGTGCGCCATATATTATATCTATTATATATTATAAAATTTATCTTCGAACTTTTCGGTTATTTAAGAAATATCTCTTATTTCGATTATAAGGTTATGCGGGTATAACCGGAAAGTTTCAAGATAAATTCTATGACGCGCGTAGCGCAGTTCAGTATAGAAAATTAATCTTCAAACTTTTCGGTTATACATGTAACTCATAACCTTAATCGAAACAAGAGTTATTTTTATAATATTTAATCCGTGATTTCACAGTAGAACCACCAAAAAGTAGAAGTTAGAAGTATTACGAGCGTATAACATTGAGAACATTGACACGTTAACCCTTTACCCAACAAACCGGCCAAAACCGGCCAAATAAAGCTTCAACAGCCTAAATTATCTTGGGTCTGTCTCAATAAAGCCATACAAATATGGATATCATTGGAACCGGCTCCTTGACCACATTGTGATAGTTACAGTAATGCCCTGTGCCAATACATTCTCTTATATATGCAAGTCGACCATAGGTCGCCTCGCATATATAAGAGAATGCATTGGCCTAAAAAAAATCTTTTTTTAACACTTTTTACCATTTTTTCTTACATTCTTTAACAATTTTATAATTTTTAATGTGTTAAGCCAATGCATTATCTTATATATGCGAGGCGACCTATGGTCGACTCGCATATATAAGAGAATGCATTGGTACAGGGCCGTTCTGTTGGGTAAAGGGTTAAGTTGAAAAAGACACCTGTCACTCAAAAATGGTGCTCATCGAGTGATGACATCGCGTCGGAAATTCAGCGTTTTTTATTGGCTAGTGGCAGCTGCTACATGCACGTGGGATTGATATATTCGACCGCGGTGACACAAACCCGATTTTGGTTTGGTTTAAACATTGTTTATTTCCCCATCAGATTTATAATTACATGAACAGTTTATACATGAGTTGACAAAGTAACAGAATGACAGTGATTTATGAATATAATTGTATCTGATGAGAGGGGAGAACAACAGTAAGCACGTGGCTTTTTATGATTGTCGTCCTCCCGCTGTGTCTTTTGGGCCCTGTAAAATATTTCAAATTTGTGTATATGCGTTTTGTCTTTTAGATTCAGGGCTCGGCAGTAGATAGACATTATAAATCGGTTTGATTCGTGTACTGTGAGTAAGAAGGTGTGATTTGCAGAGAGGGGAGAGAGAGAGGGGGGAGAGATAGAGAAGAGAGATAAAAAGAGAGCGAGAGAGAAACACAGAGAGAGAGCGAGAGAGAGAGAGAGAGAGAGAGAGAGAGAGAGAGAGTAGTGAGTGAAAGGTGTCAGATTGTGATGTGACGCGCGATTTATTTATTTTTATTTTGGAGCTCTATATCACTATTTAAATCGCTTTGTATGAATTATGTATTTTTTTCAATTCTTCAAAAATTGTTTAGGCCCATTTAGGAAGATACTGACCGAGGGGATAACAGTAGTTGGAAGATTATCAAGGAAATTTTGTCTATGGAGTGAAAAGCGCTGACATTGGAATATAAAGTGGTAGTTATCTTCTATTTGGCCGCACAGACATCGGTCAGTGGTAGAGATATAATTTTGGAATTTATGTGAGTTCAAATCATTGCAGCTGTTTCGAAGGCGTGCGTGAATTACTTGGGCTTTTCTTGTGTAACAGTATTTGAAACGTGGGTTTTTCTTTACATAATATTTGTTTATGGTCGCTCCAAACTCATCATTATCCACTATGTCCCGTGTGGTCGCCGGCAAGGAATTCCAGAGGGCTGCTGTGTTCAATATGAAAGATTTGTCATGGGAATTTGCGTGAAATTGCGGAAGTCTGAAGTTTTTGGTGTTTCGGGTGTTAATTCTTGATACGTCTGATACGATTGGAGGAACCAGGTCTTGGAGATACACGGGGGTCAGATTATGAATAATTTTGTGGAATAAGTATAGTTTAGAATTTTCTCGTCTATTTTTGAGTAGTTCCCAGCAACCTCTGATAAAAGTTGCTCGAGCTGTATTTTTCCAAATTTCCAGATGCTATAAATGCAGTGCAGTTATCCCAAATAGCGTTTGCATATTCTAAAGTTGGTCGTATGTATGTGAAATAGCATTTCTCTAGTGTTTCTCTGTTTAGGACATACTTGAGTTTTTGTAACACATATATTCGTTGCCATGCATTTTTAGAAATATATTCGATATGAGCTTTCCAGCTGCAATTGTCTTCAAAAATAATGCCCAGATGTTTGTGGTTAGATACCGTTCGTAATGGTACGTTACCCATACGCAGGTCCGGGTGATTCATGGCAGTTTGTTTGCGTGATATGCACATAGCTTCTGATTTACTAGCATTAAAGTTTACTAACCATTTCTTTGACCATGATTCCAATGTGTTTATATCACTTTGTAACATTTTGGCGTCTTCTATATAGGGTCTTTAATGGGGAGAAAAATTGACGTATCATCGGCAAATAGTCGTATATTTCATGTAATTCCTTTGACAATGTCGTTGATGTATATTAAAAATAGAATCGGTCCAATAACGGAGCCTTGGGGCACACCAGCTTTAACTCTGCCCCACGAGCAGGATTCGGAGCCAATAACGACTCTTTCCGATACTGTTTAATTTATAGAGTAAGCCACGATGCCAAACTTTGTCAAACGCTTCGCTTATGTCAAAGAATAAGACTCTAATGTCCTGACCTTCATCGAGACACTTGCTAATTTGATGGTAAATTTCACATAATTGATATTAAGTAGATTGCCAAGGAAGAAATCCAGCTTGGTTCTTGCATAAGAAATTGTTCGTTGTAAGATATTTAAGTAGATATTTAGCTATACATTTCTCATATACTTTACCAATACAGCTGATCAGAGATATGGGTCTATAGTTTCCAGGGTTTGTTCGATCACCATTTTTGAATATAGCGACGACATTTGCGCGTTTCCATTCGTGGGGAAAGAAAGAATTAGCCATAAACTCTTTAAACATTATCTTGAGAGGATGTCGCAGACTGGGGCAATGTTTAAGGATGCGCGGACTATCTCATCATAACCAGTAGACTTATCAGCCACAAGATTTTTCAGTGTTTCATATATGTCGGTTTCAGATATATTTATTTCCTTTAGCACTGTAGATGACAACGAAGGTGTGATATTAGGTATGGTGGCAGATGAGTCGTCGACGGTGGAAATACTGCAAAAGTAGTTATTTAAAGCTTCGGCCTTTTCAATGTTTGATGAGTGTGAGCAGTTATTCCACACCAAAGATGGTATTTCTTTATTTACGGATCTGTCTGACAGTTTATTGAAAGTTTTCCACCAGACAGAAGAAGGTGTATCGGGGTTGTTCAAGATATATTGCATGTGTGCATTGTGGTCAGATTTGGATTTTCGTATGAGAAAAATTACTTCGTTTCTTTTTGTAAGCTGTCCATGAGTTATCGGTTTTGCGAGCTTTTGCTTTACAGAACAAGCGTTTTCGTTGTTTGATCTGTGATTTAATATCAGATGTCAGCCATGGAGGTTCATCCTTCCTACATCTGACTATTTTACTTGGGATAAATGTATTAATCTGGTAATGTAAGAATTTTTTTAGTATTTTAGTCATTTCGCCAACATTTGTGGAGGCAAAAATTTCTTCCCAATTTTGTTCTGCAATTGCCTTGTCAAGTTCTGCAAAGTCAGCTTTTTCGTAAATAAATACACGACGTGAAAAGTGCTTTGAATGGGTATGCTTTTATGATATTAAAATATTTACATAAATAGGTACGTGGTAACGAACATAATGTCCATGAAAGGGTTCAATGATTCCGCTTTCGATGATGTTGCAACTTTCATTTACGAGAATAATATCAATGAGTGTCTCAGAATACTCGGTAAAGTTGGTAGAGTCCGATATAATTTGTTTCAAAGTCATTTGGCTACAAATGGTCGATATGTTGGTGTTAGATAGAGAAAATTGATTTTCGTTGAAGTCTCCGACTACTACGAGATTGTGGGGGCGAAGGTCACGTGCCAAGTCTAGTGTTGTCATAATTTCTGACCAACGATTGCAGGTTGGGGGTCTATAAATCACACCAATAAGGGTTCTGATATTTTTGTGACATAGCTCTATCCAAATGCATTCCACTTCCGAGTGTTCTAGATCGAATCTCCGTCCATACGATATATTATTCCTTATATAAACTATAACTCCGCCATATGAGTCAGCTCTACCCCTCCGCTCAGGTTCACTAAAGCCTTGAATTAATAAGCGCTCATTTGGAATGCTCGTGTGTTAGCCACGTCTCGGTAAAGTAACATATATCGAAGTTCATCATTTCGGTCCTAAGAATGTCGAGCTTTGGGACTAAGCTTTGGATATTCAAGTGGATAATTATAAGGGATTGATATGGGCCAGAACCCGGTGCGGATGGATGTCGCCCCCATGTATGATCATATTATATGTCCAATTTGGAATATTTTGTAACGTTTTCAAGGTAGGAAATCGCACCATTCCGGTTTTTATTGTCCACATGAGATGAGTTTTACGATCACATATTGTTGGATTATTGAGTATGAGGAAGACGATCATATACGTAATAATGTTTTCCCTAGTAGCTCCTTTCATGCGCAGTTGAAAACACGATATTAGAAGTTTTAACGATGTGAAATCACAGCGATGTTTTTTATGTGCTCGTTTTGCGCGGTCATGAAACATGCCCACCCGTGATCTATATTCACTTAATTGCGTCATTATAGTATTTGAAGTTTTTTTATTAATACACGGGTGAGCATGATTTCGGATTGCAGACGTGAAGATGTTCCGCTCCGCATGGTAGATATGATTGCATTGGCGAGAGGAAGGTTGTGTTTGAGAGAAAGTGGATAGAGAGAAAAATGGCAGAAAACGCGAAGAAGAACAAATAATGTTAGCATAACATGTGTAGGGATTGAAATCATCAGCATAGGTGTGCGAGGTTAACCGGGCATTTAATTACAGCAAATTTTTGGTGGGAACGATTTTCGTGAGCTAAATGTTTAGATGTGGTGCGAGGAACAGCTCCTGATATATTACTTTGGAAGTGGATTCTTTGTGGTTTGTTGCTGTCACATCGATTTCAGACCGGTGGGAACAATCCTAGAAATGTTGGGAAATTTTCGTTTCATGAAGTGGGTAATACAGATAAATGTGTGTAAAATTATCAAGAACTTTTACCCTGGGGGTGTTTTCTTGCAAACAGTGAAAGTCAAATTTGAAATTAGAGTTATCTCCCGTCGTATTATCATCCTTCGATTTAGAGGGGTCAGGAATAAACAGGGAGAGGTTGTCAAGATGTTTTTATAGGAGGGGGTATAATTAGGATTAACATGCGAAAGATTCTGTGACATTTTGAAAGATTTGCACTTTATTTTTGGAGTTACTGCACATGAGAATAACGTCTACTTTGCTATTAGAGTTGTCGTTCTTTTTCCGGGTTTTACTTTGGTATATCGAAATTGGGTGGGTGCAAGTTTACACATGATAAATTCATAACACAATGATATAAAATATATGCATTCACACTATCACACATACCGTTCATGGTATGTGGTATATACAATTAGTAAACAATATAAAATTAAGGCGTGCATTTGCAGCAACTTTCAACGTCTATATGTTTACGAAACTCGATTACATACAGATGCTAAAAGTTGCAGCTATTATGCCAAGGTCGCTTACTTGATAACATGTTACGCAATTGGTGTGGAAAATGCGTAATATAAATTGGTTTTGTTTGAGCACTGATCATAATGGAGGAAATTGGACATGTCAGTTTTGCAGTACAACCACAGCTTCAATATATATAAAGCACTAGCAGGGTTACCCGGCGTTGTCCAGGTTAAAGTGATGTGAAATTCTCTGTGGATATTTGGTGGGAATAGAGAATACTCTTGCTCTCAAAGTGTTACACGTATTCTCATAAATTGTATATCCAAATGGCATCACAAAACATTATTCTTACACATGGAATATAAGTAGTAGCTCACCTTGTCAGGTCGGAGCGATTATAATTTTGTTTAATCCGTCCCACCAATAAAGAAGTATATATTTATTTACAACTTCAGACGTTATAGCATGAAACATGAACATCATAAACACATTAGTTCGAAAAAATAAAAGACGATTGTGTTTTACATAGAGATGTATCAATCAATCAATCAATCTAGTTTATCATATCTTCACGAAGACACAGATGTTTTAAAGATATGTCCAAGTGCCCTCTGTTCTGGTGCTATATACGGGCTAATCATTTTCAGTTTAAAAGAATTGATGTTATGCATGTATAGCAGCTCCATGTGCCCGACACAGCGAGATTTTGAGTTCTTTATGTTAGGCGATGAGTCTGTTCTAAAAAATGAAAGAAATCCTCTGTATCTGGCAGATATACCCTTGTCAGATGTCAATATTGGAGGATCCTGAAAAGTCATGTGCTACGGACTGCGTTTTCCTTTATCTCAGAAGTAACCATATTTGACTTCACACTGTGAACACTATTTTTGAACAGGCCCGCTCTACATTTCCATATCTTTTGGCAATTGTAACTTTTTGTGTGGAAACTATATTGAATGCGGCAGACTAAATCGTGTTATAATATATATACATGAGCTATTCTAATATGCAATCATCTGACGATTCAATGTCCCTCAGTTTGAATGAATATATGTATCTCTTAAATAGATTGATATAAATATACTTTTAATGCTTTCTTCTATGTATCTGTGTTGCTAGATCAGTATAGGAATGCCTTGATTTCCATCCCCATATAAATATGACAGTTGGGAAGATATAATTGTTCAAGTGACTTAATTCGGTCACCATTTGTCGTGATTGTGAAATTGGAATGCCAAAACCTCCTTAGAACGAAATGGAGATTGCCTGGGAGATGACTATAACTTTGTTGGATATCGGCGAATTGAACAATCTTATGTTAGTGAATCTACTCTCGCCATCCATGACCCAAACGACCCCAAATGTGATTTAATTCATCATATCATTAGAGAAGAATGTGCATGATTTTGGTGGAATCAGTGCTAAATATATTTGTATCAACTTTGGTGCAACTCCCCTCATGCATGACTTGAACGGCGACACTTTTGTCATATTTAAACCACATCTATTAGACTCATGCATGCATTATATAATAGAGATGATTATATATAAGTTTGGCGGTAATCGGCAACTAAACAAATTTTATCATAGATATTACCCCCCCCCCCACATCTCTCACACATACGGCACCAGTTTCACGTCTTTAAATCACACGTGTATATTCCTTGTATCACGAAGAAGAATAATATATCAATTTGGTCGAAATATGTGCTAAAATTAGCCCCTCCCCTGACACCAACAACGTCACTTTAGAAAATTTAACCCGCACCATAATCTTACTCGTAAAAAGTTACCCCTGTTAGACCGCATTGGTGCCATCTCGATTGTACCCTTAAAGTTATATATAGAACACAGACAGATATTCGCAAATATTTGATTCATTGTATCATTTGAGAAGACCGTGTATGAGTTTGATAATAATTGACACTAAACATATTTTTATAAGTTTTTTATAAGACCCTCCCGTCCCTATTTCGGACTCGAGCAGCGCCACTTTTGACATCATTAAACCACACACTTAGACTCATTATATAGAGATGAATAAAATTTATGAAAATTGGCGAGTATACAAATTCGTATCAAATTTATCTCTCACCCAAAAGGCACCAATTTGGCGCATTTAAACCAACGATTAGATTATTCGAATCACGGAGAAGAATATGTATCAATCAAGTGGAAATCGGCGCTAAATATATTGTTTATCAATGTTTGTGTCCCTCTCACCCTCAAGGCACCTCTGACTCGAATTGCTCGCTCTTGACATCAATACACCACACAATTAGACTCATGATATCATGGAGATTATTATTTGTAAGTTTGGTGCTAATCCGCGACTAAACAAATTTTTATCAAATTTAGTGCCCACCCCACCTCATCCCTCACCAAAGCAGCAACAATATGACGTCTTTAAAATCACATGATTAGATTCCTCATATCATGGATAAGAATGTGTATCAATTTGGTGGAAATTGGCGCTAAAAATATTGTGTATCAATTTTGGTGCCCCTCTCCATTTCAGTGCAGACCTGACTCGAATGACGTCATCTTTGACAGCTAGAAGCCACACCATTAGACACCTCATACCATGGGGATGGATTTGTATAAGTTTGGTCGCAATCGGCGACTAAACCAATTCTTATCAGATTAAGTACCCACCCACCACCCCTTCCAAATCTCTCATTCCAACGACACCAATTTGGCGTCGTTAAATCACACAATACGATTCCTTGTATCGTGGAGAAGATCTCAGAAGAATGTGCATCAATTTGGTGGAATTTGGCGCTAAAATTATTTTAATCAATTTTGGTGCCCCTCTCCCCTTCCGGGCATCCCTGACGCGAACGGCGCGACTTTTGAAATATTTAAACCACACCATTAGATTCCTCATATTATGGGGATGATTATATATAAGTTTGGTGGCAATCGGCGACAAATTTCTTTTCTGCCCCTCCCCCTTTTCTGCCCCTCACAACAACGGCGTCACTTTAGAAAATTCTAACCCTCGCCATTATCTTTCTCGTAAAAAAAGTTACCCCTATTAGACCCCTTTTGTGCCATATGTGAATTTCTATAGAACACAGACAGACAGACAGACAGACATTCGCAAAAATAGATATAAGATACAGACACACTAATACAGAGGGTTTTATTTGGCTTTGGACCACCGAATTTTTTTTACGAGACATCAGGTGGGGGGTGGGTGGGTACCCGAGGCCGGAAACAGTTTTTGACCACCTTTTTTGCATTTTTTTTTCATTGACATATTTTCAACTGTTTTAAACATATTTGTTTATTTGTTGTGGCTTGTTGCAATATGAGAAGCACTAATACATTCAATATTGTTATAATTACCCCCATAAGTTGATATAAAATGGAAAAATAGTGAATATTGTTGGGGTGGGTCCCAAAATTTTCATTGATTTTTTTTGCGCGCAATTTTTTTTTATTGTGTCTGTTTCAGCTTGCTTGGCAGTTTTTATATTGAAAATTGTCTAGTTCACGGTGTAGATCAATAACAAAAATACCTCAGATAGCTCTAGGGTAGGGTGAACTTAATGCAGTCTGACAATATCAGCTAACAACTCATGACAGAATATTACAATAATTATTATACTTTACTCATTCAGTTAGTTGATGCATGAGTGTAATGTATGAAGTAAATATTTGTATCAGTGTTTGTATACTAAATTGATTTTTAAATATACTTTTGTCAAATAATTATTTGAATTGTCAAATTATTTGTTTCAGTGTTGTTGACGACCATCAATAAGTAAATAAGTAGACATGAAATAAAGTTTTAATAACATTTATTGAAAGAAACAAAAATATAACCTTCCTTGGATAGTCTTCTGAAAAGTATAAAAATATTATTTAAATAGATGTGAAGAGGGGCCAGGACACATTACCGTTTTGTTCACTTGTAATTATTATATCCCATAATTACCTGCATATACTAGTATGTAAATGACACTTAATGTCTAATTCAGGCTAATTTGAAAATTATCAAAGAAGTAAAATTAATTTACTTAATTATTGTATATTTATAAGATGATGTGCATGCAAGGAGGTCTAGTTTGAAGGCACACATAAAGGTCATGTACAGAATGTGTGTGAATTTCTTATTGCACATGAACTCCATCCAGTACATGACCGAAGTTCAGCTCTGATTGTCAAAATGAATCTCAGTAATATACATCTGTGTATATGAATTTGGCACTAAATTGACCATCAACGTTCAAACTCAAAGGGTTAAGCATTATTTTAGGCCTAGTTCTAAGTCGTAATGCGAGGTCAGGTCGGTGGTCATGCAGGCATACATAAAAGTTAATTCGTACACTGGTTCATATGCACATTTTCCTTTTTGGTATTACTATAGGCTCTAGGCCTACTAGTTGATGCTTGTTGATGTCTGAAAAAAGATAATTTAAGTTTGTGTAATTTTTTATTCTACTGTAGGCCCTAACACTGGCCCTAGTTATTTTTTGTTGTCATTCCAGGGGATTCAACATATTTTTCATCTACTCACCAGCTGTACTCACACAGATGAATAGGCTGGGTTATAAATTTACCAATATAATCACATAATTTTCTACCTTTGTTGATTGCTTAGAGTTCAATTTTGCACATGTTTGTTAACAGGATGTAACATTTAATTTGGTCTTTCAAAGAAGGGACCAATATAGAGCGGTTGGTCGTTTTTACAGAGGGGACCAACATAAAGCTTTGATGTTTTGGGGTGGGTGTCTAAACTTTTATGAAAAAAAAATGCAAGAAAGGGTGGGTGTGTGTAAAAAAATGGAAATGTAAAAAAAAAAGACCCCCACGTCTCGCAACTTTTTTACGGCCCCCCCCCCCCTGAATATAATAGAGATTTATGTACGGGTCAGATATATACATTCTATTGGATTGGAAATTTAACTCTAGTTATCTTTTGGAAAACATGAGCACATGCAGACAAATATATCAGAAAATAGGAAGAAACATATTTATTATATGCTTCCCCATTAAATAGTGGGAAATTGCCGTGGCGTAGAGCGTTATATCCATCGCCTGGACCGACTCGATGGATAACACTGACCGACTCGATGGATAACACTGACCGACTCGATGGATAACACAATAGTATTACTTTTTCGGAGATTACTTCCGGTTTATAGCGGCGAATCACATTAAGTTTCAAAGCGTATCAATAACAGCCGGACTATTGTTTTAATTATTGATTTTCACGGTTCATAAACTGTTATTAAATTGTTATAATGTTAACTCATTTGTTTTAATATATTCTTATCACTAAATTATGTATACATTAATTTTCTCGCATCATTTCAGAATAAAACAATGGGGACTATTTCTTATGGCGGCTATGCTCGATATTTGTCATTCGGTGGTGAGCAAATCAATTGATGGAATGTAAACAAAATGCAAATGTCGAAGCTTTCTAACAATTTGAAGTGAACTGTAGGACAAAATTAGCAGTTTTGGTGCGGTTTATAGCACATATAATAAAAAGAAAACCTACGGGTTTTGGTTGAATACCCGGATTATCTCATTCGTGGGTGCAAGGAGGTACAGAATTTCCACTCGCGGCTTGCAGCCGCTCGTGGAAATTCTGTACTTCCTTGCACCCACTCATGAGATAATTCGGGTATTCAACCAAAACTCGTAGGTATTCTCTATGTACATAATGGCTACTGAATGGCTTCTCTGGGGCTTACTTAGCCTGCACATCCAGTAGAGAATGGCAGTGGTCCCGGTTTTGTTTTAATTACAGTGTTGACTTCTTTGCAATGCTCAATCTTGTTGATTTATCTGGTTACTTGTGTCACTTCGACTCACTTGTGCACTGAATATATTAGCATCTAGTACGGTTATTGTCAATACAGTTTTACTGAAGGATTTATGATGAAGCGCCAAAATTTCATGTTAAATCGTGGGAAGTATATATCGAACAGTTTCCAGGTTCATTTTTTTTTGGCACGCGGTATAGGCGTGGTCACTCGACGCTGCTGTCATTTCAGTAGCGGGAAAAGTAATCAAGAAATTTAGATTATCGAGAAATAACCTAAATGACCAAGTGTGTTTGCAATATTCCGTGGATTAACAGCTTATGATTAAATTATAACTGCATAACCTTAATCGAAACAAGAGTTAATCCCAACCGACACACGTGCAGATCCACTGTATTAAATCAAGATATATTAAGATGGTCTTAGGATTAAACGATGATTAATATTGAATAAGAAGTTTTTTTTAGGATTGATCTTAGGAATAATATTGACTAAATAACGGAGGTATTTGATGAAGTGGCTTTAAAAGTACACAATCCGATTCGATTGTCCCCATAACATCAGATTCCAACAACAACAACATGCATTTCTTGAAATGTCGATTCAGTTATCAGATCGATTGATCGCCAAAAAATAATGCTAACCACTATAAAATTGCCCAAAAAGTGTTATATATCAACATTTTTTCAACGCAATTTGGTATCGAGAGTATGTCGGTCGGCATTCGTCGAATATTTGCCAGGCCGCCAAAAATATTCGAGTGGTGAAAAATAACAGATTTAAAGACTAGACATCTGATCACTCTGGGGTCTGGTGTGTGGGTTCCTCGACTCATATCTAATACTGTTTACCCTCGAAGCCGAAGAAATAGTACTTTAGGTGCGTTAATCGGATAATGTATATCTTTATAGAATATTCAGTATTTTTAAAGATTGTTCCCTAACCGCCACTGTGTCCACCAACCCAATATGTATAGGTAACATGTTTGACCAAAGTTGATCACTTTGGTTTTGTAAATACTTTCACCCAAATCTCCGTTATTTAGTCAGAGTACATCCTATTTAGAGTTATCCTATCCTATGCTATATATATCTTATATCTATATTTGCGAATGTCTGTCTGTCTGTCTGTGTTCTATAGAAATTCACAGGGGACCATCTAGATGGCACCAAACGGGTCTACTAGGGGTAACTTTTTACGAGAAAGATAATGGTGATGGTTAGGATTTTCTAAAGTGACGCCATTGTTGTCAGGGGCAGAAAAGGGGGAGGGGCATAAAAAAAATGTCGCCGATTGCCACGAAACTTATATATAATCATCCCATGATATAAGGAATCTGATGGTGTGGTTTAAATATGCAAAGATTGGCGCATTTCGAGTCAGGGGTGCACGGAAGGGAAGAGGGACACCAAAATTGATAAACTAAGTTTATCGCCTAGTCACGGCAGATAGAACCATATCACATTGCTGCGATTGGCAAGAAGTTTGAACGGCTCTTGTTTCTCACAAGCGGACTCGTCGCTAATTTTGCAGAAAGGTTTTTGGACTGTCCGAAAAACTTACGACTACCATTTTCTATTCGTAATTCTTATCAGGAGTATGTGTTCATTTCGAGCGAGAGCCAAAACACGTACACATTTCCATATATAGATTGAACCTAGAAACCCCCCCCCATATTAACCCCCCATCTCCCCAAACAAGATCCAGTCCCTGTCGTCTGTGGTTTCCAGATGAGAATCTGATATGGCATTCGCACTGATATCAATATAAAACTTCACGCTGTATATCACCGGTGTGATCAGAAACCCGAAAAGATTGTCTCGTCAATTTAAAGGCATTCGGTCAATAAAGAATCCGTTCCTATCCTGTCCTTTGGTCACATCTGAGAAGCTAGCATGGCGGTTTGTTCGATATGACACCGATACCAGACTTCATTTCATTATCACAATCGCGACCCAGGACAAAAACAAGATTGTTTACATCGATTTAGCATGTGAGTAGGGGCGCGCTTACAGATTGTCTACGTCGATTTTACACTGTCAACCATATTAACCCTTTCAGTGCCAAGTCCGAATTTTGTATCCACCCATATTTCCTTGATCATTTTTCAAATTTATTGATTATAATAATGTGATACATTGATGGAAAGAGCTCGATGGAAAGAGCTCTTAGAGCTCTTTCCATCAATGTATCACATTATTATAATCAATAAATTTGAAAAATGATCAAGGAAATATGGGTTGATACAAAAATAGGACTTGGCACTGAATGGGTTAAAGTGACCAAGACACTCACAGGGGGTAAATGTGCAAAATATGTAAATTCATCACAACTAAGAAGAAAACTGAGAAATAGATAAACATTGTTCTTATGTTTATTGATAGTTATCCAATTACGAATCTACGCGCGTAGAAACCACTGCTATCTAAACAACATTGATGCAATGATTTGTAAACAAACATCGCAATTTGGATAGTAAGTTCTAATACTTCAGTCTGAATATGTTTTTCAGAATATTGTTCAATCTTTTGACCTTTTCCAATGTCTACCCATAAAATTGACCCGAACAGGAACATCGACCCAACAAAGGACATAAAAACCACTAATCCCATTGGCAATCTAACAACCCCAGTAGAATATTATCACCCTTACAAAAGATAACGCCATGCAGCAGGTCCATTGGCACACACAAAATGGCTAAATACATGATTGAAAAGACGTCTGTTTTTGTACAGTTAAATTTTGTGAATACAATGCGTATACTTATAATAAACGATATACCAGTGTATTATTTGTAATTTATCAATAGGGGGGGGGATACGCCACAACACTGCCGCTGTCGACATCGTATGGGTTGTGACAACGTAACTACCCCCCCCCCCCCCCACCACAACAAACTTAAATTCAAATTTAAATTAGTTTATTCTCATTCATCATGGTATGATATATAGATATCACAATTTAAATATACATGTAATACATTATACACAAAAGAGGTATGGCGTCGATACTAACAATTAAGTACATCATTTCTAACGTTTACATATTAGGAATATGGGCATATAGGGAAGGTTCGTGCTGTCTAAGTTGGTAAAATGGGGGTTGGAATGGGTTGTGTTGGGAGTGGTGAACTCGTCAGGTGGACGTTCGTCTTATATAATCGGGGATAGCGGTTTGGTCGAAATGACATCATCGATACGAGACGTCACTTCATTATCACCGCGCGACCCGAGACTAAAAAAAAAGATTGTCTACATCGATTTAACCTATAATCATTGGGTCGATAGCTAATTACATCCGCATACGGAAGATTGGCTGTGGCGTAATCACGGACATATAGTTATTTGTCAAACAGGTTCATAACAGGACTATTTACAACCATGATGTCCACATAGCACTGGCAAATTTGTCTGGATTGTTTTTTTTTCTTTTTTCTCCGTAGTTTGGTAGAGTATATATAGAATGCCAGAATATGAACGATGATCTTCATTTATGTACAGTAATGCCCTAAATAATCGACTCCTTAACCACCACAGCAGAATTATGGGTAACTTTTCATGATTTAGTCGGAAATATGGCTTGTTGCCATTCATCGGAAAGCTCTCAGTTAAGGAGTCGATTATTTAGGGCATTACTGTAATTCCGTAAGTTGTTCGACAACAGTTCTGATATTTGGTTGAAATTAGCCTTCACATCGCTGGCATGATTTAATCGTACTTTTCGTGAAACTTTGCAAGGCATTTTTGCCAGTTGTACGAAAGTAACCGTATATAGTCATTATTCAACTCGAAATTTGCCCGATATTCTGGCAAAACTATATTTACCGAGTAACGTGAAGTAACAGAAATTTTCTTGACAGCTGATTCCCAGGGCATGTGTTACATGTCACATGTCCATATTTTAATCGTCGCGTGGTCTCAAGTTCTATCTCATAGTGGCAATCCACGGGAATCTTGCGAATGACATGGCGCTGCCCTATGAGATATAACAGTATAATTAATAATCATGTCAAACAGAACCATATCACCATATCACATTACTATGAGTAGCAAGAAGTTTGGACGGCTGGACATTTTTTTATAAAAGGACTCGTAGTCAAGCCTTGAAATAGCGTGTCTGTCATTTGTAGAATGAGGTCCCCAGAGCGTGAATTTAGTTATGCTACCCGCATAGCGGGCTAGCATCACCAAATTCACCCTCTGGGGACCTCATTCTGTTTACAACTCAGCAGAATGAGGTCCCCATAGGGTGAATTTAGTGACGCTACCCGCATAGCGGGCTAGCATCACCAAATTCACCCTCTGGGGACCTCATTATGCTTACAACTCAGCAGAATGAGGTTCCCAGAGGGTGAATTTGGTGATGCTAGCCCGCTATGCGGGGTAGCATCACTAAATTCACCCTCTGATGGCCTCATTCTGCAAATGACAGACACACTATTTCAAGGCTTGATTCTTATCAATAGGTTAAAGGCCCACTTAATTTTCGAGTCTTAGATTATTTTTTTGAAAATAATACTAATTTTTAGTTCAATCTTGATGACAAAACGCATTGGCAACTCAACAAAAACAACATGTCCACAGTTTTTTACACCGGATAAGTTGATGATACAATGTTTTGGAGCTTCCTCTTTCAAATGGTATATAATATGGCATATATTTTATATAAAGTAATCTGGGAACTATCAAAACAAACAAAGGCCGGATAACACCCTGGTAACACCTACATGAATGTGACACACCTGTGACACCATGCACATTGTAATGGAGGTTCTGATGAGGGCGGTATTATAATGAAAGATTGGTTTATATTGGAGGGTGGGGTTATAATGAAAGACTGGTTTATAGTGGAGGATCGGGTTATTGTGGAGGAGCGGGTTATAGTGGATTATCGGGTTATATGGTTGAGGATTGGATTATAGTCGATGTTTGGGTTTCATTGGAGGGTGGGGTTATAGTGAAGGAACGGTTTATAGTGGAGGGCGGGGTTATACTGAAGTATCGGTTTATATTGGAGGGCGGGGTTATAGTGAGTGAACGGTTTATAGTGTACGATGTAGTTAAAGTGGAGGACCGGGTTATAGTAGACGACGGGTTTATAGTGGAGGAGCGGGTTATTGTGGAGGATCGGGTTATAGTGGATTATCGGGTTATATGGTTGGGGTTTGTGTTATAGTCGATGATCGGTTTATATTGGAGGGTGGTGTTATAGTGAAGGTTCGGTTTATATTGGAGGGCGGGGTTATAGTGAAGGAACGGTTTATAGTTTACGATGTAGTTAAAGTGGAGGACCGGGTTATAGTGGAAGAACTTTTTATAGTAGACGACGGGTTTATAGTGGAGGAGCGGGTTATTGTGGAGGAGCGGGTTATAGTGGATTATCGGGTTATATGGTTGAGGTTTGTGTTATAGTCGATGATCGGTTTATATTGGAGGGTGGTGTTATAGTGAAGGTTCGGTTTATATTGGAGGGAGGGGTTATAGTGAAGGAACGGTTTATAGTGTACGATGTATTTAAAGTGGAGGACCGGGTTATAGTGGAAGAACTGTTTATAGTAGACGACGGGATTATATTGGAGGAGCGGGTTATTGTGAAGGAGCGGGTTATAAATATGTTGCTGGATGTCTGGGCTATTTATTTTCGATTATTTTTTAGGTTTACCAAGGGGCGTGTGGATACACGTTTATTTTGGCTGCGCCTCTATAAAGCGACCCTACGCTATATAACCTTTTTCTCTGCTATAACCCGCTCTTTCGCTGTAACGCATATTACCAGGGCGGGTAAGCGCTGTGGCGTTTCGGAAGCCAAACGACTGACAGTGTATATGTGTGATCAAGGACACCGTGATCTCTTAATATGCTGATACGTGTAGTGCGAGGTGAGCAGACATGTTATGCTGATCATATCTCTGTCGCTTGACTTTCAGGAATAGATTGAGTTTGTGTGACATGGAGACGCGTCTCGTCTCATGGGTGTATTCCATTCCGGTGAACCTGTCATCTCCAGGCGATATAGAGAGAAGTCTAATCTATCGATTGCATAAGTAATGTAGTGCTATAAACAAGACATCCTGTCATGAGGGACGTACAGCAGGAGCAGGGACGTAGCTAGAGGGTTCCAATTGCATATATGCCTTTGAACCAGACCAAACTACCTTACTCGTATTTAAAGGTACGGTTGGCCTTGGCGGTGGGTATGATGTGAAAATATTTCCACCCGTCAAAAACCGCCACAACCAGAAAGAACATCAAAATGTAGACAGACTTTGTCCGTAAACAAACAAGAAATATCGCATAAACAGTATGTTATTGTCATATTTTTTACCATTGTTATGTAAACAAAAGCATAGAAAGTTACTTTTCTGGTGTTTGTTTATATTATGATGGTAAACATAAAGAGCGTTCTTTGTTGGTAAATTCCTGATATGGCACTAATAAAGAACGTTTATGCCATTTGTGTGTGATTAGCCAGTATCATTGTGCTGTCTTCGGTAACACAATCAGGCTCTTGCTTAGGTAAAATATAGTAGGTCTTTATGATAACATGCTGTTTACGCGATAGTCATGGTATATATGAACGAAACTGTATGCATTTTAATGTTTTTCTGTTTACGGTGATTGGAACAAATATGAATATTTTCGACAACTAAGGCCTCACGTGCCTTTAAATTCGTGCAGTACTATTTTTCGCGCACCTATAGTACGACTCCTGAATTTAGACCAAACCACAGGGAAACAAGAAGGCTATATGTCGCCGAGTTACATATATTGTATATACATTGCGGAAGGTTGGATCGAATATTAGGCTTGTATATAGGACTATATTTACATGCGGGCAACCACGTGTAAACCATTAATAATATGTACATGTATGCCATCATTATTATAGCAACAAATCATGGTAACATCATTGATGTTTAAATACTTGTAAGAAATACACATGTTGCAGACCGAAGGTGCACGAAAGCACGTCGCCGTATTCACAAAGCTGGCGTGACACCGTGACCAAACAGTCTGAGTTAGTTAATATGTCAACACAACCCACAGCCAAGTTTTGAATTTTTCTTATGAAAGTTTTCTATATGTGGTTTCGGTTTGACTTCTTTGAGTTCATTTAAATTATGTTTATAGCTATCTCAATATCAGAATAATTATTTGGGGCGTATGAACACCAGTCTTCACAACACATTGATGATGCAGTTATGTTAATTTATGCACGATGTAAAGCCGTCGTGGTGGTGTTTAATGTGCACACATATCTTCATTGATGATTAAGATATGAAACTGTCATCAAATCCATTTACGAAAATATTTTTATGTCAGTTTTGAATTCGCACAGCTAGGTGCGCGAATTCATGGTGCGCGAATTCAAAACTGAGCGAAAAATAGTACTGCGCGAATTTAAATACGAGTAAGGTATCAGGTTCACCTAAGACACTTGTAGCACCCGATGGGTGTTTTTGACCGTTTTCCGCCTCTTTGCCGTTCGACTCTGCGTCGGAAAACGAACACAGACGGTCGTTTTCACTTTTAGCCTAAACCGGCCAAAGTTTTTTCGTCCGCCTGTATTGTTTTTGATTTTCGCCTCTACGGGGGGAAATGTAAAATTTCGACCTATCGGCCGATCGATTCATTTTCTTTTCTCCCCTCTACGGGGGGAAATGTCAAACCGTGTTGCAATTTTCCAACGGTACTTCAAGCTTTCCCACCGTTGCTTCCACCTACTATTGTTTGAAATTTCCAACTAATGGCCAACATTTTGACCAAAAGCAGGAAAGTTGGTCTAATAACAAATTCCCCACTAATTACTGGTTGAAAATTCAAACAATGGGAACATTTTCAGCCTATATGAGGTGGACAATTTTGACTGACATGTCATCTAATCCAGGAAAACAATTTCGGCATTTTAAAATTTCATGTAGGAAAAATAATATTCCCTTACAACGGACAAAGCCTACTAGATAAAATGTATCCCCTCCCCATTATGTTATAAGGGGTGTCATAGCCGGAGAACAAGGGTGTTAACTTCTCAATCTCTCCAAACATAGGACAAATATTGTTGAAAATTGTGAAAAATTTGAGATTTAATAAACAGATTATCTTGTCCTTGACTTAGCCTAGAATGCGCAATGTCGCCCTTCCCATCTGCTCATCGCGCGATAAGGGGGTGAAGATGGGGTGAACCAGTGGGATATATGCCACAAGAATATACCGATGTTGAGGCGAATAGTTGGAGAATTACGTGAAAACCTAACCCTCCCCTTAAAAGCTGATTCGGCGCGATGTCGCAGTTTGCTTTATCTTTCCCTTATTTGCAAGTTGTTGCTGACGTATTATGTTCTTGGCGCATTGCATGCAGATAATTATTAATATTCTTTGTTTTAGCGATGTTATTAGAGCAAAATCGGAACGCCCTATCCAAGATGGCCACCAAATGGCAGCCGGAAGTGGAATACTTGAAGTTTTTTCACTAATATCTTCTAGATCAGATTCTGCTGTTTGGACCTGTTTGAGAATTGTATTATTATTTTGTATTGTTCACATTACCTGATCATTGAAGCAATAAAATACGCCATTCATGTGGTCCTAGTCCCTAAAAACATTCTATTTTAGATAACATGGTTTCAAATTTCACCAACAAATTCTAGTCATATATCAACAAGACATGAGCAGAAATGTGCATTGTCACTGAGGCATACTATTACTTACGAATAATCCAACTCAATGGAACCAGAATTGTCACTTTAGCTAAAAAAAAAAATGGCTGCCAAAATGATGGCAAATAATGGAAAATGGTAAATATTGTCCCAGAGTGCCATGCATTCGCTTACGAGTTGTGGTTGATGAAAACATTGACTATTCTGTCCTATATACATTGAATACTAACAATCCAATGTACCTTGGTTAATTGTTACATTTGTAACCACTGACATTACCAGAAATATTGGATTTTGCTATTACAAACTTGACATCAAAATCGGCAAAATTAACTTTTCAGGTGTGCACCTTCTTTTTTCAAGTAGAATGGCACTATTTTTGGTATCAAAGATTTGTATTGTTTTGGTCTGTCTTTTTTTGTTTCACACTGATGTCTTTTTAAACAAAAACAAAATTATTCAAGATGGTTTGCAAAATGGCAACCAAATTTGGAAAAAAAATATATTTTTCACATATATTCCAGTATATCCCGAACATTTATATTCTCTGCTGTTCCGAAATATTATCAGGTTGTGACTCACTTGGTTATTAACCGCGTTGCTTAATCAACTAACCACTATATTTTCTATTTTGGTCGTCCCAGTAGCTTCTGACAAATTCATTTTTTACGAATGCAGTATGGGATTTTGCACCAAATAAAATATATTTTGGGATTCTACCCATGCTTTTGAAGAAAATGGCAGAACTGCGAAACGGAACTGAGGGGGCCATATTATGTGCATACTCTCGCCGTGCATACTCTCGCCCATTAGAAGAAAACAATCATCAACTTAATATATGGTGTATGTCAAACTGTCAGCCAGGGAGTGACTGTGTTTGTGAGGTTAATAGGTATACAGGGAGTTAGTGTATGATCATGAATGATGTGAATAGTTATACAAGGAGTGGATATATGGTCATCGGTGTGGTGTCAACATTGAGATGCATAGGTATACAATAAGTGGATGTATGGTCATGATGTGATTAGGTATAGATGGAGTGGCTGTATGGTCAGTGAAGTGGTGTATGGCTATGCCGAGTAGCAACCTTGTCATATGTGTGTCGTTTATGTAGTGACTGTATGGTCATGTGTGACAGGTTTACCTTGGGTGGCTGTATTGTCATGGTTGGTGTATATGTATACATATGTTGGTTGTATGACCATGGGTGGGTGTATGTATAACTATGGAGTTGTTCTTATGTGGCCTGGAGTATATGTATGGCCGTATGTGCGGGGTATTGGTATGTCCATTGGTGAGGTGTATATATATATACATGGAGTATCGTCATTGGTGGGGTCTAAATGTATATATTGAGTGTCTATATGGCCATGTGTGTGGCGAGTGGGTATACAGAGAGTGACCGTATAGCAAATGGTGAGGTGACTAGGTATACAAAGAGTGACTGTATGAAAATGAATGTGGTGTATGGTCATATGGCGATTGCCATTGGTGGTGTGTATATCCAAGTCTGGAGTGTATGAATGTCCCTGTATGCAGGTTATTGGTATATCTAGGGCTTTATGGCCATCGGTGAGGTGTATATGTATACCTGGAGTGACTATATGGTCATGTGGGGGATGAATATGGCCATTGGTGTGGCAAATATGTATACTATGAGTGTATGTTTATAAAGGTGGTGTAAGAGTATACAGCGAGTGGCTGAATTGTAATGGATGAGGTGTATACGCAAGTAACATACAGCAAGTCTGGAGTGTATGGGTGGCTGTGTGTGCAGTGTATTGGTATATAGTTAAGGGTTGTATGGCAATCGGTGTGTGACTCTATGGTCACCAGTGAGGTGTGTATGTATGTCTTGAGTGCTCATATTGTCATGAGTGTGGCAAATATGTATACATGGACTGACCGTGTGGCCAATGGTGATGTGGTATGTGGGGTACTGGCATATCTAGAAGAGCTGTATGGCCATTGGTGAGGTGTCTATGTATACCTGCAGTTGTTCTATAGGCATGGCTATATGTGTATATTGAGTGGCTATTTGGCCATGATGTGACGAACAGGTGATGTACATAGTGTGACCGTACGGTCAATGCTGGTGTTAATTGTTAAACAATGATTGACTGTATGAATGTGATGTATGAGTATACAACGGGTGGCTGAATCGTCAAGAATGAGGTGTATATACAATCCTAGAGTGTATGAATTACCGTGTGTGCGAGATATTGGAGTATCTGGAATACATGGAGTACCTGAGTGACTCTTTGGTTATGGTTGCGGCGTATGCGTATATATTGAGTGGCTATATGGCCATGAATTTGGCAAATAGATAGTGAGTGGTTGTATGGTCAAAGGTGGGATGAATATGTGTTCATGAAGTGAATGAATGATCATGAATGTCGTGCACATGTATACAGGGCATGATTATATGGTCATGGGTGAGGTGTAGTGTATACATACCGTGCCTGAATGATGAGTCATGGCTGTATAGTCATGTGGGTGGAGTGTACAGATATATACACGTGGGGCTTTACGGTAACGCGTGAGGTGTATGTTTATAAAGAGAGTGGCGACATTGCCATTTGTGTATATATGGAGTGACTCTGTGGTCATAGGTTAGGTGGACTGTACATGTGAATATTTTGGGCGGCTATCGCCTTCCACAATAACTAAAGGATATGAAAATAGACAAAGAGGTAATACCAGAGTGCATGTTCTCCATCTTGATGGCGTGTTATCTACACAATGGAGGAACGGTTTTCCTGACATTAGTCAATCAATTTTGATGGCAATGGGCCAGAATTTTATGTTATTGGGTCAAAAACATGGCCAGAATCCCAAAAGAAGTTATCGGCAAATTCTATACTGCATCCTTCAAAATTAATTTGTCATGCCTCATAAGTTACTGAGACAACCAGAATAGAACATATTGTTTTCCGTATCTCAACCACCGGTTGACGGAAATCAATAACATTTGGTATGGATGCTCACTACTGTGAAGGCAATCAATTGAGTGTTCAATTGTTTTGTTCATTTTTTCCATTCTACAGTTATTTATCTTTGTTTATGTGAAAATGTTAGGGTTTTTCCCCGTCCAAGCAGATATCTCACCCATACTTTGTCGGTTCGAATTTGCCACCATGGTGGTATGCCACCACCGCCGGTACAATCTCTTGTTTGATTTTCCAACCATTAATTAGTTGGAAAATTTTTGCCAAGTTTTTTTAGACCAGCAGTGGCGTGTTTTCCTACATTTTTAACAGTTGGAAAAATCCAACTCTAAAAAAGGAGATGTGCACATGAGCTTGTGAGTTTGGTCTGTTTCAAGGGGAGCTGCAGTTAGAATATTCAAGTGGACACCCCCATGTCCCAATCCACAACCCCACCCAATGAAGACCATCTAACTACGACCCTGCGCCGTCTCCACATTGGGGACGCGGCGACTAAATATATAGACATTGCTATATGGTCTTTGTCCGATAAGTCGAACGTGTGAATTTCCAAATTCATCTCCCGCCCTGGTCATGTGGTCCTGCTAATGTGCTATGATGCGGCTGGGTCCTTCTGTATTCCCTTGATGTGGTAAGGGCAAACTGATGCTGTTAGTAAAAATTACCGTTATAATTTTTTTATTTGTCTTTTTCGCGGTGTTCCGATAATCTGAACATATCCATGAAAAGCCATTATGCGTATCAAAATTTCAAAAACATATTTATTGCGAAATATTGTTAATACTGATTTATTGTTCAAAATCGTCTATAATCAAGATGGTTATTCGCGTCGTTTTAGAAACACCGGCTCAAGTATTATTATAATTTTAAAAAATATATATGAAAACATTGACTATTCTGTCCTATATACATTGAATACTAACATTTCCAATGTACCTTGGTTAATTGTTACATTTGTAACCACTGACATTACCAGAAATATTGGATTTTGCTGTCACAAACTTGACATCAAAATCGGCAAAATTAACTTTTCAGGTGTGCACCTTCTTTTTTCAAGTAGAATGGCACTATTTTTGGTATCAAAGATTTGTATTGTTGTGGTCTGTCTTTTTTTGTTTCACACTGATGTCTTTTTAAACAAAAACAAAATTATTCAAGATGGTTTGCAAAATGGCAACCAAATTTGGAAAAAAGTTGATTTTTCACATATATTCCAGTATATCCCGAACATTATTCTCTGCTGTTCCGAAATATTATCAGGTTGTGACTCACTTGGTTATTAACCGCGTTGCTTAATCAACTAACCACTATATTTTCTATTTTGGTCGTCCCAGTACCTTCTGACAAATTCATTTTTTCCGAATGCAGTATGGGATTTTGCACCAAATAAAACGAGCGTCGCACAGCGACCGCATTTATCCCGTCGGGTCGCCAAAACATGACAGCTAGAGAGACACGTTTGCAGTTGTTTACCAAAACTAAGAATAGAACCAAAACAAGATCACGTGCCCGATTGGGTCAGTTGCTAAATAAAGATTTGATGGATCATGCGGATCGATACACAAATTCCATTGGTGGGATTAACATGCAGTATTATATGATCATTAATAAGATTTAATAAGTCAACATCTGCCTGGTAATTTATTCGCAATGTTACCAAAAACTCTCAGCAGCATCAGGGTAATATATAACCAGGGCGCTGATCGTTCTCAGTAAATCGGGAGAGCGGAACTATATCGCCGGAGGCACGTGATCAAGTCGTGAGAGGTCCAAGGTCTTTTCGCAAGATTCGAAAATTGGGGAAAGTATGTTTTTGTTTGAAATTAACCCCCCCCCCCCCCCCCCCACCCTCCCCCTTTTTTGTTTGTTTGTTTTGTGATCCTGCGGCATTCGCTTGGCACTGACCAGCATACATCACTAACCAGGGGGTCTAGTGTCTCGTTTCAGGTCCGGGTTCCCACGGACTCCGCTTGTTTGCTTGTGGCCATGGCGCATTGTGGGCCAAAAAAGGAAGACGCGAAGCAAGAAATGGATAACTGGACAGTGAACATCCTACCAATAATTTCACGACTACCTTTTTGATTAATAATTCATTAAATAAAGGTAGTCATTCAGGCAGACCTGTCTTTGTTGTGTTACGACCCTGCGGGGTAAAATATATTTTGGGATTCTACCCATGCTTTTGAAGAAAATTGGCAGAACTGCGAAACGGAACTGAGGGGGCCATATTATGTGCATACTCTCGCCCATTAGAAGAAAACAATCATCAACTTAATATATGGTGTATGTCAAACTGTCAGCCAGGGAGTGACTGTGTATGTGATCCATCTATTTTTACCTATCGTCGGAACTATATTTAGTCACATATGTTCTTATTTTGACCACCACATGTTTGCAATAATGGTAATTCTTTCGGTATTGATAAGAACAATATAAACTGAGCCAGACATAGACAATTTTTATCCTAAAACATAAAAATTAAAATCATGTCAGAAATCCTTACCAAATGTCCTTGTGGCAGTGGTATATCAGTGGAGCGATGGGAGATAACTCTGCCTGGAGTTTGGGTACGATGAGGTTATTACGCGCGCCGCGTTTATACTGTCCTAGAGATTCTTGATAGCTATGGTTCGCTAGGCGTTTTATTTATAGATAATGGGAATTTTTGGGAGGATTAAAAGTCGAACTGCGAACCGGAGGCCGATTCCAGTGAAAGGTGTAGTTGGGAATTTCAATTTCGTTTATTGTCATTTACATTATTATATCAATAATGTTGATTTTTTGTTTTTTCCTGCATGTTAGCTTCATATTTAACCTGAAGGGTAATAACTCTATAACGAATGTACCTTTACTAAATAACGGCGATTTGTATGAGAAATTGCAACACCACAATAGATTAACTCTGGTGAAATATAAGTCAAATTATTCTATTGGGTGGGTGGGCTTGGGGCAGGTTTGGGTTAACGCTCTTTCAAAACTTTCCGTTATTTCGTCAAAAACACTTCAAATATCTCCGTTATTTCGTCAAAAACACTTCTTCTCATACAAATGGCCGTTATTTAGTAAAGGTAGATTCTGTATAGAGTTATTATCCTTCAGATTAAATATGAAGCTAACAAGCAGGATTATCTATATATGTGTCGTGATTTAGTGGACAATCCCAAGTTCGCGTGCCACGCGTGGTCGGATTGACCATTAATTAATGAAAATTTACGTACGGATTGTCCATTTATAAATGGCCAATCCTCACAGAATTGCCTGAATTGCGCGTTACCATTTCTGACATTGGTTTCTTGTCAGTTATGCTCTTAGTGGTGATGCACGTGTATGGGGAATCAAACGAGCCGTATGTCGAAGATATAATAATAGAAAAATGAGTGTCTCGATTGCCTCTTATCGCAAAGACCTTGTGAGCCCATCAAAGCAACGGATTACCAGCATCGAATCTTCTATATAATCAACCATATAACGAGCCAGCTCAAACAACCAATTCGTGCCACTACATTACTGATTATCCACACTAGCTATCAGTACAGGGCCGTGATCAGAGAACCTTCTATTTTAGGAGGGGGTGTATACTTTTGAATTTGAAACTTCCAACTGTACCCACCAAAACCAGACTTAAAATTTCATTTGCTTTCCATAATAATAATGACACATGACATTGGCGGAACACGATCGTATTAAAGTCCTATAACTTATTTTTTCTTATATTATTTCTTGAATTAGTGCTATTCTGACAAAGATTTGGGTGCCAACGGCAAAAATTATTTAGTGCAACAAGTATGGTTTCCAAATTCAAAACACTGTACACATCAGAATCAGGGTACATCGGTTACTCAGTGGCGTCATCATTTCTGCTCTTATTTAGTAATGCACGTGCCTGGCGAATCAATGGAACCGTATACAACGGCAGTAGTAATCGGTGCCCTGTTGGAATTGAGTGTCTTGTCGACAGATAGATGACCATGTGAGCCCATCAAAGCTCGCTGCTCTTCTATAACGTACTTTTATTCAAAAGACCTAAGGGTAGTTTACATTGGTGTATATCTGTACACAGATCTGTATGAAGTCACGTGTCGCGGATTACTGTGATCACAACATGATTATTGATAGTGAACGCGCGCTCATCAGTACTCTGGTAATTGACAATTCGTGTCAGTTTAGGCCAGACAAAAATAATGAACCAACTATAAACAGACCAAAGCGATTTGATCTGTGCCGCGTCAGCGTCAGTTGAGTCTAAGAGAAGCAGGATATGGTGGGCCCGGTCGTGGGCTACTGCCACAGAAAGATAGCGCACCGGATTTTCTAACAATTGTCTTGATGCTCGTTGTATTCCATATGAAATACATGGGTTGAAATGACAAAGAAAGATTACGCACATTCGCCATGCTCGGGTAACAATTAATCAAATCAGATTTGCCTGTCGCAATGCCTCGGTGTTGACCGTGAATTATAACAGACACGATTTTTGCTCACGCGAACGAATACCGTTTTCTTTCTGTGTGCATTTCTATATCAAACCGTTTACACTAGTATGGGTGTAGAACTGTATACAGACCTACAGCAATGTAAACACACCCTAATACATGTACACGTAGAGCACGGGAATTCACGTAAACCCCTGCATGTTATTAATTGCCTGACATGTCCGCCATTAATCTGTCTTCAAAATGATATATCATTCTCCGTGATAGAAATGGAATAGCGGTGATACGATCATTTAAAGGTGAAGGTTATAATTTAGAAATAACATGATCAAATTATGATAATTTCCTCTAGAATATACTAATAGTATAGCATAATGATGATATGAATGCGATATTATTCACAAAGTACGTGTTGTGTCAGAGAAACTGCAGGTCGACTGTTGTTTAGTTTCTCGCAAAAAGCGCAGTGGATTATTTATAAGATGAGTTCACGATATTGCGCCATTTCCTTAAATTTGGTGCGCTTATAACTTACAACTCACAACACCATTCATCGTAATAATCCTTATTTGGTAAGTATGACCATATATATAGGTTAGGAGAAAATACTAAATGGATTTAAAAATATTCATCTCTTTGCGAGAACAATTATATTATGTACATGTACAAGTTTTCCGTCTGATCATTTCCCAATCATGAAGTAACATGGATTAGCTTGCTTTTGAACTGACAGCGGGTAGATTGGGTCGATTAAAATACAATTTGGTGTGATTTGAATGCGATTGTTGATTGCGCCAATAATTTTATCTACGCATTCCATAGCGCGACGGAACATTTTCATCCGAGAGTTAGTCGTTAAACAATCGTAACGTAACTTTTTTTGTTATGCTTGTTTACATAACCAAGGCTACAAACGTGACAATAACATGCAATCTATGCGATATGTATGATTGTCTATTATATGATATTCTTTCTGTTTATGGCGGTTTTATTGGATGTGACTATTTTATCACTTATACCCACAGGGAAGACCGCCCGTATCTTTAACATATTGTTTACATGCATTTTTCTGATAGCGCGACAAATCGAAATTCTTTGGAAAAATAGGAATCAGAATCAGAATTTAATTAATCTCAAGTCGTCATACAAATTTTAAACATAATAGAGATGTATATAACATAGATGTTGTCATAATCAGATTGCACATAGGCTTTGTTTACATATAAATCTCGTTGCTTTGACATTTAACGCATCTTTGATATATGAATGTTTGATATCACCATGCTTGGGGGAGGCTACCCTCTACGTTCATATACGCAAAGCTTCTAATTGACTCGACCTGAAGATATGCAAGCGAGAAAACTCCAGCCTATGATTCTGGACGTAAAGTCCGTTATAGAAGAGTAACGGGTTGGAACTCGGTCCAAACAGCATCAGCCCAACCGATATCCAAGGCTGCTGTGGACCGAGAAGACTTGGTCTACAAGAACAACCGATAACACAAAATGGTTTAAAGGAACCCAATGGACTCGCATGGGGGTAAATGTGGAAAGCTATAAAAGTCTGTAAAAAAAGTCAACTACAAAAAGAATGTGGAGAAATGCATCAACTTTGGTCTTATATTCATTATTTATATACCTCCAATAACGACATTTTGGGTGTTAAACGTCAGTATCTAATTAGACTATCTGGACTGTTATAGGAAATTACAATATAACAGTAAATATATGCATAATAATTGTTTTGAGATTTGAAATCTCATTATTGAAGAGTTTTAATAACGAAAATAAGAACAAAGTCAATCTAGGTTTGCGTGTATTTCTCTATTATACATCGCATGAACCCACTTTGATTGCCTTCAGTCACTTTAAAGGTACTCAATCCGATAAGAGGGTCCCCATATCATAAAGATACAACAACAACAACATTTCTTCAAAATATACGCTTTAGTTATCAGAATCGATTAATTGCAACAAAATAATGCTAACAACTGTCAATTATGGTATCAAATTTCACAAAACGTGTTATTTATCAACATTTTGTTCAACGAAATATGACCGTATTATCACTTGAGTATTCACGAAATTTGGTCGTATTACCACTTGTTTTTAGAGTTATCCATCTTCATCCGCAATTTTGACCGAGACCATTCGTTTGACGGCGTGTTTCTGGGCCACAAACAATTTAAATAACAAACTTCAAAAATCGATATCTGATCACTCTGAGCTATGATGGGTAGGTTCCTCGACTCCAATCAAATATTGTTTACCACCCCGAAGCCAAACAAATTGTAATTTATGGGTGTTTAATCGGATTGAGTACCTTTAAGTCGAAGGAAACTTGGACTATGCCACTTATATTATTGTTATTCCGGCCACGTTCTGGTAGATGCAGCCAATCTCATTTTGAGGAGTAACGAACCTTGTCTTATATCTATTTACAGTTCATGTTCTTTTAGTATGATGACAAATTGTGCCATAAACATGTACATGTACGCCGATCGAGATGTAAGTTCCAAGCTTGACTGCACATTTGAGCGCCAACTGACCGAGGGCAGTACGCCTGAGCCATCATCGGTGCAGTTAATTCCAGCTAATGCGATAAAGAGTGACGCCGATCGAGATGTAAGTTCTAAGCTTGACTGCACATTTGAGCGCCAACTGCCCGAGGGCAATACGCATGAGCCATCATCGGTGAAATTAATTCCAGCTAATGCCATAAAGATTGTATTCGATTAAAATTAAGTGTTATATTAAAAACAAAATTGAATTATATGAGTGCAAGCATCATCACCATTAGCATTTATTCAAAGGACGAGTCTGACATACCAAATTTGAGTCGGATCGGTCGAGGTCCAGAAACATGCATATATGAGCGTATATAAGCTTGGTTAAGGTCAAGGACACGGTCGCATGTGAAATTGGATCCGCCCATATTATTCCCGGGATCAAAGTAGGCCAACATACCAAATTTGAGTCGGATCGGTCGAGGTCCAGAAACTTGCCAATATGAGCGTATGTGAGCTAGGTTAAGGTCAAGGACATGGTCGCACGTGGAATTGGACCCGCCCATATTATTCCCGGGATCAAAGTAGGCCAACATACCAAATTTGAGTCGGATCGGTGGAGGTCCAGAAACATGCCTATATGAGCGCATATGAGCGAGGTCAATGTCAAGGTCAAGGACACGGTCGCGCGTGTAATTGGACCCACCCATATTGTTCCCGTGATCAAAGTAGGCCTAAATAGCAAATTTGAGTCGGATCGGTCGATCGGTCCAGAAACATGCCTATATGAGCGTATATGAGCTGGTCATAATCAAGGTCAAGGGCACGGTCGCACGTGAAATTGGGCCCGCCCATATTGTTCCCGGGATCAAAGTAGGCCTATACATACCAAATTTGAGTCGGATCGGTCGAACAGTTTTCGAGTCTATAACACACTTACACACATACATACAGACAGAAGTTTCAAAATATATAATAGACTAGCAGGTGACCCGACTTTGTCCGGGCTTTGGCCTTGAATTGACAATTTTGAAGGTCAAGGTCAGGTCGGAGTCACTATTTGACCCGTCCAAAACACTCCCCGGACAAAATTAGCCGTAGGCATCAAATTTCGTCGAAATCCGTTCAGCAGTTTTCCCGGCCATAGCTAACAGACAAACAAACAGACAGAAGTCCCAAATATATATATTAGATCATTTGTGGGTACCCGTGTCAATGTGAAGGTCGTCTCGGGCGGAAAAACTGACCCGATGAAAATCTCCCCCATTCCCAGGAACCCCTAAGTACGAACACATAAATAAGAATCACACAACACGCTCATGTCTGTAAACAGACACAA
This sequence comes from Siphonodentalium dalli, assembly GCA_032622095.1. Taxonomy (NCBI): domain Eukaryota; kingdom Metazoa; phylum Mollusca; class Scaphopoda; order Gadilida; family Siphonodentaliidae; genus Siphonodentalium; species Siphonodentalium dalli. Next base: position 48,502,178 of record CP136062.1, read on the forward strand.
CACGCTCATGTCTGGACACATACACGCTCTTTATCAACGACACTGCGGATACGAACGCTCTATAACTATCACGCGATTAACCCATGAATTCCCATTGCGGTGGCGGTGGCGGGGGATTGGAGAATGAGTGCTCTGACGTTATCAGAAGCGGTGCGATGACACTCCATCTGGAATTTTACCCTCAGATAGGAAATTTGGGCTCAAACCGTCCGGCAGTTTTCCCGGCCATAGCTAACAAACAAACAAACAAACAGACAGAAGTCCAAAAATATATATTATATGATAGCACTTCATATGTGCTACATTTAGTCATTTTCTTTATGGCACAACTAATCTGATACCTATCATCCTTTCGTTGATCTTCGTTTGTTTGCGGCTTTCTGGTATATTGACGAGCACGATATTTCGGTCTTTTATTTCGATTGCAGTGTACTTTCCGTTTTCTGTCCGTGTCTCCAATAGTAGTATGGGGGTCTCGTTACATCCACATCTAAAAATAGAATTTTTGGGTCTAAAATTGTTTGTACTAAAATATTCCCAAAATTGTTTTTTCAAAACCCAAAATTTTTTCTTTCAAAATTTTCAAAAAAATTTGTTAATCTCAAAATATTTCTAACGAGTTTTCGGTCTCTTACCCAAATCTCGGGGCGACTATTAAATGTCGAATGTTAAATTATTTGCGTGTAATATCTTTCGTTATTTTTGTTCAAACAAATTTTAAATATTTTTCATGAAACTCTGTTAATTTTATTAATCGATGTTTAGAAATAGCTTTATACCAATTATATGTGTATGGACAGGTCCGAGTCACGGTAATTTTGGACATTGTGACCATCGGTATGAATGCATACATTCCAGTGTTTATCAATCAGACACAACCCATACATCATATAATTGTCATACCTGAAATAATTTGACACCATTACTCTTACATGAATAATAAAGAGCGTTTATTGTTTACTTCTCTATCACGATGAAGTTATTGAGTATATCACAGGTGTGTATTATCGCGAATTATTGGAAGTATTGAGATGTTGTACTATTTTGAAAGCAGTCACGATATTTGAGCGTGTCCAAAAAATTTCAAAAACTTCCAAAACTTCAAAAAATTTCAAAAATTTCAAAAATTTCAAAAACTTCAAAAATTTCAAAAACTTCAAAAAAATTTCAAAAATTTCAAAAATTTCAAAAACTTCAAAAATTTCAAAAATTTCAAAAATTTCAAAAACTTCCAAAATTTCCAAAAACTTCAAAAATTTCAATATATAATGAAGATGACGAGCAACCAATTTTCGACTGGCCTGAGACATTACGTTATGGAATGAATAACGACAGCGGATCAGAATGTGATCATACACGCAATAATAGAAGTTACTTTGATGTTGTTATGAATAGAATTTTATCAACCTTACGTATTAACAGTTTATTGAGTTATGCATACATATAGTACGTCACTTGGACATTTTAACAGTTTATCACGTGATCACTAAATGTGGCAATCGGGTATCCACCGATGCCTGCAATGTATTATTTATAATAATTGGACTCATTGATCTCACGTAAATAATACTCTTAGTTGTTCCAATAAAATAGTTATCAAATTCGATCACCAATAGATTTGACTGTGGAATATAATGACCTTTAACTTATTTATCGATCTATGTTAGAACATGGTCTTAACAAAAAACTTGACCATAACAAAAATTACCTTACATTTATGCATGAATCTAATTAGACCATGCGTAAATATTGTTAGCTTATCGTCTGATGAGCAAATCCGATGTTTATCAAAAATAGTACAACTTCCAGTTGGTAATAACTCTTACGAATGAAGAGCGTTGAACATATACGAAATTACTACACGAATGAACTGAAATTTATATTTCACATCTTACCAACAACAGATACAGACATAGTCATAGTGTTATACTGTATTACATGTACCCATGCTATGACATCATTAGAAGGGGCAATACACTCAAGGAGTTAAAGTGACACGAAACAAGGGACGTGATGTAATATTGGTGTTTGAATCTTAAAGGAACACAAGACACTCTAAAGGGACACTCATTATGAATGAATGTTAACAATACAAGCGCACGAATGAAGAGCGTTGAACATATACGAAATTACTACACGAATGAATTGAACCTTGAAATTTATATTTCACATCTTACCAACAACAGCTACAGACATAATCATAGTGTTATACTGTCTTGCATGCACACACGCTATGACATCATTAAAGGCGGACAATCCACTCACGGTGTGACAACAGATACAGACATAGGCATAGTGTTATACTGTCTTGCATGTACACACGCTATGACATCATTAAAGGAACACAAGACACTCATTATGAATGAATGTTAACAATAAACGCACCGGTGTTTGAATATTTAAGGAACACAATACACTCATTATGAATGAATGTTAACAATACAAGCGCAGTGGTTGAAAGTTAAAATGACACAGAACAATATTTAAAGTTCAAATTTTCGGGCACTTAATGCGCCTTTTATCATTAATATCGTTTCTCACTCTACAATTCCCAATAATCCACTCACTCTCCCCCCGCTTATAGATATATAACGAAAACGAGAATATCATGTTGATGAAGTTTATTGAAATTTAATCGTCCGAATTGTCATCACTTTCGTCAGAAGTGTCATTTATTTCGTCCATGAATTTTTCTAGCATCGGTTTGTACTTTAATATTGACATTTTCACTGCATCACATTCTCCATAACCATTATTCAAATATTTGTCGACTTTATCCATGACTCTGCTGTGCAGAGTCCCATTGCGCAGCTGCAGATACGATACTATTGTCCAAGCATAACCATTCATAAAGTGCATCATATCTTTACTTTTAAGGTCCTTGTCAGCTTGTTCTTTTGCTTCTGTTTCTTTCGAACCATTTTCCTTATACGTGTCCACTTTATCACTCCATTCCTCATGTGTTTTATCTCTACTCTCAGCACACAAACTTTTGAAGTATTCATCTTCATTCAATTTAATTTTCTTATTCAGACTATCATCCGTGTCCTCAGTTAATTTTCGTTTTAACTTATTTTCTTGACACCAGTTTTTTACGTGTCTCTGAACATCATAATGATCTTCGAACAAAAGCCCGCAGTCATTACAAGGGTACGACATGTCTTCTCGAATGTCTATGTTTTGACGGTTCTTCTTATTAATTTCATCGAGCTCACCAGGTGGCCTTATGTCGTTAGTATAGTCATTATGTTGACCCTGGGGCACAATATAATTATATGTTATGCCCTTCTGTTGACCAGGGAGTTCTCTGTCATCGTATTTCATCGCATTCTGCTGACCCTGGGTCTCAGTGTCTTTTGTATGTTTTTTCATCCCATTCTGTTCATCTGGGTGTTCTCTGTCTTTTTGGAGATTATATTTCATGCCATTCCATTCACCAATATGTTGGTTCGTTTCCTCTTTTAGTACATTCTGTCGCAGACGTAATGTGTCCGGTGTTGCGGCTTTTAAATCCACCAGTAGGTAACCGTACGGTTCACTCGTCGCTTCCGAAAACTCTCGAACCATACGCTGAGGACATTCAGGATACATCTGTCTTGATAATGTTGAAATTAATCCCTTGTCGATTGGGTTATTGAACAATACCAAATATTGACAATTTCGTCGTTGCGTTGGATCTTTGTTGTAGTAGAAATTCTGGTTCAAACTTATCAAAGATAAGTTCAAATGGTGACTTCCTTCGGAATGCAAATCATTAACTCTCTGGTCTTTTGATGAAGTTTGCATCAAGTCATCGAGTATAACTAGATTTTTATACCGGGGGTTGATAAGAGAATCCAAGTTTGCTGGTATTCCTCGTATAAAGTTGACCTGAGGGGTGACGGTATACTTTATTTCGTCATATAGGGGCTGCCAATATTTATAAAACCATATTATTCTGTCAGGTGCGGGTGATATTTTTGAGGCAGACTTTTGTAGCAAGGTTTTCACGAAGTATGTCTTACCACTAGATGTCGGTCCACTTACACATGCCGTGAATGGATGCTTGAAAATAAAATCTTCTTGGACATTGGCCATTGGATCATCAAAGCAGGATGTTATGTCGCTTTGTTGCTGTTTCCCCTGCTGGTGTTGTAGTATCTGGTGTTGCTGTAATGGCTGTTGTTGTGGCTGATGATGCTGCTGCCTGTTGCTGCTACTGTTTGTTGCTGCTGCTTGGTGCTGCTGTTGTGGGTGTCGGTTAACAAACTCAGTGTGCTTAGATTGTACATGTCTTATCAAATCATGGTTCCGCACATACTCACTAGAGCAAATTGAACACTGGTGCTTCATTTATACTTGACTAAAATGTCTCGGTATATGGATTTCCTTTATACAAATGTTCATTATAACCTAAAAATATGTCCTGTCCGTATGTTTGATAACTTTATGTAGATGAAATAGTCTGTCGGAGAAGCACTGTGTAGACGGGGAATCAACAGGTCTTGTCGGTAAGAGATTCAGACGAGAAGTGAAGTCTCGGCTATTAAAACATAGTAATGCGATAGCGAACATCAAACGAGTCTGGGACACGCATATCTGTCAAAAGATACAATAGCCGTCATTGGTCAATCTATCCTCGGTATCACTTTTCGATTTACAAAATCAATTTCACCGAGAGGTTCCCTCGTCATTTGTAGTGACGTAATTGCGGCGTTTTGCGGTATTTTACTGCGGCGGCGCCGGCGCCGCCGCCGCCGCCAACAACATCCGCCGCCGCCGTTTTTGCCGCCGTTGTTGGCCGCCGCGGTAAAATACCGCAAAACGCCGCAATTACGTCACTACAAATGACGAGGGAACCTCTCAGTGAAATTGATTTTGTAAATCGAAAAGTGATACCGAGGATAGATTGACCAATGACGGCTATTGTATCTTTTGACAGATATGCGTGTCCCAGACTCGTTTGATGTTCGCTATCGCATTACTATGTTTTAATAGCCGAGACTTCACTTCTCGTCTGACTCTCTTATCGACAAGACCTGTTGATTCCCCGTCTACACAGTGCTTCTCCGACAGACTATTTCATCTACATAAAGTTATCAAACATACGGACAGGACATATTTTTAGGTTATAATGAACATTTGTATAAAGGAAATCCATACACCGAGACATTTTAGTCAAGTATAAATGAAGCACCAGTGTTCAATTTGCTCTAGTGAGTATGTGCGGAACCATGATTTGATAAGACATGTACAATCTAAGCACACTGAGTTTGTTAACCGACACCCACAACAGCAGCACCAAGCAGCAGCAACAAACAGTAGCAGCAACAGGCAGCAGCATCATCAGCCACAACAACAGCCATTACAGCAACACCAGATACTACAACACCAGCAGGGGAAACAGCAACAAAGCGACATAACATCCTGCTTTGATGATCCAATGGCCAATGTCCAAGAAGATTTTATTTTCAAGCATCCATTCACGGCATGTGTAAGTGGACCGACATCTAGTGGTAAGACATACTTCGTGAAAACCTTGCTACAAAAGTCTGCCTCAAAAATATCACCCGCACCTGACAGAATAATATGGTTTTATAAATATTGGCAGCCCCTATATGACGAAATAAAGTATACCGTCACCCCTCAGGTCAACTTTATACGAGGAATACCAGCAAACTTGGATTCTCTTATCAACCCCCGGTATAAAAATCTAGTTATACTCGATGACGTGATGCAAACTTCATCAAAAGACCAGAGAGTTAATGATTTGCATTCCGAAGGAAGTCACCATTTGAACTTATCTTTGATAAGTTTGAACCAGAATTTCTACTACAACAAAGATCCAACGCAACGACGAAATTGTCAATATTTGGTATTGTTCAATAACCCAATCGACAAGGGATTAATTTCAACATTATCAAGACAGATGTATCCTGAATGTCCTCAGCGTATGGTTCGAGAGTTTTCGGAAGCGACGAGTGAACCGTACGGTTACCTACTGGTGGATTTAAAAGCCGCAACACCGGACACATTACGTCTGCGACAGAATGTACTAAAAGAGGACACGAACCAACATATTGGTGAATGGAATGGCATGAAATATAATCTCCAAAAAGACAGAGAACACCCAGATGAACAGAATGGGATGAAAAAACATACAAAAGACACTGAGACCCAGGGTCAGAGAATGCGATGAAATACGATGACAGAGAACTCCCTGGTCAACAGAAGGGCATAACATATAATTATATTGTGCCCCAGGGTCAACACAATGACTATACTAACGACATAAGGCCACCTGGTGAGCTCGATGAAATTAATAAGAAGAACCGTCAAAACATAGACATTCGAGAAGACATGTCGTACCCTTGTAATGACTGCGGGCTTTTGTTCGAAGATCATTATGATGTTCAGAGACACGTAAAAAACTGGTGTCAAGAAAATAAGTTAAAACGAAAATTAACTGAGGACACGGATGATAGTCTGAATAAGAAAATTAAATTGAATGAAGATGAATACTTCAAAAGTTTGTGTGCTGAGAGTAGAGATAAAACACATGAGGAATGGAGTGATAAAGTGGACACGTATAAGGAAAATGGTTCGAAAGAAACAGAAGCAAAAGAACAAGCTGACAAGGACCTTAAAAGTAAAGATATGATGCACTTTATGAATGGTTATGCTTGGACAATAGTATCGTATCTGCAGCTGCGCAATGGGACTCTGCACAGCAGAGTCATGGATAAAGTCGACAAATATTTGAATAATGGTTATGGAGAATGTGATGCAGTGAAAATGTCAATATTAAAGTACAAACCGATGCTAGAAAAATTCATGGACGAAATAAATGACACTTCTGACGAAAGTGATGACAATTCGGACGATTAAATTTCAATAAACTTCATCAACATGATATTCTCGTTTTCGTTATATATCTATAAGCGGGGAGAGAGTGAGTGGATTATTGGGAATTGTAGAGTGAGAAACGATACGTAATGATAAAAGGCGCATTAAGTGCCCGAAAATTTGAACTTTAAATATTGTTCTGTGTCATTTTAACTTTCAACAACTGCGCTTGTATTGTTAACATTCATTCATAATGAGTGTATTGTGTTCCTTTAATATTCAAACACCGGTGCGTTTATTGTTAACATTCATTCATAATGAGTGTCTTGTGTTCCTTTAATGATGTCATAGCGTGTGTACATGCAAGACAGTATAACACTATGCCTATGTCTGTATCTGTTGTCACACCGTGAGTGGATTGTCCGCCTTTAATGATGTCATAGCGTGTGTGCATGCAAGACAGTATAACACTATGATTATGTCTGTAGCTGTTGTTGGTAAGATGTGAAATATAAATTTCAAGGTTCAATTCATTCGTGTAGTAATTTCGTATATGTTCAACGCTCTTCATTCGTGCGCTTGTATTGTTAACATTCATTCATAATGAGTGTCCCTTTAGAGTGTCTTGTGTTCCTTTAAGATTCAAACACCAATATTACATCACGTCCCTTGTTTCGTGTCACTTTAACTCCTTGAGTGTATTGCCCCTTCTAATGATGTCATAGCATGGGTACATGTAATACAGTATAACACTATGACTATGTCTGTATCTGTTGTTGGTAAGATGTGAAATATAAATTTCAGTTCATTCGTGTAGTAATTTCGTATATGTTCAACGCTCTTCATTCGTAAGAGTTATTACCAACTGGAAGTTGTACTATTTTTGATAAACATCGGATTTGCTCATCAGACGATAAGCTGACAATATTTACGCATGGTCTAATTAGATTCATGCATAAATGTAAGGTAATTTTTGTTATGGTCAAGTTTTTTGTTAAGACCATGTTCTAACATAGATCGATAAATAAGTTAAAGGTCATTATATTCCACAGTCAAATCTATTGGTGATCGAATTTGATAACTATTTTATTGGAACTACTAAGAGTATTATTTACGTGAGATCAATGAGTCCAATTATTATAAATAATACATTGCAGGCATCGGTGGATACCCGATTGCCACATTTAGTGATCACGTGATAAACTGTTAAAATGTCCAAGTGACGTACTATATGTATGCATAACTCAATAAACTGTTAATACGTAAGGTTGATAAAATTCTATTCATAACAACATCAAAGTAGCTTCTATTATTGCGTGTATGATCACATTCTGATCCGCTGTCGTTATTCATTACATAACGTAATGTCTCAGGCCAGTCGAAAATTGGTTGCTCGTCATCTTCATTATATATTGAAATTTTTGAAGTTTTTGGAAATTTTGGAAGTTTTTGAAATTTTTGAAGTTTTTGAAATTTTTTAAGTTTTTGAAATTTTTGAAATTTTTGAAAGTTTTTGAAGTTTTTTGAAATTTTTGAAGTTTTTGAAATTTTTGAAATTTTTGAAAGTTTTGGAAGTTTTGGAAGTTTTTGAAATTTTTTGGACACGCTCAAATATCGTGACTGCTTTCAAAATAGTACAACATCTCAATACTTCCAATAATTCGCGATAATACACACCTGTGATATACTCAATAACTTCATCGTGATAGAGAAGTAAACAATAAACGCTCTTTATTATTCATGTAAGAGTAATGGTGTCAAATTATTTCAGGTATGACAATTATATGATGTATGGGTTGTGTCTGATTGATAAACACTGGAATGTATGCATTCATACCGATGGTCACAATGTCCAAAATTACCGTGACTCGGACCTGTCCATACACATATAATTGGTATAAAGCTATTTCTAAACATCGATTAATAAAATTAACAGAGTTTCATGAAAAATATTTAAAATTTGTTTGAACAAAAATAACGAAAGATATTACACGCAAATAATTTAACATTCGACATTTAATAGTCGCCCCGAGATTTGGGTAAGAGACCGAAAACTCGTTAGAAATATTTTGAGATTAAAAAAAAAATTTGAAAATTTTGAAAGAAAAAATTTTGGGTTTTGAAAAAACAATTTTGGGAATATTTTAGTACAAACAATTTTAGACCCAAAAATTCTATTTTTAGATGTGGATGTAACGAGACCCCCATACTACTTCCAATAATTAAGTCGTTAATGTCACTTTCTAATTATGTCCCCGAGCTCATCTAAGGATACGTTCATACGCTGGCAAGTTTGCACGGTATGTTATTGCGACCATTTCGTCATAGAAAACCACATGGTGCCAACGGAAACATGCACATAACACCCATCCTTACCAAAGCTAACGACATGAGAAGTAAAATTTATGTAGTTCCACTTGTAACGGTGCTACTTGCCTTCAAATACCTGTATGATTGTTTCTTGCTAGATAATTGCATGCTATTTACAGGCAAATTCCGGTAGCATCGCTACAGGTGGAATTACAGAGATTTTACTTCGCACGTAGTTAGCTGTGATACAGTTGCATCTTATATGCTTGTTTCCGTCCATATTCTGGCACCATGTCGTTTTCTACGACAAAATGCCTGCAAACCATACCGTGCAAACGTGCCAGTGTATGAACGTACCCTAATTGCCTGATTTGATATTCCTGTGTTCTTGATTGTTTTGTTTTTTTCAAATTTATTTTTTGACTACCAGTTTTTCTTTGGAACGTCTTTAATTCCTCCTTAATAGAAGGTATTACAAGAATACATTTAAACAAATTAAGGAAACATAAGTAGAACAGGAACATACCATAACCCAAAAATGTTGGAAAACAAAGATACAGAAATATAGATTATAGCACCCGATCGCATATATACTAAAGCAGTCATTCATCACCGCTCACATATATATTCGCGCCATACCAACACAAAACCACACTCGATCACAGTCACACCAATTAGCTCACAGATGAATGAACGGTATGTACAAGACTGCGGACAACCACACGCTATCAGCACGTACACATACACACACACGCACGCATGTACAAACTCCCACATACACACAAATATATCCACCTATTCACATGACTCGCAAATAAGAACGAAACTGAATCCCACTATGAGACTCATGGGGATATATATCTAATTTTGGTAAAAAAAATTGGCGGTAAAATGTTTGATCAATTATTGTGCCCTCCCCTGACCTCAATTCGTGACGACGCCACTCTCGAAACTTTAACGCCACTCTCGAAACTTTAAACCATGGACACAATATTTAGAAACCTCGTTTCGTGAAGATGCATTTATTTATTAAGTTTGGAAGAAATGAGCGACAATTGTGTTTATCAATGTTGCTGCCCCCCCCCCCCCCCCCCCCCCACCCGCAACACTTGGCCACAACGGCACCGTCTTGAACCCCGCGCCATTAGATTCCTTGCATGTACCATAGAGATGATAATATCTAACTTTTTTGTGACATCCGGCGACCAATTTCTTTTTCACTTTCGGTGCCCTCTGCTCCCTATACCTGACTCGAATATGGGCACTTTGGTTTCTTTAAAGCACACCCTCAGAGCTTTATCATATCATGGAGATGATTATATATAAGTTTGATGGAAATCGGCGACTAAACATTATTATAAATTTTGCTGCCCCCCCCCCCCCCCCTCACCATCATACCTGAATACCTGATACAGATCAACGCCACCTCAAAACAACGCTCCATCGCCCCTATCTCAGATGTAATCGTTTATATAATAAATACTCATTAACGAGTAGTTCCCACAGGAAATGTCCATAAGTCATTTGTTCAACTTATTTTCTAAACATTTCCCACCAATTAATTGAAATCCTCCTGAACTTGTATTATCATTGCGTATGTCTGTCGTCTGCTCACACTTCCTGAACACCTCTCCAGATGAAAATAATAGACCATTCCAATGTTTAGTTTTACAATTGAATAGAAGAATCCATTTAACATATAGAGGGTTAAAAGATAACCTGATTAACCCTTTACCCAACAAACCGGCCAAAAACGGCCAAATAAAGCTGCAACAGCCTAAATTATCTTGGGTCTGTCTCAATAAAACCATACAAATATGGATATCATTGGAACCGGCTCATTGACCACATTGTGATGGTTACAGTTATGCCCTGTGCCAATGCATTCTCTTATATATGCGAGTCGACCATAGGTCGCCTCGCATATATAAGAGAATGCATTGGCCTAAAAAAAATCTTTTTTTTAACACTTTTACCATTTTTCTTACATTCTTTAACAATTTTATAATTTTTAATGTGTTAAGCCAATGCATTCTCTTATATATGCGAGGCGACCTATGGTCGACTCGCATATATAAGAGAATGCATTGGCACAGGGCCGTTCTGTTGGGTAAAGGGTTAACCAGAAATCATCACCGGACCAGAAACTGATCAACAATCTAAACACTCATGTGCTCATCGTGTGAACGTTTTTCTTTTTTATGTCCTTATTAAATATTTTGATATCAAATATATTTTAGATGTACTCTGTAATCGCCATAAATCTGTAAACAACAAAAATAAATTAAATTCAATTAAATTTAATTTAATGGCCTAAAGTGGATTACGTCCCTGACAATGGGAAACATTAAAAACATTCAACGTAGGAAACGGTCCGAATCGTTTGTAAACACATGCGATATATAATGGAATTTAATTAGATCACATTAGACAAAATATGCGATGAATACAGTGCTTGTTGTCAACAACGTACTTAAAATTATCATTCTCTTTCAAATTCCCAATTATTGTTGTTTTGAATTTTCAGCAGTTTAATTTGTTTTTCCCGAGGCTACGATGAGTCACCATCAACCCCTAACGGCCGTGTCCTGACTCCTTGTCGTCGTGAAAGTTTCCCTTGTGAAAACTTCTAATGTACATGCGTTATAATGTATGATCGTGCTTTTATTTGCATCATTATTTTTGATGGATCACAAAATATGCATTGATTTTTAGGTCAACTTGACAAACTCAAGTTTGAGTTATTGCAAATGGGTTGACATCTGTCGTCGGTCCCTCGCACCGTACGTGCGTCCGTAAACAGCTTTCTTCGGCACACACGAACGGTCACATCCAGATCGTCACTAAACTTTAAATTGATCATCGGGGTGAGCTCTAGATTGGAGCTTACCATTTATTCCGAAATTCGTTAAAAACATGGCCGCCAACATCCATCTTGGATTTCACTTTTAAATTCACCGACAGCCCACAATTATTGGAGAATTGTTTTGAAAATTTACAAGCATATTTAGGATCGCCTCTAGATTGAGCTATCCAATTTGAACGTTTTTTTTTTTTTTGTGAAAAACATGGCTGCTGTCAGTCATCATAGATTTTACTCTTTGCATAACTAAATCCTTCGGCACACCATGCAGCCAACATTTTTTATATGATTGATCCCAAACTTCACAAGGATCTTAAGCGTGGCCTCTGGATGTGAGCTATCTAATTTGAATGAGTTTCGTTAAAACACATGGCGCCGGCAGCCATCTTGGATTGTACTCTTTGTATGACTTAATACTTAGGAACGCCCTACAACGAACATATTTCATCCGATTGATCACAATCTTCACACATGCATCCCCGTGCAGGGTGACATCTAGATGCATGGGAGATATCAAACTTGAACGATTTTCGATGAAAATCATGGCCGCCGGCAGCCATATTTCCATTTAGTCGGATTCCTTATGTCATTTTGCATTTTTGGTTTGTTAAAAGCGATCTGAAAACGGATGTATGCCTAGTAGGTGTGTTTTCAGGATTCACTTGTTTCCATTCTTGAATTTTGGCGGGACGGCCTGAATCGGGGTCAACATAATATAGAGAGCGTTTCGTACTTACAAAAAACGATAGATGGTGCCATTTGGCGTATGGTGATCGGTGCGATTTGAAACTTCTCCAAACTACTAGATATGACCGTTAAATGTATTTTTGAAACTTTTGATGTGATCGGTTCATTCTTGTTGGCTACAGTTGTGATAAAAAAAATAACACTGAGCCCTATGGAGATTGTAGTACTTTGGATAAATGGCGCTATTTTGCGTATTATGATACGCGCGTACTGATAGTCCTAAAAAATACTAAGTATGAAACACAGACGTGGTTTTAAAAAGAATGGATGTGATCAGATGATTCTTGCTGGGTACAGTTGCGATCAAAATTTAACACTTAACCATATGGAGAATTTCGTGTTATGCTCAAACGTTGATTGTAATATCACTTATTGGCAATCGTGCGCAACTATATATGTAGACTAACACTAGTGTTTGACCAACTGTAACACACTGTAACACACATCGTTGATCATAACGGGATGTAGTGTCACACATACACAGGTATAGATAGTAGTTGTTCGTTGTCATTAACTCAATCGTTGTCATCGGAGTATATCCCACATGCACTGAGAGAATCTGCGTTTTCGCAGGATTTGTGCTACTGATAAATGGACATTTCGGCTCAGCTGAGATCTTTACTATAGCGGTATAGGCTTTGCTTTCACACTTCACACGCCAGTTATATTTGGCCAACTTCAGTACAGCGACTGAAACCCAACATTCACCATCAATAGTCTGACCACAGTTAATCTCCACGCTTCGTGTATAGCTGTAAAATCAAGTAAATTCGAATTTCAGCTAAAGTAGAGTTGCATTTTCCTGCAAATTCCGAGTAGGTGCTTAGTAACCTAAGGAGCTATCGGGACCGGTGGCAAAGTCTCCCGATCTTATACTGATCAGTGGCCTATATGCATGTACAGTTTCATATCTGTGTCACCATTTGAACATAACCAATACCATCCGACTATAGATACTATCTAATTTACGGGAAAATACCACGGCACAGAGTGTTGATCGGTTCAAAGCAAATTATATTATTGGGGGAGAACGATCCATTAAGCCTAAGTCGATGGTTTGTTCACAACAGGTGGAGTCATGATACATTGTGAAGGATGATGGAAGCGTCCCCTCAACTATGTTCTTCGACACAGCATTGTCCCCGCACTGTGTCACTTGCATCTTACTGTGTTGTACTATATATAAGACCAAGCACATAATGCACATATATATCTTCTTATAAATAAATTATCTCTTAGAAAGTGTCCAGAGATGTCTTGCCTATTTATACTGACAATTTATTTTTATTCTTGTGGCAAAGGATTTGAGGGAGTGATTTGTTATGTTGACTAAGGTGTTAATTTAGTATGTGAAATATGTATCCGGGGGATGTATCGAGTGGACGGAGAAAGTGTCTTCTTTATCATCAGATGAACATATTTTAAACTCCCAATTTTGATAAACCCGACCAGGAATTATAGAACAACCATCTATATATGCCCAGCAATATTTAGTAATACATATGGACATGATAACATTGTTTAACATTTTGAAACATACCACCCTATCCACATGTATGGCTAAATATATCATTGGCATAGATGAGTTGTTGTAATTGTTACATTGATGCTGCATGGTCGGGTTTCTCCAAATTTAATACTAAAACAGAATGACCAATAAGCTCCGGTGGCTGGTTTAGGACATGGGAAAATGTTTTTTGATTTCGTGGCAACGCAACGAAATGATAATTCGTAGCGAATTATAACTGATTGTTGACCTTTGCATATATCCAGATACCTTTCCGGTATGGTTACACTTGATGATGTTTTAGAAACAATGTGTACGATCGCAGAGAAGCTACTATAAACCCCTTATGGCGTGGGACCCGGGCTCTATGGGGATATGGACGTCCGATATAAACTAGCCCAGAGAGAACGGGTAAACACGGGTCAGGTGGCTCCAAGACAAACTGAATATTCCTTTGTTTTTACCACAATGCATCGAATGGGAATGACATTTCACTCAGCACATTGGCCGATTTAAGTCAAATAAGGGGTTTTGTAGGGTGGGCCCAAAACAAACTTATAAATATTCACACCTTTCAACCATACCCGATCCAAAATGGTCGCCGCTCAGAAGGGGTCAAATAGGGTACACATTATTTCTCGGTCACTTGATCGATATAGATCAAATAAAGGGTGTTGTACGGTGGCTCGCAAAGTAAGCTAAATTTTCACACCTTCAGCCCATTCGAGCGAAAATGATAACTGATCAGAGGGGTCCATATATGGTACCATGCAATGCCCCCACCCCCCATTTTAGGTCGAAAATATATAGTGTGTTGTAGGGTGACCCCTGATGAGACAAACTATATTTTCACCCGCTTTCACCATCCTGATCCAAAATGGCCGCCCCAGATGGGTTCAAATATGGCACCTATACAATTTATCGGCCCCTTGACCGTTTGATGTGGTATAATTGGTGCTGTATATACGGTGGCCCCAAGATATATTGAATGGCGTGGGTGCCCTATGTGACCCACCCCTCCAGGACGGCGGCAACTTTGGAACGGGTTGGTGAAAGGGGCGATTAATTAATCTGTTTTACGGGCCACCCTACAACACCCTTTATCTCAAATCGCCGTGGCTCATGCCAAGATGGTGGACAACTACAACAAGATCATCTCTATCCGCTTCCATTACAACAATGGGACTGACGATCGTATATCACAATTAGTTATTTCGTGGCCACGAATTAGTTATTTCGTGGCCACGAATTAGTTATTTCGTGGCTACGAAATAAAAAAAATATTCCCATGTCCTAAAAGTTTTGACTGACACTTACATAAATATGACTCGCAGAATTGTTAGCACACAACTCCGTATTATGGGGTACTTCGTCCTGGCAATAAACATTAATTTTGTCAATTGATGAAAAAACAACATCAATCAATTTTACAACGACATCCTGAAACTTTAGTCATGATAAACATAACATTTGTAGAATAGTGGACATTATCACTGAAGCACGTGATTGTGATGTATATGATTGATGTGAACCACATTTTTATCAACTATTGTATCTGGTGTCCTGACTATATTGCAAGTTAATTTGGTAAAATCTCATGTAGTTACGATATATTACATGTAAGAGCCATGCATACATGTATATGATAGCCATTAAGTTCCACCACTGTGAACATTTGAGTAAATTGTCAAACTCTATATAGGGTCCAACGTTAGTTTTGTTCGCAACTGTAGCACACTACCCGCGGAGACTTATCTGACGACACCATTCTCAAAAATATATTTCAGAGTTATACTTGACATATGTGCATAATTTCAACTCGCACAATTCATGAAAAAGCTAATCGTGTTAGTTAATATCTGTATAATCAGGAAACGATCTTGAAATTTTTTAAACCGTCCAAACAATTTGTTTCCACTAAAATGTCAGACTGGAAACAAGTAGACTCTGAAAGTAGACCGCCATATTTGATATGTTTGTTAATTTCAACTCGCACATCCACCAGAAGGTTAGTTATGAGGATTAATATTTGTATAATAAGCAAACGCTCTTAAATTCTTAAAACAGTCCAAAAAAACTTTTTTCCAATAAAATTTCAACTGGACACAGGTAAACTCTGAAAGTAGACACGCTATTGATAATTAAACCGTTCGCATGTCGGTTTATACAATCCGAAATTGCGCGACCGTTGTTTTCGACCAAATGAATCTGACTTGTGAAATCAGCGAGGATGGGGGTAGGGTTAGCTTTTCTGCGATATCATTACCAAAAATCTATGTATCGAAGTTTTGTTTGTGGCATATGATCAAGATATCCTTGTAGATTGTTCATGTTCGTCTATATGTGATGTAGCTGATTTTAAGAATATACAATACCTTAATATTTGGGAAAGAAAATTGAAAATGCAGTCATAAATACAATTCATCTGATGATTTTATGATAAAATACCACATTAAGATATGTAATTAAGTAATTTGTGGCAAGATCTCTCCATGTTTCTCGATTTCTAAGAACAAAGAAAGCCACTTACCGAACTTGCTATGCGTAATGGCATGTTTTTATTACCAGGTGGACGGGAAAAAAATAGAGGGGTACACAAACAAAAGCCTCACATAAACCTGTTTCCACTAAAATATCAAGCTGGAAACAGGTAGATTCTGAAAATAGACACACTGGTGGTATAGAAACTTATCTCATATCGCTTTTAACATTCCGAAAACGCGCGACCACTTTTTTCGACATAAGGAATCCGACTAATTACTAAATCCATTTGCACGCACATTTTCTATAAAATTCATCCCAAACTTCGTAGGGATCTTTGGGGTGACCTTTGTATGTGAGAATATATATCAAATCTAAACGTCTTTAGAATAAAAACTAATATGGCCGCCGGCGGCCATCTTGGATCTCACTCTTTGCATGACTACATAATTTGACACGCCGCCCTACAACAAACATTTTTCACCTGATTAATCCCAAACTTCAGATGAATCATCGGCGTGACTTATAGATGGGAGCTTTTTTTTCGAATTGCGTTAAAAAGCATGGCAGCGGATATCTTGCATTTCATATCCATTGGCACACCTGCAGCCCACATTTATTCTAGAACTGTTTTGAAAATGTACAAGCATGTTTAGGATAACGTCTGGATGACAGTTATCAAATCTGCATGATTTTCGAATAAAATATGGCCGCTGACAGCCATCTTTGATTTTACTCTTTGCATGACTAAATCGTACATCGCACCATATCCACTATTTACTATTCGATTGATCCCAATCTTCATACGGCTCTCCGGTTTCACCTCTAGTATTACATACACATTTAAACATTCCGCATTATCGCTCCATTGACAGTAATGTATGACATCCAAAAGTTGAGTTATAGTGTCATTGACACCTTCAGTTATATGTCGGTTGAACCACAGGTCCCTGGGTAAAATTACTAAAATACCAATATAGACTTTACAAGTGACAAGGTTCAAATGATCGATTTTGGCTAAAACCACACTATCAAAACCCTAATGAATTTTACAAATCGATAATTGCAACCAAAATATCATCATATGTGTCTTATTGGCAATAAAATACCCTTTCATTTGACGTACATGTATAACTCGGCGAAATTGAACGAAGAGAAGTCGAGATATCATATACCGAAATCTACTGAAGAGATCGGTTCGTCAATGTCCCTGTCCGCTCAGATGCCTTTGACCTAGATATAAAATAAATATTTTCAGGCAATAATTTGTCGCGAACGTGTACTTAATTGTGATGACATAACCTATAAATGCTCATATATGTTCCCCAAGTCATTCCGAATGTATATATTTCACACAGGCACTTTGTAAATATTGCACATCTCGCCAGTAACATGTGAATTCATGTCTTAGAGATTAAAGCATAGCATAGCAAGCCACCCATACCTTTTTTATTTCATCCGATGTGTTTGTTTCCAATTTTACAACTGTGTTCATCATACGAATTCCATAATCAAGACGTGTCTGCTACTGGCAGTAACTATTTATCGGTTTGCTGATTGATTGACAATAATTGGAATAATGTTCACAAATGTAGGCTTGAGTATTGAAGAAACATTTGAATTATTAATTTTCTCTGTACCAAGAAGTTTATCTGATTTTAAAACAGAAGTGAATTTGAAAGTTTAGTTAAATAATTGGAATTTGCATTGATGCAATATTAAAATTCTGCGAAAATAGCGTGACCTTGACCCTGCATTCTTGTTTTGCATTCGCTTTCAAAATTTACCGCCAGTCGCAGTCTTGTTTCTGGAATTCGTTTGATTAACAAAGTTGTAAAATTGGACACAAACACATCGAGTGAAATAAAAAAGAAATGGGTGGTTTCGGAATGACTTGCGGTACATATATGGGCATTTATAGGTTTAATTACACGTTCGCGACAAATTATTGCTCAAACATATTCGTTTTATAACTAGGCCAAATGCCTCTGAGCGGACGACCGATTTATTCGGTAAATTTCGGTAGATTACGATACGTTATCTCGACTTCTCTGCGCTCAATTTCGCCGAGTTATATATCAAATGAAAGGGAATTTTATTGCCAATAAGACACATCTGATGATATTTTGGCTGCAATTATCGATTGTTAGAATTTATTAGGGCATTGACAGTAACTGTTGGTATGGTCTTAGCCAAAATCGACCATTTGAACCTTGTCACTGGTATATAATCTACATTGGGTTATTGAGGAAGTATATATAACAAAAAAAATGAGACAGACATACGTATAGCACAAGCATTATAGTAACAATACATTGATACATATTATATTCAAGCACTCACTTTTGCACGCTCCCAAGTGAATTTCACTTGGGCTACTTTCTCACTGGCGACATTAGTAAAATCATACGTGAATCATATAGTTGTGGTAAAGAGATAAATAGATTGTTATTCCGTTGGCCATTGGGCGACACAACGTTAGCGCACTGAATTAAGAATGTCATTCACGCCCATCGGGTGTATACTGGTGGGCAAATTTTAGATCGGCGTGTGTCGCCGAATACGCGGTGTGTCTGTGGAGCTTTTATAAATAGATAATTGTTTTTTCCCTTTTCCGGTTGTGACAATTCCCAGTAGGTCCCTGTTTGCGGAGGTCTATTTGCGGAGTTCCCAGAATTCGCCTAAAATGGTCGAAATATGTTGATTTTAATGAGGGAACGGATGCGTATATGTCAATTGATACGTATTTTAAACAAATAACGACACGATCATCATAATAGTGGTTCGTTCTATCAATCATATCATCATCATGATCATGATCATCATAATACGGAACAAGTCTTGCGACTTTTCGTCCCAATAACATTATTTGCAATGCTTGTTTACAAATATATGTATCGTCATTCGATATTTACTTATTAATTTACTTTAGTAAAAAGGGAAATAGTATTCAACCAACTGATAGATAGCTTGTTGTGACAATTCGCAGTAGGTCCCTGTTTGCGGGGTCTATTTGTGGAGTTCCCCGAATTCGCGGAGATCCCCTAAAATGGTCGAAATATGTTCATTTTAATGAGGGAACGGGTGCGTAGATGTCAAATGATACGTATTTTAAACAAATAACGACACAATCATGATAATAGTGGTTTGTTCTATCAATCATATCAAATTCGCTGGATTGATAGTTGCAGTATGTAACTATTATGACCGCATTAATTGCTTTCAATGTTTAGATATCAACAATGGCTGGACCACTGTTGAAGATTTTATGGCGGGAACACAATGACTCCGATTTTTGATCCGCGTTTAGAGACTTCTGGTGTGGTGAATTAGAAACCTACAGTAATAAGCCGTCGGTATTTGTAATAATTTGAAGGATTGGTTGTTTTAACGGAATTCTGAGGCGGTGCATTCATGTAACCAATATATTTTACTTTGTTTTTTTAATTTATATTTATGCGTAATAATATAATCTTGAGGGCGTTACCATTTCTGATTATGGTTTTCTTGTTTATACTGTAACATAAAACGAGCGTCGCACAGCGACCGCATTTATCCCGTCGGTCGCTAAAACATGACAGCTAGAGAGAACCGTTTGCGTTTGTTTACCAAAACTAAGAATAGAACCAAAACAAGATCACGTGCCCGATTGTGTCAGTTGCTAAATAAAGATTTGATGGATCACGCGGATCGATACACAAATTCCATTGGTGGGATTAACACGCAGTACTATATGATCATTAATAAGATTTAATAAGGCAACATCTGCCTGGTAATTTATTCACAATGTTACCAAAACTCTCATTAGCATCAGGGTAATATATAACCATGCAGGGCGCTGATCGTTCTCAGTAAATCGGGAGAGCAGAACTATATCGCCGGAGGCACGTGATCAAGTCGTTAGAGGGCCAAGGTCTTTCCCCCCCCCCGTCCCCTTTTTTGTTTTGTGATCCTGCGGCATTCGCTTGGCACTGACCAGCAGACATCACTAACCAGGGGGTCTAGTGTCTCGTTTCAGGTGCTGGTTCCCACGGACTCAGCTTGCTTGTTTGTGGGCAGGGCGCATTGTGGGCCAAAAAAGGAAGACGCGAAGCAAGGAATGGATAACTGGACAGTGAACACCCTACCAATAATTTCGCGACTACCTTTTTGATTAATAATTCATTAAATAAAGGTAGTCAATCAGGCAAACCTGTCTGTGTTGTGTTACGACCCTGCGGGATAAAGAGTTAGGATTGGCGCAGATAAATTTGTGTCGGCCTTTAATTTGATGATCGAGTTAAGAAATGATTAATGTAAATTTCATAGATGGCTCTACATTGGTATTTTAGTAATTTTCCCCAGGGGCCTGTGAGTTAAACTCTCATCAAAACATAACTTCGTTCGGAATTTTGAAAGTCACTTCGACCGTTTTTATTCTGGTCACATTCAATTTAACATGAATAATGACTGTTTTATTGATGTAAATATCACAAATGTTCGCACTTTATGGTATATGCGTTCGAATTGCGTGGTTACCCATGAGAGAAGCTTAACACTCCCTGATTGATGACGTCATCGACACTATATAAGGCAGCGGCGCCTTTTCCACACTCATAAACATGGGGTACTATACACACATTCGTTTTGTGGCGCTGGTAAGTGTATATCGTCACCATCATCATGACATCATCATTCAAACGCCATGTCTTATTTGAATCTACATCATGCATGATGTTTTCGCAATATGGACGGGGGATAAAGTTGATTGATAAATACTTTTTGATGGACATATCATCCTCTTGCTTGCGCACCGCGTCACCGAGCTTGCAAGTGGTGTTCCATTCGACAATCACATACTGTAGGTCTAATAATTCTGGACAAGATACCTGCACGGTGGTCAGGGGCTTTATTGCAGATAATTCTCCTACGACATGTTTGTATATTATAAGATTTTAGTCTTTCTTTGGGCGGACATCATCCAAGTTCCATGCATTAGAACTCTATCATCGGAAACCAAACGGGTCAAGCCATTGAAAATCCTGCCAGCATCAAAGTAGAAACAGTCGAGCTTATTGGGAAGATGGTGCGAGGCGTTATCACCAGGCCACATTACCGTATTCCATGATAGGCAAAACATATGTGACCCGCCATATCAAATCCAGTCGTAAGTCGGGATTTTTTTTACCCTGTGCCAATGCATTCTCTTATATATGCGAGTCGACCATAGGTCGCCTCGCATATATAAGAGAATTCATTGGCCTAACAATATTTTATCATTTTTTTTTTAATAAATGTTTCTTATAATTTTAGGACATAAAATAATAAAACATCCATTACCCTGCAGGGAGCCCCACACATATATAGAAGCATATATAAGAGTGTCGTCTGCTCATGTTTGTCTGGGGCTCTGTGTGGGTGTAATTATAAAATTGTTAAAGAATACAAGAAAAAATTATTAAAATTGTAAAAAATTGTTAGGCCAATGCATTCGCTTATATATGCGAGGCGACCTATGGTCGAATCGCATATATAAGAGAATGCATTGGCACAGGGTAAAAAAAATCCCGACTTACGACTGGATTTGATATGGCGGGTCACATATGATTTGAGCATTAATTCTAATGTATGACGGTCCACCTTGAATTTGAATCTCCTTATTAGTAATGCGAGTCTATTGTCGATTACATATATACGCTGTCGATGTAGTTGTCTCATTTTAGATTTTACAAGCTATTTATGACTGGATTATCTCATGATCTATAGTTCTAAGTTAACCCTTTACCCAACAGAACGGCCCTGTGCCAATGCATTCTCTTATATATGCGAGTCGACCATAGGTCGCCTCGCATATATAAGAGAATGCATTGGCTTAACACATTAAAAATTATAAAATTGTTAAAGAATGTAAGAAAAAATGGTAAAAAGTATATATAAGAGAATGCATTGGCACAGGGCATAACTGTAACTATCACAATGTGGTCAAGGAGCCGGTTCCAATGATATCCATATTTGTATGGTTCTATTGAGACAGACCGAAGATATTTTAGGCTGTTGAAGCTTTATTTGGCCGGTTTTGGCCGTTTTGTTGGTTAAAGGGTTAATAACATTGGCAGATTCTGTGAGGAGAACACTATATAATTATTAATAAAATTAATTATTAATTATAATATTAAAAGTTTTACTAGCGTTGAATGCTAATATCCACTGTTTGGACAATTGCGACACGCTATCAACTTCATCTACAATGGTTTCGGCACTCAGTATTTGATGGTTTAAAGGCTCACTTAATTTTCGAATCATTAGCTCACATTATATATAACATATTCCATAATATAAACCACTGAAAGGGGTAGCTCCAAACATTGTATTATATAGATCGATAATTTATTTATAAAATGCCCAAATAACAAAACAACATGCACCCTGAAATATAAATTATAAATATAGGATCTCAAACGAGTTACTATTTTATACGGAATTTATCAACCGAGTTCACTAAATTCGATTTGAGCCGAGGTTTACCGAGGCTCAAATAGAATTTAGTGGACGAGGTTGATAAATTACGTATAAAATAGAACGAGTTTGAGATACTTTTTATCACATGATCATATAATCGCTAAAATTTTATCGAAAACAACAATTAACTGCAGCCAGCGATCATTGTCCCAAAGAGCAGCATGACGTCATTGCACGCGACGATATTACACGTGTCTATTACGCTCGAATATTACATCGGAAAATAGTGCTAATCATGTGATAAATAGAGGATCTCACATGAGTTTCTATTTTATACGGAATTTATCAACCGAGTTCACTAAATTCGATTTGAGCCGAGGTTTACCGAGGCTCAAATAGAATTTAGAGGACGAGGTTGATAAATTACGTATAAAATAGGACGAGTGTGAGATACCTTTTATCACATGATCAAATAAACCCGAAGCAACGCGAAATATTCATCGAAAACAACAATCATAAACTACAGCGATCGCAAGTTATTTGAAGAACGCCGTGACGTCATCGCACGCGCTGATATTAAACGTGTCTATTACCGATAATTATGAAACTGCTTTTATGGCCAAATTATGTGATAAAATGAAATACAACCTGAAATGAAAATATAAAACAAATATATGACAATAACATAGCACAATAGTCGTGCTGTCATCCTGTCTGTCCCAGCAGCAAATAACTAAATATTTAAAGTAGGATGTTATAGATTTGGTCACCAGCAGAACTAATCCGGTCGAATAAATTGTGAACACATTTTTTTTGTCAAGGTACCGACGTGTGTTCAGGTACCAACGTGGTGTTCTCTGTTTAATTTCGATCTGGTATGTAATGCCATTTTATTATTCTCAATGGAAGGGGATTAACTCTATCTCTTATAGTTGTGAATTGTGATGCATTCTGGGCTAACTAACGGGGGGAGTCCTGGGGTTAATATGAGAATCGCTATCACTTGGTTGACGCTCATAGGACACAGCTGTTCAGTATTCATCTCGAATATATATCTTTGGTTCCTCTTCCAAATAGTATGTAATATGGAATATATTTTATATAATGTGATCTGGGCAATCGAAAATTAAGTGGATCTCTAGCACTGAAAAACAGTTTCATCATCAGCATATACATACCCGTGAGCGATCCGATGGTGTTTGATAAGTTAAAAAGGGGGAAGGGCCCATGCAATATATACTTGCCCTTCGGGCACACCAGTTCAATTGTATGGCGTGGTTAGAACACGAAATTCCAAGCAATGCACGTTGTGATATGTTTGTTAAATCATTTAATCCATAACAGTGGGTCATGTTATCCTAAATATTGCGTTAACTTAAATAACAAATCAGTGTGTTATATACATTCTACGTTCAAATGCTTAGGACAAAACAATTGCGGCAATGTTGAATTTTTCACTAAGAGTTACCTTAAAGAATTATAAATGTCTAAGAATTTGTATATTATAGTGAACCCGGATTGATATTGAAATATCAATTGGCATAGTAGAATTATTATCGGTCAAAGAGATGCACTTCAGAATAATTTATTTTCTCAAAGCGTGTACACAAACAAGCTAGGTAACATATATATATATATATATATATATATATATATATATGACACGATAATGGTTACACTTCGAACACTTTTTTTGTGATAAGGAATTACATTGGCTTGCTTCCGTTTCGTTTGAAATGAACATTAATTGAACATTAATTGATTACACATGCACCATTGTAACATGTTTTAGCCGAGGAAGGCCATGTGGCCGATAATGTCCGATGAGAGTGCAGTCTCTTTAAAAAGACGACGATAAACCTAACGGATGTACGTCTCTAGAAGTGTCCACTAAATATCATTTCTACAACGACGCGGCATTCCCAGCGTAACGTAATAAACTATTTCCAAATATTGAGTGCATTCCTGGCGTAGTAAATGTGTGTGAGAATCGTAGTATTTAGAAATAGTTATAAATACAACAAGATGCGAAAGAATAATCAGTCACGAATATCGTTGACTGATAAAAACTCGAAGATGATGTCTCCTATATTGCGATGAGTAAAATGAGTTATGGCTATATCGTCTGTATTCAGTTTTCCAACAATAATCGAGTTTGACAAAGCGTGGGAAACTTGTCAACATTGACCTCTGATCTCCGAAGTGATCTGTTTTGCCATACACCAATGAAATCGCGCGCAGTCTGCTCCAATCT
The DNA here is from genome assembly GCA_032622095.1 of Siphonodentalium dalli. Lineage (NCBI taxonomy): Eukaryota > Metazoa > Mollusca > Scaphopoda > Gadilida > Siphonodentaliidae > Siphonodentalium > Siphonodentalium dalli. The sequence continues at coordinate 48,527,603 of CP136062.1, forward strand.
CCAATGAAATGGAGGGAATCCTGTTAATACAGAACCTAAATTTAATAGAGATTGCTAGAGACGTACGTCAGATATAGGATTTTCGTCGGCTTGTTAAAGAGACTGATGCGAATGTTGTGTTGTTATTTATTGGATCACCATGAAGTACATCTGGGCTGGACTACTATCTGTTGCACGTGACAACATACTTTACACTGAATAATAGTTGGAAATTCAAATTATCAACGCAACTTATTCACCAGTCTCAAAACCCCAGCGGTTGCTGGTTTCGTGCATGTCGTTTCCAATTGTTCAACAGGTCGCCCAAAGTTGGGAGACGAATCACAATCAACCAATGTAGCCTCGCCCTTAAAAATGCATAATCCTAATTAACGCTTGCAAATTACTATTTCCTTGGCTTCGGAGATAACAGATAGTTGATTCGAGTCGAGTAACCCACCCACCAAAGCTCAGAGTGATCAGATATCGATTTTTTAAATCAATTATTTTTCACCACCGATAATATTAGGTGGCCCTGTAAACAGTCGACGAGAAGACCGTCTCGGAACAAATTGCGGATGAAGATGGATAACTCTAAAATCAAGTGGCTTTTTTGTGTCAGATATTTGACAAACCGGCAAAATTTCGTTGAATAAAATAGTTGATAAATAACAGGTTTTGGGCAATTTTATAATATAGTTGACTGTGGTTAGTATTATTTTTTGGGCAATTACTCGATTCTGATTACTGAAGCGGCATTTCAAAAAATATTATTGTTGTTGGGATCTCATGATATTGGGATATTCGTATCGGATTGAGTACCTTTAATTGGCATATTTTAGTTTCCCTGATGTTAGTCGAATGTTCCTTCGAAGTAAACCGGCTAGTGAATTCGGTTGGGACAATGCTGTTTGTGTTGCCTGTGTATAATTATATATTTCTATAGCAAACTTTACGCCCAGGTCCAGTGACGGGAATTTTTATCAGTTGTAATCGATTTTACCCTACAAATTAATACATGATGCTATAAACATCGGAAATAGTGACATTTTACGGTCATAAATTCATAATGATGTATTATAACCTAAGTTTCATGTTAAATTGCGTATATAATATGCCGCGTACTTACGAGTAACATCGATTTGTTCACAAATTTAATTCACACTGTCACTTCGCGGAGTCGAATGAGTTCGTATTTATGTTAACAATGCGGTACACTATATATGATCACATTACAATTTACAATACAACTTTCAGTTGTCAACTCTTGTGGGGTTCAGAACGAATATAGTATGTCTATGGATTAAACCGGTTTACGGTCACAGTTGTGACATATTATTACAGTTAATGGGGATTTTAGGTGAACGGGTAACAACGCTAAGCCCAAACTCCAGGCAGAGTTATCTCCCATCGCTCCGCTGAGATACCACTGCCACAAGGACATTTGGTAAGGATTTCTTACATTTTCTTAGTTCTTATGTTTTAGGACTAAAATTGTCTATGTCTGGCTCAGTTCATATTGTTCTTATCAATACCGAAAGAGTGACCATTATTGCAAACTTTTGGTGGTCAAAATAAGATAATAGATGACAAAATATAGTTCCGACTATACGTAAAAATAGATGTATCGGTCCGCAAAGTACCATCCTTCCGGTGGTGATAACGGAGAGGGCGCTGCATGGAGTATACGCTCAGTCCCGATATAGAAAGACATATGCACGTGGCGTCGACATAAAACAGCATCATGGCATTCAAACTCCATTTCACCCACATTTTGTGGACTTCCGCGATATTAAAATGTATACTAAATTTTGTACCTTATGTTTCAAAAGTCCCACTAAAACCGAAGAACTATATTTCGAAACGGTGTGATTCGGTTCTCCCGGTTATTTTATGAACACAATAGTATAAACGCACGTGTACGACATTGTCACAACTCGAACGGCAAGTCAAACACAAGAGTTCTACTTTCTGCAATTTTGACGAGTAGCTTGCGAAAATCGTCAACAAAACTACCGCTCTGATTTTGCATTATGTTTTAGTGTGGGAATTGTTCTCAAAGCACATAGAAAAATGGACATTGGAGCGATCGGGTGTTGCCATTTTTTGCTGGAAAATCCCTTGCTAAATATAAAAACACGGACTAGTACCCAGCCGGTTACAGAGTCAGAAAGGAAGCACGACTAGTGAGCTCTGGTAGAGATTGCATGGCATTATCCCAACCGATTTCACTAGTCTAGATGGTTTACGTCAGCGGACACTTGGACTATCCTCCTATGCGTGTATTATATATTATATATGTAATCTCGTGTTCTTGCCTGCATCGGTAATTGTTTCGGTTCACAAAGTTTGCTTTACATCGATATGCATCTACTAAATAATAAAGTAGAACTTTGCGAACAGCAATGAGTTTTTTATATTCAGTAACACCCGATAAGAACAAATTCAATTTAATATGGGACAATGTGTGGGTTATTGCGTGTAAGAACCACTTTTATTTATTTTAATTATTTGTATTGTGTTGCGTCCGAATGCGATGTTGTAACCCTGGGAGATCACGTGATATTTTATCAACACGATATAAGACCACCGAGAAGTTTTCAGAGTGGAATTCGCACGCCGATATTTCATATTAACAATGCGATACTACAAACAAATTCTTCTTGTGGCGTTGGTAAGTATCTGTCTATATTTGCGACTGTCTGTATGTCTGTCGCTCTGTCTATCTGTATGTCTGTCTGTCAGTCCGCTATATATATTGACAGGGGACTAATCGGAGGGCTAAAAGGGCCATAACAGGAGTATTTTTACTTAAGCATTTCTACAATGACGCTGCCGAGATCAGGCTCAGAAAAAGGGGATGGGCAACAACACCGATGAACGTTTTTGTGGTCGATTTCCACCAAATGTATATACATGTATAATTAACCCCATGATATGAGGAATATAATGGTATTGTTTAAAGATTACAAGTCGGTGCCGTTCGAGATAGGGTGGGTAGAGGGGCACCAAAACGAAAAAAACGTGGCCTCTAAGTTAGGGATGCGGTTGCGACACCTACATTGATACAAAACTAATTTCCAATTGAAAACAATAGCACATGTTTGTTTTTTTTAATTACATAGTGTGTGTCTATTTATAGAGGAGCGGTCTTGACCAGAATTTGTTTAGTTTAATTTATTTTTCGGCATTTTGACACAAATTACATATCATATGAAAGTAGAAGATATCAGCTTCATGTTCATTAGTGAATCAACTTAATGAGTGAGGCTTTGTCCAATCTGAAAGAATATGACAATAATCTACCACTACTAAGAATTCCAACCGCGTCGATTGAATCATATTTAAAGGTACTCAATCCGATTCGATGGTCCCCATATCATCAGATTCCAACAACAACATTTTTTGAAATGCCGCTTCAGTTATCAGAATCGATTAATTGCCAAAAAATAATGCTAACCTATAGTATAAAATTGCCCAAAACCTGTTATTTATCAACATTTTGTCAACGAAATTTTGCCGGTTTGTCAAATATCTGACACAAATAAGCCACTTGATTTTAGAGTTATTCATCTTCATCCGCAATTTGTTCCGAGACTCTCTTCTCGTCGACTGTTTACTGGGCCACTTAATATTATCAGTGGTAAAAAATAATTTATTACAAAAATCGATATCACTCAAATATTTTTTAGCCCCGAAGCCAAGGAATAGTAATTTGCGAGGGTTAATTCGGATTATGCATCTGTAAAATGTAACATCTGAAGTACGCGCAATTATAAATATTTAGTTCTCAACTCGGGACGAATGTAAATGGGGGGGGTGGGGTGATCAGTAGATTTTTTTTAGGCCAATGCATTCTCTTATATATGCGAGGCGACCTATGGTCGACTCGCATATATAAGAGAATGCATTGGCACAGGGCATAACTGTAACTATAGAGGATCTGCAACGAGTTATGTTGGGATAATCCCATATAAGATATTATGAAACGAGTTTGATAAATTGTTCACGAGTCGTGGACGAGTTGTGAATCAAATTTATCAAACGAGTTTCATGAAATCTTATATCCCAACATAACGAGTTGAAGATCTTGTATATCACATGAAAAAAATTTATGCCTTTTTAACAAATCAAAATCCTTCAAGGAAGCTGCAAGATACATACATTTACAGCGTTGGCCGAGATGCTTCACGACCATATTACGCGCTCTGTGGCGGACGACGGAAAATATAGTCCCCCAATTTGCCTCTTTGATTTTGTGTCTATGTTCCTTAGTGCAACGAAGTTGGACAAGAATTTAACTTTAATGAACGAAGGAATCAGTTTTCATTGCCTGATGTTGGTGTCATGCGCGGCTTTTCGAAATAGTATTAATCCGCCTGAATCACTGCAAAGACGCGCGGTCATTTTGTTGGCGTGATTCCATGCGATATGTAACTAGTGAGAGATAAGGAAATATGTAATGGCTTCTTTAATGATATGCGTTTCATGTATAAGATTGACGTGTGATGACCATAATTGTGGAGCCACTGAGCCAGGAATTATCTGAGATCACAACGCCAGCTCCCTGAATATATTTTCCGTGTTTACAGGTTGTGCTGTTCATAACAGCGTGCGCGTATGCGGCTGACAATGGGGAGGCGTGTGGGGACGACGATGATTGTACGGCAATGAACGCCAAATGCATAAGTTCGATCTGCGCATGCCCAGCAGGCTACAGGGAAGTAGTCACCAAAAAGAAGACATTCTGCGTCCGAGGTAACCAAATAGTTAGAAGTCAGTTTTGGTGGTTGAGGACTCACATTAGCGATTTCAGAATGATGTTATTTCAGTGTAAATCACCATAAGGCAACGTTATTTGAAATATATTCGGTACTGGCCGTTGTCAGTTTGTCACGCATGTATACTAGCATCGTCATGCCGGGTTATTTGCCAGCAGCCGACCGACACCGGCCAATACAGGCGGCATATTGGCAAATGCATGATAGAGTTATCTCCCTCTCTACACTCGATAGAGTTATCTCCCTCTCTACACTCGATTGAACACTGCCGCATGTCGATTCCCTTCAAATGGTGAGCGTGTTTTATTCCTAACTCTATAACGAGATTCTTACTACACTTAATGTGTTATTCAGATCTTACATGAGTTATAAAAGCTACAGAGATCACCACACGAATTTGACAAATACAAGATAAAAATACAAGATAAAAATACAAGATCAAAATAGCGCGCGGATAAACACTTTCTGTACTAAATGGACTCTCCCAGTGAGTAAATCGGAATGGTATATTATTCATTTGGATGCATGTTAATGTGCTAAAAGCAGACGACAGATAAATAAAAGCACAGAGGGAAATGTTTAGATAATAAATTCAACAAACAACCGGTCGTTTGTTGAACTTATTATGTGAACATTTCCTATGAGATAAATACTCGCCAATGATGCTTTTGTATAGAAAGTGTTTAAGTTATTATCTGAACATTCCCAATGAGATAACTGTTCATCAATGATGCTTTAGTATAGACAGAGTTAAACTTATTGTCTGAACATTTCCGATGGGATAACTACTCATCAATGGTGATTTAGTATAGAAAGAGTTAAACTTATTATCTGAACATTTCGTATGAGATATCTACTCATCATTGATACTTTAGTATAGAAAGAGTTAAACTTATTATCTGAACATTTCCTATGAATTAACTACTCATTAATGATGCTTTTGTATAGAGAGGGTTAAACTTATTATCTGAACATTTCCTATGAATTAACTACTCATCAATGATGCTGTAGTATAGAAAGAGTTAAACTTATTATCTGAACATTTCCTATGAATTAACTACTCATCAATGATGCTTTGGTATAGAAGGGGTTAAACTTATCATGTGAACATTTCCTATGAGATAACTACTCATCAATGATGCTTTTGTATAGAAAGAGTTAAACTTATCACCTGAATATTTCCTATGAGAAACTTCTAATTAATTATGCTTTAGTATAGTAAGGGTTAACTTATTATCTGAACATTTCGTGTATTATAACTACTCATCAATGAATCTGTAGCATAGAAAGGGTTAATACATTTCTATATTCTACAGTACAATATACTTTGTATTGGAGTTTCACATTTTAAACATATAAACTCTGTTATATACGGAGAACTTACGGGGGAGGTCTGCTTGTAGGTTGCCGATTTCGGCCATATATGGCCATCATGGCCGCCGTTTTTTAGAGTAGGCCCTAAGTCAGTTGATGCAAAGTATAGCGGCAAAATCTAGTAAAATGTATACAAATGTATATATTTTCGTGAAGCTAAGACATAATGCCACTTTTATAGGGCAAAATTGAAACTCACCATCCAAGATGGCAACCAAAATGACCGCCGGAATTTGAAAATATGACGTTTTTATTACTAATGTCTTCTAGATCAGTTTATTATGTATGGAACTGGCTAAAAAATGTGACTTTATTTAGTATTAACTTATCATTGGAGCATTGGGTCCTAGTCCCTTCCGATCTCTCAAACATTCGATTCTACAGGACGCGGTATGCCAAGCACTTCAAGGCTGTACCAAAGATTGAGCGAATTTCCTATATATTTGCACTATAGTCTGTCGATGTTTCGAGTGCGACGTAATCGAGTCTATGTTTTTCAGAGTTATTATTCTTGGTTATCGTGAATTTGCGATGTGTCCAACACCAGATACACACGAAATATGTCACCTGTGTGCATACTACATGTAACTATAATTGCACTTCAGTGCGCCCTATATATATATAGGGTGTATATTGCGAGGCAGTTCTGGTGATGTCATAGGAGCTATGGTGATTTTATTTAAAGAAATGTGATTAAAAACGTACTGGTTATTTCCGTACCGGTTAGACTTTTTTGCAGGATGTATACTATGTATATTCGCGGATGTATCGTCGTGGATGACTCATTGTTGCAGTATGTAACGTTTATGACCGCGTTATATTTGCGTTCGATATTTAGGTGTGAACAATGGCTGGACCACTCTTGAAGATTGTATTGCGGGAACACAGTGCATAATATAACGCTAAAAGTTTTGTCTTCGTAGGTTTTTCAAGAGTTATCTGTCCTGGAAACGAGCTATATAACCTATGAGATAACCGTCTACGATTTCCGCGCGCGTTTTATTTAATAGTTCCCATTATATTTGCGTATACAAAAACAAAACAATACTAATATCAACAATGAGGTACAGACAGGAATAAACATAGTTAAACAAAATGCGCGTGGGAAGGTGCAGACGGTTATCTCGTATAGGTTAGCCCGTTTCCAGGATAGATAACTCTTGAAAAAAATATACGAAGATAACACCTTCAGCTAATATAACAGGTAACTTTGCTGAAGTACCATAAACTGGGGTAACTTTGGATAGCGCGGTGCTTTCGGCGATACCATTTCTGACTATGTTTTTTCTTATTGTATGTTGTTGCAGATGGTAAACCGAGTGACGCGGGAGCAAACAACGGTGTGGGAGGCGGTGATGGCGGCGGAAAAGATAACAACAGAGGTCAAGGCGGAGGCGGAGGCGGAGGCGGAGGCGGAGGCGGAGGCGGTGGTAACAACGGTGTAGGAGGCGGTGATGGCGGCGGCAAAGATAACAACAGAGGTAAAAACAACCGGCCGTAGGCGCTCGAGGAGGCGGTAGATACAAGGACGTGACCACGTGGTCTTCGTTTGAGGGTGTCCAACATCAAATATAGAATTGTCTCCACTTGGACCAAGACAATTAGTTATCGTAAAATTTACCCCACTTTTAGGCTAGAACTTTCCAGCTGGTAAATGTACCTCAAACTTTTCAACTGTGTGAAAATTATAACTAACACCCATATGTTTGGAAATGTTCAAATTAAGAGAGAGCGATCTAAGCCTAAAATTTGACTGAGTAAAATATTTAACTTTTTGTATAAAAACAAAATGATGATTTACACTAAATATTGATTTGAAATTTGAATTATCAGAACAATTTCAGCAATTTCAAATGCCGATGATTGTGGCATTATATGTTTAAATTGTGAGACACCCTCTGTTCTCAACCTTCGTCGTCACGCCCGGGACAAAGATAACACCAACAGAGAAAATCAAACAGACTATAAAAGGAAAAATCAACCCGACTATACAAGGAAAAATCAACCCGACTATACAAGGAAAAATCAACCCGACTACACAATGAATTATCAACCCGATTATACAAGGAAAAATCAACCCGACTATACAAAGAAAAATCAACTCGACTATACAAGGAAATTGACATCTTTCGCACAATGAACTACTACTGATAAAAATTATACATATCTTATATAGTCAGTCCAAAAACCTATTTGCTGACTTGACGACTACGAATCCATGTGTGAGAAAATATTGCACTTCATACTTCTTGCCAATTACAGTAAGGTGATATCGTTCAGTTTGGTGTGATAATTTGTACTTAATTTATTGCTATTAGGTAATAGTCATTGGTAGGCTCAAGGATTGCATGCAAAGGTCGCGTGTCCATTCTTGGCTTCTCGAAACCGTAATCGTATCTACGGATAGGGAAAAACAACAACTGATAGAAATAACACAAATTCTAGTGACGTAGTACACTATTATAAATTCAGTAGTATCTCATTATGCGAATGGTTTCCATTGACATTGTTGTAACGGAATTTGTGTTTACATATATAACACCTATTGTACACTGTTGTGTGATTAAAATCTCGAAATTATAGTGTATTTGTCTTCGATTGTTATATTGATCATTGTGGTTATAAAATACCACTAGTGGCTGCAGGAATGCCTAATGCCTCATACTGGAAGTTTCTGACAAATGTTCGTTCTATAATAAATTAAGTTATTATCGCTTTGTTTCTTGGAATTGTCAGCCCTTGGAAGTCAATATTCATCTCAGCCTACGGCCTTGGTGAATATTCACTTCCTCGGGTTGACAATTCCTCGTGTCAACCTCGAAACAATGCGATAATTGTATAGTATTACATTATCCTACCCTTATTCCATTCATTAAACCCATTCTATAATAATGAGACACAACGGTCATTGTATAACAGGAAGTAGTGCCAGGTGTACCCATATGTATTATTGTTGCGCAAACATGGCCTTTGATTTCCGGCTTGTCGTCTGTTCACATTCCGTACGTACGCTAAATCGATGTGTGTGACTATTGTTGATTTAGTTTGAACAAATATCTGATTAAATTTACGCCATTAAATACATCAAAGAGTCTTATTTATCTGTGACTATTTCTTTACGCGGGCAAACAACGCATAATTACGTGATCCCAGTTATGTCATCGCAGGTCTTATAGAATCCTCAGTTAGCTTCATGTCCCATTTATTGATTTAAGTATGCTTTATGGGGGGTTTAGCTCAAGTCATAAATATAATCTATAACTCGTCCCCAGTTTATATCGAATTTACAAAACTCATCCAGTAAATAATGTCTGGATCTCGCCAAAGGTTCGGTCCAAGCCTAATTTACTGGACTCGTTTTGAAAATTTCGCTATAAACTGTGGACTCGTTGTAGATCATATTATATTTAGTGACATTTCCACCCCCATAGCATGGAAAATGTAGTGATGCATGCTCAGCTAGGAATCATTTGCGTCGTTAAGAACTACAGGCACTATATTATACCAGGATCCAAAAATGATTCTTAATTCTCACAGAAAAACTACTTTTATAGTATATCACACATTCCACGCCACTCTGACCATGCAGGACGGGGAAATTCCACATTCTGCTCGAAAACACTAGAATTCTCCGCAGGTCTACTCGAAAACAGAGTCTGAAAAAAAAATCCGTTCACATGAGAGAAACAAAAATCCACCCAACCGGGGACACCCCCCCCCCTGCTTTTTTAAATGAAATAACTCCCAACGGCTGTCTTTAGACAATTGGAATATTTAGGCACCACACTTAATGCTGATTAGTTTATAAAAAAAAATATCTCAATGATGCACTGACAGCGTATACCTGCATGTCTTAGATGACTTTCCTAATTTGCACCTATAATTTTTATTTAAATTGAATGGGTACACCTTTGATGATTTCGAGCGGTATATATATAGTAACAATTATTTGCACAAAACCCACGGTGCCCGCCTATGTGTTTGTTCTATCTTGTGTGTTTTTATATATAATTTCAAAGTGGAATAGAATACGTCTAACTTGTACATCTGCATGTATTTGGCCGCCCTATTCTGATAGCCACGCAATGGGTGCATATTTAGATAGAGTATTTTTACAAATATTATATCTAAATTGACAATAAACACCGTCATTCTTATATATTACTTAAATACAATGACTCTAGATGGAGAGATCGTTTTCGTTATCTTATCGCAGATAGTAGACAGTAGCGTCCCGAATCGAGAAGTAAATATTTACAATTGCGCGTAGTTCAGACGATGTTCTCTTTTGAGTGGTAAGGTCGATTTGTTTGAAATTTTCGGCGATGTTACTAGAATGCTATATTCCACCAGTTGGCATAGCGCCTGAATTCTAACTTATTATTTTCACGCACCCGAATAAGTACATAATATGTCTTTAAGTTTTATATATTAGGAAAATATATTTTTTGCTAAATATTTATCCAGTTTATTATAAATTATTCCCTCAAAACTGATGGTAATGTCGATGTTAACGAACGGTACAAAACATACTGGGATAGACTTAAGACCTCAGGTATATCTAAAGAAAATTAAAGCTACATACAAGTATATATTCACCCTTTAACCAAAAGGGTGATATCTAGACTGCTTAAGAATAGAACAGTCTCGGTATTTGTAAATAATTGGGAAAAAGCCATCAGGAAAAAATTTGCAAGCGCCGGAAAATGTTTTTTTGGGCTCCAAATCACCCACCACCCCTGCCCTGTGTACGGAATTTCTCGTCAGACCCCCCCCCCCCCCCCCCCCGTGAGTGATTGCTATTTATTGCATCACAACGACCCATGTGTCTGTGTTGGTATGTATCAAACATGCTAACAAGAGTTATTTCTTATAATTGAATCCGTTATTTCACAGGAGAACACCAAAAGTAAAAGGTAGAACTAAAATGAGTGTATTACTTTGAGATTATATCCGACGAAAAAGACACATCGATTGATCGATTGATCAAGTGGCGTAATAAATTCGTCTCTTTTCATTGGCTATTCAACAGTGTGCACGCATCGGTCAGTCTCTTCACTGTAGCAACACATGAGCACGTGTTCCAGATATCACAGTGGCTAAACCGTACAAACATAATCGGAAGTTGCTTTCGCGAAGACGAAAAATTCTATTTGTATAACATAAATACTACAGAAGAATCAAAACAACACCATAAAAACAAGTGTTTAGACCGGATAGACGGTTTCCCAACAGCAATAAACGTCAGTACAAATTGTACATACACATTTGCCGATCGCAAGCGGGCTCCATTTGAGCGAAGGACTCTTTTCTATAGATAAACACGGCCTTTGATCACTTCAGAAAATAATTGTCTCACAAAAATTCTCTCTTCAAATGTCATTTTAACACATATACAATATATATATATGTCTGTCGGAAATCCCACTATATTGCAACATAAAGGCCGTTGTGTGTGCAACATATATTGACAGTACCTTGGCTCGAGTGTGAATTGACCATGACCAATACAAGTCTTGTTGATTTATCTAGATAGTTATGCACTGAAGTATAATGAAGGTTAATTAGCAATACATTATTGACACATCAGTCCTACCTGAAGGAATTTTGATGCAACACCGGAATAATTTCCTTTTATATCGCATGAAGTATTATGCATGTCATGCATTGGCCTAACAATATTTACTTTGATCGATATTTACCTTATTTCCCCACGGGAGGATCGCATATATAAGAGACTGGACTGGCACTAGAAAATTTCCAACATGAATATATAGCAGGCATCAAATATCAAAATTTTGATCAAAGATGGGGGGCACGTCCCCGGAGAAGCATATGCGATTCTGCCTGGTGTTGGATACATATGCATGGCTTCACGTTCGACAAGGAAGTGTTTCTGGTCTCAGCAGGCAGTTGGGTTATATTTGGAACAAGTCTGTTAGCTACCTTGTGTAAGGCTTCCACGTCAGACATTAATCAGATCGTATACCCATCATACACCCAATTAATAGGGGCTTGAATGTCAAACAAGGAAGCTTAGCGCATATTATTTGACTTTTCTTCGGGCGACTAATATGTCAAGTGATCCTCCTCATAAACAGGGGCGCAGGAAGAAGGAGGCAGAGGGGACAGCTGACCCCCCCCCCCCCTGCAGTTGACCAAGGGGGGCGAGCGGGGGCAGGACTTGCCCTTTTTCTGGAGACAGAACATGCTTTTTGTGTGTTTAATCTCGTGTTTTTATAGCAAAATGTGACTTTTTAGGTCCAAATACCACCAATTTCACAATGAATATTAATTTTTTGTCAATTTTATCACAAAACGGCCATAAAAACTGACAAATACCATTAAAATAGGGATTTTTGCCACAATGAATTTATGGTTATTTTCCCGAGTTTGCGGAGAAAATGCCCTTTTTTGCGGAAAAGTGCCCTTGGATGCTTCCGGCGCCCCTGCTCATAAAGAGCACCCACGATTTCGTTTAGATATGGCAAGAAACGTGGTAAAACAATTAGGCATATCCATTTTCCCTGCTACATCGCTACAAGAAATCAGATTTGAAAAAAAGTTTACAGCCGAAGATTGAATCTAATTGGTTCTGCGAGTTATTAATACAAAGCTAAGTCAGAAAGTGGATTCAAACTCCCCAAAGCACTGTTACAACCGATACAGCGCTGCATTAACCCTTTCAGTGCCAGGTCCGATTTTTGTATCAACCCATATACCCTGTGCCAATGCATTCTCTTATATATGCGAGTCGACCATAGGTCGCCTCGCATATATAAGAGAATGCATTGGCCTAACAATTTTCATCATTTGTTATTATTTTTTACAATTTTAATAATTTGTTCTTATATTCTTTAACAGACTTATTTTGTAGGTTTAGTGCCAGGGAATCTTACGTGGATTCAAACTCCCCCAAAGCACTGCTACAATCGATACAGCGCTACATTGAAAAAAAGGGGACGCGATATTTTTAAAACATGCTTAATTTCTACCTTTTAAAAATCTAAGTCAAAAGTGGATTCAAAGCACTGCTACAATTAACCGCTACAGCGCTACATTGAAAAATGAAAGTGTCAATGATACTGTAGCTCAACATGGGGAGGTGTTAATAATTTTATGCTCAGCAGTCAAGAAGAAGGAAAATCAAAACTTTCAGTAAAGGGATTGTATTGTGTATATGAAATTATTTTCTTTTCAAACATTTCTCCAATAATGTGAGCTACATGGTGTTGCGATTGATTTAAATTGAAATGCAAGATGGCTGCTGGCAGCCACGTTATTTAATGAATTTCTGTGATATTGGACAGCTCCCATCTAGAGGTTATATATACCCCGAAGAACCATGTGAAATTTGATGAAGATCGAAAGAGATGTGTGGCATGTAGGGTGTGCCGAATGATTTAGTCATGCAAAGAGTAAAATCCAAGATGACCACTTGCGGCCATGTTTTTTAATGAAATTCTGAAAAAAATGATGGCTCACATCTAATGGTCACCCAAAAAATCCATACGAAGTCTGGTGATAGTAGGATGAAGATTGTGGTCTGTAGGGTGTGCCAAATGATTTTGTCAAACAAAGAGTAAATATCCACGATGGTTGCTGGCGGCAATGTTTTTCAACGCATTTCTGAAAAAAATCAATGGCTCCCATCTAGAGGTCACCCTGAAGAGCCATTTAAAGTTTGTTGATTAGAGCACGAGGGATGTGTCTGTAGGGTGCGCCAAAGGACTTAGTCATCCAAAGAGTAATATATACAAGATGGCCGCCGACGGCCGTATTTTTCAACGAAAAACGTTCAAATTCGATAGCTCCCACCTAAATAAAAAAAATTCAAAACATTTCTCCGATATATGCGAGCTGCAGGGTGTGACGATGGATTCAAATTTTAAATCCAAGATGACTGCTAGTGGCTATGTTTTTTAACGAAATTCGGAAATAATCGATGGCTCCAATCTACAATATTTCAATAATATCGCAAGCGGCGCGCTTATATAAGCGTTTCCACTTGCAATATTATTGCGATATTGGCGCGAAAATAGCGCGCTTAATGTACCACTTCTTTTGACTGGCTCTGTATAGTGATCACCCCAAACATCCGTATGAGTTTGGCGACTATCGGATGAGAGATATGGCCTGCTGTGTGTGCCGAATGATTTAGTCATCCAAAGAGTGAAATACAAGATGCCCGCTGGCGGTAATGTTTTCCAACGCAATTCGGAAATATTTTATGGCTCCCATGATCCCATCTAGTTGTCACCCTGAAGATCCATATCGGCTATGGTGGCGAACAGATGAGGGATGTGGCGTGTAGGGTGTGCCGAATGATTTAGTCATGCACAGAGTAAAATCCAAGATGGATGCCGGCGCCTATGTTTTTCATTGAAAATCGCTCAAATTTTGATGGCTCCCATCTAGAGGTGATCCGAAGCATTTAAGTCAAATTTCAAGTCATTTCTCCTATAAATGCGGGCTGCATGGTGTGCCGAAAGATTCAAATTTGAAATCCAAAATGGCTGCGGTGGCCATGTTTTTTTATTGAATTTCAGGAGAAAAAATAGATGAATCTCATCTAGAGGTCACTCCGAAGATTCATATGAAGTTTCGTGATGATCGGATGAGGGATGCGGCCTGTATAGGGTAAGCCAAAGGAAATTATTGACCAACGGAAGGACGGGCGCCCACACGCACACACGGACGCCAACCCACGGCTTTACCTCAAACTTTACAAAGTCCCATTTTTTTTAAATGTAGCTTCGAAGTGGTTGTAGCCGTGCTTCGGGGGAGTTTGAATTAACTTTTTAACTTAGCTTTGTAACATGTAGCGATGAATATCGAGTCCCATCCTTTTTTTCAATGTAGCACCAAAGGAGTTATAGCAGTGCTTCTGGGGGAGTTTGAATTCACATAAATATACCTCATTAGTTTAACGTGGCGAATGTAGCGGCGAGAAATTTCTGCTTTTTAATGTGTAGCGATGTATAGCAGGGGGATAATTGGTATGTCTAATTTGTTGGCCATATTATCTGCCATATATGATTTCTTTGCACAAAAGACTGTATATAATAAAAAATTTGAGCTTTTGTAATCGCTTTCGATGGATGATTTTGTGATATTCCGACGCCTGTTTGATATATTGACGGTGATTGCAAGTATTTTGATTTATTTTTTTGCCTGGTAATTAATTAGTGGAAACTTTTCTCGGGAACTAATTTGATGTCAAATAAGGCGGGACATAGTTACGGGACATATCTAGAAACAGGGCGAGTGTGCAGATACATACAGCTGTTGATACCGGCATATGTATAGTATTTAAATTAAATAAATCTAGTTTCAATCCTAGTATATTGGTCAACAACGATAAATCACAAATGTATGTCGTGAAATAGATACGGGACATCTTTAGAACTTTAGAAACAGGGCGACTGTACAGATACATAGAGCTGTTGATACCGGCATATAGTAGTATTAACGAAAACATCTTGTTTCAATCCCAGTGTATTGGTCAACAAGGTATAAATGTCACAAAGATATCTCCATGTCAACCTCGGATACAGCAGAGGAGAAACTTAATTTGGTAATTTTCATTGGTCGCCCAATTGCAATTACCAATTAAGGCAGCGTTCCGAACACGTCCACAGTTAGCTGGGCTTTCTGGAAGAGTGACCGACGCCGATTAGGGTTTAGTTTGCAACGAAAACTGCAAAAATGCCATGAGCGATGCTCGTTTAAAGGTACTCAACCCGTAAAGAGGGTCCCCATCTCAACAGATTCCAACAACAACAATCCGATCAGAGGGTCCTATATTACTATTTCTTTGGCTTAGGGGGTAAAAAATATTTGATTCGAGTCGATGAACCCATCAAACAAAGCTCAGAGTTATTAGATATTGATTTTTCAAATTTGTTATGTTCTCGAGATGAGTACTAATAACTGCCGTAATCTGCTCTGGATGTGTACTCCAAATCTATTCAAACAGACAAGGATGAATAACTCTAAAATCAAGTGGTAATTTTAACGCAATTTTGACTGAGTTCTGGGCCAGATAGTATTCCCGATAATGAAAAATAATAGATTTCTAAAATCGATATCTAACAAATCTGAGCTTTGATGGGTGACTTCCTCGACTCGAATCAAATATTTTTGACCCCCGAAGCCATTGAAATAGTAATTGAGAGGAGTTTTATCGGGTTGAGTACCTTTAATAGGCTAGTATTTGTGTAGGCTGCCGACTGGAACGAGCTCTGTTAACGGCATTTGCCTCTATACCAGCGACAATAAAATGAGGCCACTAGCAATAAACGAGTTCTATTAAATTGACATAAGACAATAAATTTCATTTTACAATGGAAAATAGTCAATTAATTGACACTGGGTCATAACTATCATATGCGTCATTATCCGGTCCTTCTTCGAAAAGCGACTACTGGTCCCTATTTATGTCGAAATTACAAAACGAGTCCAGCGCCATAGTAGTGTTGTGTCTTGGATATGGGACTGCTATGGCGCAGTAAATTAGGTCTGGACATCGCCAATTTAGGCCAAAGGCTCTGTGCAGACCTAATTTACTGCACTCTTTTTGTAAATTTCGCTATAAACTTGGGAAGAATTGTAGATCCTCAATATGATTTATATTTAGGTGTGTATTATATAGCGATGAAAATACATGAATTGTTTCTTATATTGTCCGATAAATTTGGTATCGTTTCGTTTGTGCCGGTTCAATTTTTTTAGTCAGCCGTCGCATAAAAATAATTACGCGCGCTCCGCGTGTATACTAATGTAGAGATTCCTGATTTTTTTTTTTTTTTTTTTTTAAACATATTTTATTTGTAGTATAATACAAAATGGATTGGAGCACAAGTTACAAAACTTAATGAGCCCCTCTCCGGTATACATTGATACAAACAATTTGTTTAACAAAATGGCACAATAAGTAACTTATTTACAGCTGCACGTGGTGAATGAGAAAGGTGATGATGGCAGATTGTAACAAATCATTGAGGAAGGATGAGTGAGTCAGTAAGAGTGAATGGTGGGGGGGGGGGGGGGGTGCCAACGCCGAGTTGCATTCTATGGTGAGGCGAAAGGAAAACATGTGATAATTGATAAACTAATTTCTTATCTTGAAATTTAACTAGAAACGTTTAGTCTCCGCGATAAAATGCTGGACTATTTTGAACAATTTCACATTTTGTTTGTTATGAGCATTCGGGAGGCCAGCAAGTAGATTGTTCATGTGCGTTAATTTAATTCCTTCTCTGTGTAGCATATGAAACATCTCAGTTCGTTCTGACTGGTAGTGGGGACACATAAAGAAGTAGTGATCACTACTTCTTTATGTGAGATTCCTGATTCGCCTGGGCGCATGGGTGTTTTATTTATAGAATGGGAATTTGTGGGAGAATTAAATGTCGAACTGCAACCGGAGTGATTTGTGATTGCCAATTACAAATAAAAGAAATGAAAAATATAATTTTTAAGTCTTATATTTCAACATTTATAGAAATTTTTCGTTCTGCAGCCCACTGAGGGTTGTGGTCGGAGACGGCCGAGTCGGCCGCCGGTTCGTTAATTAGGTGCTGGTTGTTATTGTTATTTTAACGGAATTCTGAGTTGGTCATTCGCAAAACCAATATATTTTATATTGTATAATTACAATATCTCATATATATTTTGAAGACCTCTGTCTGTTTGTATGTATGTATGTTTGTCTGTATGTTTGTCATTAATACAAATCTACGATTCTCGACCGATCGGGACGAAACTTGGTACGTGTGTGTAGTTTGACCAGGCGGTGGACGTTGTCGTATTGGCGAGCCCGTGCGGCGCCCGCTTCGCGCATGCGCAGACGAGATCTCGGAAACGGGTGGAGCTATCGACTTTAAATTTGGTATGTGAATGTATCTTGCCCCGGATACGAATTTTATCGGGTCGCCGAGCCCGTGCGACGCCAGCTTCGCGCATGCGCAGACGAAATCTCGGAAACGGGTTGAGCTATCGACTTGAAATTTGGTATGTGAATGTATCTTGCCCCGGATACGAATTTTATCGGGTCGCCGAGCCCGTGCGCCGCCAGCTTCTCGCATGCGCAGACCAGATCTCGGAAACGGGTAGAGCTATCGACTTGAAATTTCGGGCTGGGTAGAGCTATCGACTTGAAATTTGGTTTTTGAATAGCCCGGACAACGTCGGGCTCAAATTGGTATGTGAATGTATCTTGCCCCGGATACGAATTTTATCGGGTCGTCGAGCCCGTGCGATGCCAGCTTCGCGCATGCGCATACCAGATCTCCGAAACGGTTAGAGCTATCGACTTGAAATTTGGTTTTTGAATAGCCCGGACAACGTCGGGCTGGGTAGAGCTATCGACTTGAAATTTGGTTTTTGAATAGCCCGGACAACGTCGGGCTCATCGGCTATGCGCAGACCAGATCTCGGAAACGGGTAGAGCTATCGACTTGAAATTTGGTTTTTGAATAGCCCGGACAACGTCGGGCTCATCGGCTATTCTCATATATATTTTGAAGACCTCTGTCTGTTTGTATGTTTGTCTGTATGTCTGTATGTTTGTCATTAATACAAATCTACGATTCTCGACCGATCGGGACGAAACTTGGTGCGTGTGTGTAGTTTGACCAGGCGGTGGACGTTGTCGTATTGGCGAGCCCGTGTGGCGCCCGCTTCGCGCATGCGCAGACGAGATCTCGGAAACGGGTGGAGCTATCGACTTGAAATTTGGTATGTGAATGTATCTTGCCCCGGATACGAATTTTATCGGGTCGCCGAGCCCGTGCGACGCCAGCTTCGCGCATGCGCAGACGAGATCTCGGAAACGGGTGGAGCTATCGACTTGAAATTTGGTATGTGAATGTATCTTGCCACGGATACGAATTTTATCGGGTCGCCGAGCCCGTGCGACGCCAGCTTCGCGCATGCGCAGACCAGATCTCGGAAACGGGTAGAGCTATCGACTTGAAATTTGGTTTTTGAATAGCCCGAAACTTGGTACGTGTGTGTAGTTTGACCAGGCGGTGAACGTTGTCGTATTGGCGAGCCCGTGCGGCGACTGCTTCGCGCATGCGCAGACGAGATCTCGGAAACGGATGGAGCTATCGACTTGAAATTTGCTATGTGAATGTATCTTGCCCCGGATACGAATTTAATCGGGTCGCCGAGCCCGTGCGACGCCAGCTTCACGCATGCGCAGACGAGATCTCGGAAACGGGTGGAGCTATCGACTTGAAATTTGGTATGTGAATGTATCTTGTCCCGGATACGAATTTTATCGGGTTGCTGAGCCCGTGCGACGGCAGCTTCGTGCATGCGCAGACCAGATCTCGGAAACGGGTGGAGCTATCGACTTGAAATTTGGTATTTGAATAGCCCGGACAACGTCGGGCTCATCGGCTAGTCTCATATATATTTTTGAAGACCTCTGTTTGTATGTATGTTTGTATGTTTGTATGTATGTTTGTCTGTCTGTCATTGATACAAATCTACGATTCTCGACCGATCGGGACGAAACTTGGTACGTGTGTGTAGTTTGATCAGGCGGTCGACGTTGTCGTATTGGCGAGCCCGTGCGGCGCCCGCTTCGCGCATGCGCAGACGAGATCTCGGAAACGGGTGGAGCTATCGACTTTAAATTTGGTATGTGAATGTATCTTGCCCCGGATACGAATTTTATCGGGTCGCCGAGCCCGTGCGACGCCAGCTTCGCGCATGCGCAGACGAAATCTCGGAAACGGGTTGAGCTATCGACTTGAAATTTGGTATGTGAATGTATCTTGCCCCGGATACGAATTTTATCGGGTCGCCGAGCCCGTGCGCCGCCAGCTTCTCGCATGCGCAGACCAGATCTCGGAAACGGGTAGAGCTATCGACTTGAAATTTCGGGCTGGGTAGAGCTATCGACTTGAAATTTGGTTTTTGAATAGCCCGGACAACGTCGGGCTCAAATTGGTATGTGAATGTATCTTGCCCCGGATACGAATTTTATCGGGTCGTCGAGCCCGTGCGATGCCAGCTTCGCGCATGCGCATACCAGATCTCCGAAACGGTTAGAGCTATCGACTTGAAATTTGGTTTTTGAATAGCCCGGACAACGTCGGGCTGGGTAGAGCTATCGACTTGAAATTTGGTTTTTGAATAGCCCGGACAACGTCGGGCTCATCGGCTATGCGCAGACCAGATCTCGGAAACGGGTAGAGCTATCGACTTGAAATTTGGTTTTTGAATAGCCCGGACAACGTCGGGCTCATCGGCTATTCTCATATATATTTTGAAGACCTCTGTCTGTTTGTATGTTTGTCTGTATGTCTGTATGTTTGTCATTAATACAAATCTACGATTCTCGACCGATCGGGACGAAACTTGGTGCGTGTGTGTAGTTTGACCAGGCGGTGGACGTTGTCGTATTGGCGAGCCCGTGTGGCGCCCGCTTCGCGCATGCGCAGACGAGATCTCGGAAACGGGTGGAGCTATCGACTTGAAATTTGGTATGTGAATGTATCTTGCCCCGGATACGAATTTTATCGGGTCGCCGAGCCCGTGCGACGCCAGCTTCGCGCATGCGCAGACGAGATCTCGGAAACGGGTGGAGCTATCGACTTGAAATTTGGTATGTGAATGTATCTTGCCACGGATCCGAATTTTATCGGGTCGCCGAGCCCGTGCGACGCCAGCTTCGCGCATGCGCAGACCAGATCTCGGAAACGGGTAGAGCTATCGACTTGAAATTTGGTTTTTGAATAGCCCGAAACTTGGTACGTGTGTGTAGTTTGACCAGGCGGTGAACGTTGTCGTATTGGCGAGCCCGTGCGGCGACTGCTTCGCGCATGCGCAGACGAGATCTCGGAAACGGATGGAGCTATCGACTTGAAATTTGCTATGTGAATGTATCTTGCCCCGGATACGAATTTAATCGGGTCGCCGAGCCCGTGCGACGCCAGCTTCACGCATGCGCAGACGAGATCTCGGAAACGGGTGGAGCTATCGACTTGAAATTTGGTATGTGAATGTATCTTGTCCCGGATACGAATTTTATCGGGTTGCTGAGCCCGTGCGACGGCAGCTTCGTGCATGCGCAGACCAGATCTCGGAAACGGGTGGAGCTATCGACTTGAAATTTGGTATTTGAATAGCCCGGACAACGTCGGGCTCATCGGCTAGTCTCATATATATTTTTGAAGACCTCTGTTTGTATGTATGTTTGTATGTTTGTATGTATGTTTGTCTGTCTGTCATTGATACAAATCTACGATTCTCGACCGATCGGGACGAAACTTGGTACGTGTGTGTAGTTTGATCAGGCGGTCGACGTTGTCGTATTGGCGAGCCCGTGCGGCGCCCGCTTCGCGCATGCGCAGACGAGATCTCGGAAACGGGTGGAGCTATCGACTTGAAATTTGCTATGTGAATGTATCTTGCCCCGGATACGAATTTTATCGGGTCGCCGAGCCCGTGCGACGCAGCTTCGCACATGCGCAGACGAGATCTCGGAAACGGGTGGAGCTATCGACTTGAAATTTGGTATGTGAACGTATCTTGCCCCGGATACGAATTTTATCGGGTCGCCGAGCCCGTGCGACGCCAGCTTCGCGCATGCGCAGACGAGATCTCGGAAACGGGTGGAGCTATCGACTTGAAATTTGGTATGTGAATGTATCTTGCCCCGGATACGATTTTATCGGGTCGCCGAGCCCGTGCGACACAGCTTCGCGCATGCGCATACCAGATCTCGGAAACGGGTAGAGCTCTCGACTTGAAATTTGGTTTTTGAATAGCCCGGACTTGAAATTTGGTTTTTGAATAGCGTCGGGCTCATCGGCTAGTTGGGTATATATAATACATTATCTTGAGCGCGTTACCATTTCTGACATTGGTTTTCTTGTTGCAACTGTAGACCGTGGGAAGAAAATCTAGATCTGCCATCGCTCTGGAACGTTTATGGTACTATACATAATTTTGATGATTAAAACAAAGAGAAAGGAGTGCGTGGTTTTTGTTTTTAATAGCTTCAGGCTAAGATAACGCAATGTATCCATTCCGGACATTCGTTTCCGATTCCAGAATTTTTATGAATACAAGTGGCACGGGGCCGTACATTGGGTTACGTAGCGTTTTTCCGAAGACCCATAACTCCGAAGGTCCGATTCTCCGAAGGTCAGATTCTCCGACGCCCCGATTCTCCGAAAGCCCATAACTCCGAAGTCCCGATTCTCCAAAATCCCATAACTGCGAAGACCCATAACTCCGAAATCACATAACTCCGAAGACCCATAACTCCGAAAGCCCATAACTCCGAAGGCCTATAACTCCGAACGCCCATAACTCCGAAGGTCTATAACTCCGAAGGGCCGATTCTCCGAAGGTCCGATTCTCCGAAGGTCCGATTCTCCGAAGATCATGTTTTATCGCTTATTAAATAGTGTACAGTCCAGTGGCGGGGTCAATGGGGCCCTAGGGAAGACCGCCCCCAAAAAACATGTCAAATGTCATGTAAACGTCAGGAAATCCCTCCTAGGCATTCAAATATTCACAGTGTTCCTGCCCAGGGGAGCCCCCGGACCAACGATTGGGGGCGACCCCTTCCATGTATGCGCTCCCCAAATCAGGCCTTCGTGATATGCTTTCGGCATATCATATGCATGATATATCCCCCACATATGCTAATTAATGTGCACCCCTAAATTGGAACCCTGGCTCCGCCACTGATGTGCACCGGGTATATTATAACGAAACGCTGCAAGAATATCAGAGTAGCCTAACATGCACAGGGGCGACAAGTTCTTCCCCGTTCACCCCTGTACATATTACTCTGGCATCTCATGGGCCAACGTAACGTTATAGTATCTGGTGTATAGTCATGCAGTGGCGGGCCAGGATTCCCATTTAGGTGGGGGCAGTAGGAAAAGTTTGAATATTTTGATGCCCCATGAACGATTTCCGGGGGTTTACATGACATTGGACATGTTTTGGTATAGGGGCCCATATTGTCTGAAATAGCAAGTAGAGGTTTAATGGGGGCAGTGGGAATTTTGGGACCCCTTGGCTTCGCCACTGGACTGTACACTATTTAGTAAACGATAATACCCCGGTAAAACAAAATCTTCGGAGAATCGGACCTTCGGAGAATCGGGCCTTCGGAGTTATGGGCCGTCGGAGAATCGGGCCTTCGGAGTTATAGGTCTTCGGAGAATCGGCCCTTCGGAGTTATAGGTCTTCGGAGTTATAGGTCTTCGGAGAATCGGCCCTTCTGAGTTATGGGGTTTCGGAGAATCGGATCTTCGGAGTTATGGGCCGTCGGAGAATCGGGTCTTCGGAGTTATGGGCCGTCGGAGAATCGGGTCTTCGGAGTTGTGGGCCGTCGGAGAATCGGGTCTTCGGAGTTGTGGGCCTTCGTAGTAATAGGTCTTCGGAAAACCGGTCTGACACCGTACATTGTGTCCGAAGTTGTATTTTGTATGACTCCAATGCGTCTTTCTTGGACAAATAAACCTCGTAGAAAGGTCGTTGAAGTATTTATCGACCTATTTCAATGCCGGGGAAAATTCAAAAGTGAATATTAGTAGGAGTATTTTAGTGTGTAATCAGCCATGTCGCTTTAATTGAGTTATGTCGACAAAACCCATGTCACCTATATATTTTACTGTACAAATAAAAGTCGATGTTATTGTTTTTTGAAAATGCAAACGCCATAATCACTGCTGTCTCTCCAAACCAGGAAATATGAAATGAATGGATAGAAAATGCTCTATATCAGACTTGGTTGGCACTACTCATTGTTAAAGGCCCAGTTAATTTTCGAGTCAGCGAATAATTTTGTTATAGTGCCTTGATATACGGTTTTAATAACAAGCTGTGCCATAAAATATTATTAAAATACTATAATTCATCACCATTTGGAACATCTGTGTCTCAGAAGGTGCCCCGTTATGGCTCCCAGAATGCCACATAATTCAAACTATAGTTTTATTTTCAATGGAAGAGGAATAACTGTATATCTAAATATATAGAGTAATTCTCCTTCCATTGAACAAAATAGACTTTGTTCAGAAACTTGAGCATAGAATGACGTCGGTGACTCAACAAAAACAACATGTCCACAGTTTATTACATCGAAGAAGTTGAGTAGAACTTCCTCTTTCAAATGATATATAATATGGCATATATTTTATATAATGTGATCTAGGGGTTCGAAAATTAAGTGGGCCTTTAATTTTCGAACCCCCGGATCACATTATATAAAATATATGCCATATTTATTACCATTTGAAAGGGGAAGCCCCAAAACATTATCCGGTTAATTTTCATCTGGATTGTGCCGCAGAGTCTATTATTTTCAATGGAAGAGGATTTACTCTATATCTTAGTATGAATTTTATTGCATCCTAGGAGCCAAACGGGGAAATGTTTAAATGATTTACGCTATTTTCTATTACTCTATGGGCACCTTCTGAGACACAGACGTTCCAAATGGTGATGAATTATAGTATTTTAATAATATTTTATGTCATAGACCAGGGGGGGGGTAGTAAAAAAATTGCAGGAAGGTAGGCCGTTTTTTTTGCATATGGCATTTTCGGGGACCCACCACCCTCAAACCTGCAAAAACAAAAACAATTTAGTTCCAACTTTTTGACACCCATCCCCCAAATTTCACTAAAATTGGTCTAAAATCTCATAAAACTATAAAACTCTACTGATATCACTCTTATAAATGGGAATGATCTCAATTAGTTCAAATAACATTTTAACCTGTTTCAGAAGCTGCTTTAATTGAAAAAAAAGTTTTATAAATTGCTGATCATCTGTAAACCTAGGTCATTGTGCAGAATACACAAAATTTCATAATTTCTAACTATTTCCTGATTAGTCTGTCAACCAGCCCATTATCTAACATATTCCATACCACTTATGTTAGTCTACTGGAGCAACTTAGTTCTATTATACTAAACTAGCTGAAACAGGCTCCCGTTGGGAGCATATATTCAGCATCTGAGATACCTGTGGCCCCCTTTATTGGACTTCGCACACATTTTGATCTTAGACAGATACTTCACTTAGCGGCGGCCCCTTTGTGCGCTTCAAGCACATTTGGTCATTGAAACATTTTAATTTATATATATTGTTTTAATATACTTTTTTTTAACATTGAATTCCTTGCTCAATTTAACAATACCAATTTTATTTTTTTAATTAATATTTTTGAAAAACTAATACCATTATAACATCTACCAGGGTACCCAGAGTTACCACACCAAATTTGGTTGAAATCGGTCCAGGGTCTGAGAGAAAACTCCTACTCGTTTATATATATAGATGACAAGCAGTCACAGCACCATACCAGACTTGGATACTTTCGGTCTTGTGAGAGATCATCTGAGTTGAAAAACATGAAAAATAATTCACTGATTGGATTGATGCACTGATGACAGATATTTTCTACCCATTGATAGTCACATTAATGTTTGAGACAGTTGCTCGCTCTTTTTCCATGCACACAATGATCTAGGCATTAGTTGCATCAGGACAAGTTTACTTATATATGCAAACTTACGTCAGTGTACAGGATACACACAATTCCATCATTTCTAACCATTTCCCGATTAGTCTGTCAACCAGCCCATTATTTAGCATTATGCCTTAACACTTTATTAGTCTACTGGAGCAACCTCTTTTATAATAAATGACAAACAGTCACTATGCCAAACTTGGATATTTTAGGTGTTGTGAGAGTAACAGATCACATGAGTTGATAGACATGCAAATATTTCACTGATCGGCTTGATGCACTGATAAACAGTTATATCTAGCCATTGATAGTCACATTAATGTTTGAGGCAGTTGCTCTTTTTCCATGCACACAATGATGTTGGCTTTAGTTACATCAAGACAAGTTTATATATTTCAGTTTTACATTTCTCGAAGCTTCTTTCCGAAGGTGTCGGGAAGGAATTTTTTCACCCCACCGCCCCATATGCAACATGTCATATAGCTTAATGCCATCTCTCCTAAGGCCCATATGAGGTCCCAGTAACATAAATATGGTGTTTTTGCAGTTAAAAATTCTTATAATATGTTTTAAACTGTTACAAATGTCATATAAGGGCACAAAAAGTCTTAAGTAAAAAAATTGCACCAGGGTGTAAAAAACGCGTTTTTTTGCCCATCGGGCCATCCACCACCCTGGCACACCTTCCTGCAATGTTTTTACTACCCCCCCCCCCTGCATAGACCCGAAAATTATATGGGCCTTTAAGGTGTCATTATTCGTACTCCAGATAAAAAGCAAAACACAATGCGTGAGAAAAATGACCATGAACCATGAGAGCAACAACACGACCATGTGTCGAATCCATTATTAACACGACCATGTGTCGAATCCATTATTAACACGACCATGTGTCGAATCCATTATTAACACGACCATGTGTCGATCCATTATTAACACGACCATGTGTCGAATCCATTATTAACCAACACGACCATGTGTCGAATCCATTATTAACACGACCATGTGTCGAATCCATTATTAACACGACCATGTGTCGAATCCATTATTAACACGACCATGTGTCGAATCCATTATTAACACGACCATGTGTCGAATCCATTATTAACACGACCATGTGTCGAATCCATTATTAACACGACCATGTGTCGAATCCATTATTAACACGACCATGTGTCGAATCCATTATTAACACGACCATGTGTCGAATCAATTATTAACACGACCATGCGTCGAATCCATTATTAACACGACCATGTGTCGAATCCATTATTAACACGACCATGTGTCGAATCCATTATTAACACGACCATGTGTCGAATCCATTATTAACACCATGAGAGCAACAACACGACCATGTGTCGAATCCATTATTAACACCATGAGAGCAACAACACGACCATGTGTCGAATCCATTGTTAATACCATGAGAGCAACAACACGACCATGTGTCGAATCCATTATTAACACCATGAGAGCAACAACACGACCATGTGTCGAATCAATTATTAACACCATGAGAGCAACAACACGACCATGTGTCGAATCCATTATTAACACCATGAGAGCAACAACACGACCATGTGTCGAATCCATTATTAACACGACCATGTGTCGAATCCATTATTAACACGACCATGTGTCGAATCCATTATTAACACGACCATGTGTCGAATCCATCATTAACACGACCATGTGTCCAATCCATTATTAACACGACCATGTGTCCAATCCATTATTAACCCTTTACCCAACAAACCGGCCAAAAACGCCCAAATAAAGCTTCAACAGCCTAAAATAACTTCGGTCTGTCTCAATAACACCATACAAATATGGATATCATTGGAACCGGCTCCTTGACCACATTGTGATAGTTACAGTTATGCCCTGTGCCAATGCATTCTCTTATATATGCGCGTCGACCATAGGTCGCCTTCGCATATATAAGAGAATGCATTGGCGTAAAAAAAAATCTTTTTTTAACACTTTTTACCATTTTTTCTTACATTCTTTAACAATTTTATAATTTTTAATGTGTTAAGCCAATGCATTCTCTTATATATGCGAGGCGACATATGGTCGACTCGCATATATAAGAGAATGCATTGGCATAGGGCCCTTCTGTTGGGTAAAGGGTTAACAGATTGCTCCTTATTAAGAAGGAATATTTATCCTCTCGTAAAGTTACCAGACAGCCGGCGTGATTCACCAACACCCATTACGCCTCAGACGAATTACAATCATCTTGTATTATTAATCTCAAATTGCAGGAAAATAGTTCCTGGGGAATAAACTCGAGACCAGACAGACGTCACAATCACCCTTGGTTCTCCAATAACACTACAATGACGGCTGATCCTGTTGATTTAGTCGTGCATGGTGCTAGTATAGAACAAATCAATGTTATCTCTTCTTGGCAAACATTACAACCAAACCATAATAACAGCGACAACAAAACAATACTCAACCGAAACAATCATTTCCCGGGTAAAATGTTAAAGGTATTCAATCCGATCAGACGCTCCTAAATTACTTTAGAGCACAATCCCATTGTTGCAATCGTTCCCTGATTTTTGGTAAAGCACATCAATTTCCAAGGCTGGTGAAGGAATGGTTCAATGATTATCCCATTTTTGGGCACACGTAACTCATAACATACAAATCGCACGGGCGCTTCAAAGTGGTATCAGTCCGTTTACCAGAATCAATCGAGTCGAAGACGAGATTTATTCTGGTAAAGAACTATTCGCGTACTCTGACCAACTTAGAGCACAATTGATCCCACATTATGCAATCAACTGGAAATGTGCCATTGAGCGTGTTTTGACCACGACTCACAATCCAATCCATAATCACAATCCAATGCATAATGTGGGATCAATTGTGCTCTAAGTTGGTCAGAGTACGCGAATAGTTCTTTACCAGAATAAATCTCGTCTTCGACTCGATTGATTCTGGTAAAGAACAAATCGTGTGCTCTAACCCTTACATATCTTTGGCTTCGGGGGTAAAAAAAAAGTTTATTCGAGTCGATGAACCCCACGCACCAAAGCTCAGAGTGATCAGATATCGATTTTTGGATTTTGTTATTTCTCGAGATGTGTAATAATATGTGGCCCAGAAACATGTGGTCGACGGAGGGTCTCGGGCAAAATTTCGGATGAAGATGGATTTTATAACTCTAAAATCAAGTGGTAATACGGTAAAATTTCTTGATATTTTAGTGATAATACGTCCATATTTTGTTGAACAAAATATTGATAAAAAATAACAAGTTTTGGGAAATTTGATACCATAGTTGAAAATTTAATTTTATGGTTAGCATTATCTTGTTGCAATAAATCGATTCTGATAACTAAAGCGTATTTTGAAGAAATGTTGTTGTTGTTGTTGTTGTTGTTGTACCCCGGCATGGTATTAAGGGGCTATGCGAAGGATCGAATAATATAGTCAGGAAATCATATGCCTATTCAGGCCTATAACACATGGTAACGACGCGAATACTTAATTAATTTTGTTGATTCTTTTGGATGCGAGTAAACAGCGATAATGATGCCAATCAATATATATCATACTAGAAGGTGACGCGACTTCGTCCGGGCTTTGACATTGAATTGACCATTTTGAAGGTCAAGGTCAGGTGGGGTCACGATTTGACCCGTCCAAAACACTCCCTGGAAACAATTACCACTATGGTCCACTAAGTATCAAATTTTGTCAAAATCCGTCTGGCAATTTTCCATGTCAAAATCCGTCTGGCAATTTTCCAACACCAGCACCCCAAAAATGGTGGAAATTGGGCAAGCGGATACTGGGAAATCGGCCCAGCGGATACCGAGATACCCTATGTATCAAATTTCGTCCGTAAAAATCCGCCAGTTTTACCCGATTTGATTTCCACTAAAGTATGTAAACGCGCCTCATATACACACGCTCATTAATTATCAAGCTTCAACGTAAAGCATTGTGTGGTAAATTTTAACTAATTATTTTCTCGCAGTCAAAGTTGAACAATTTCGATGTTGTTGACATTGACGGCTTGGGGCCACCGGTAGATTACATTTCGCAACAACGAAGTATCATTTCAGCTAAATGGATTCTTGGATGAGATTCCAGACCCGCGGGGTAAATGTAAACAGCTTGAGCCTATGCGTGGTGTGAATATACAAAAAATAAATCTATCGACAATAGACCTAAGAATATTAGCTGTAACAAAATTTATATATCAGAAATTGTAATAAATGATATATTTTGGAATAGATGCACGATTTTTAATAGCCTGCAAATTGACAATATATATTGTAAATGTTATAATTTTGGGAAAAATACACGATGCGTAATTGCATGCCTGCAAATTGCTAACGTTCGTCGACGTATGAATATAGTGTTATCCTCCCTGCATCGCAGTGCTAAATCCGGCGTGATAGCACTGCGGATCCCGAGATATGAGTTTTGAAGGTCAAGGTCACGTCGCACGGGCAAATCAATAGGCCTATGTTAACCCCCGGCCGAAAATACCCCCACGTACCAAGTTTCATCGCAATCGGGTCGGTCGTTTTTGAGTTCATCGATTACACACACACACACAGACAGATACACACACACACACAGATCTTTCAAAATATATAATAGATGGTTTAGACATCGGCCTTTGATAATACAGGCCTATAATGATATAATAAGGTATGTAGTGAATGTTTTACACGCCGATAATTAAGAATACCCCCTTCAAACCGAAGTTCAGCCCCATACTGACGATACAGGTGTATATCTTTAAGTGGAAACATGACTACAAATCAGTGTTAATACGGACATAGATGGTTTTTAATTAAAGATTCAATCTTCAAACAGAAGTTCAGCCCCATACTGACGATACAGGTGTACATCTTTAAGTTGAAACATGACTACACATCAGGGTTAATACCGGCATGATATGCTTTATTCTCTCATCAAATTTGACATGAGAAAACGAAATTATATACAAAAGATAGATAGAACGAAGAAATTTTGAATGTACAAAATATACAGCGACCTCTCGGGCGTCATAATCAGCAATATCATCATCACCTTCATCATCACCAGTTTCATTCTCAAAATAATAGTCATTATCATCATCATCATCACATGTAATCGTTGTCGTCGCGATGATCTTCATCATAGCGTCGACGTCGATAATCATCATTGTTATCATAGTCAACATGATCATAATATTCATAATATGATCGCCACGTGCCGACTTCACCGTTGTTGTTAAAAACAACAAAAAATTACAACAGTAGCGACTAAAACAATAACAACAACAACCACAACAACAACGGATTAATCGCTGTCATCCAACTTAAAGTTAATCAATCGTATA
This sequence comes from Siphonodentalium dalli, assembly GCA_032622095.1. Taxonomy (NCBI): domain Eukaryota; kingdom Metazoa; phylum Mollusca; class Scaphopoda; order Gadilida; family Siphonodentaliidae; genus Siphonodentalium; species Siphonodentalium dalli. The sequence continues at coordinate 48,558,615 of CP136062.1, forward strand.
AACGAGCAAAGTCTACGTAATAAAGTTACGTCTTTCAAATTTAGTATGTCGTCTAGGATATCAATAGTCGCGTTTTGTATACTTGTAAATTGTCGGGGCATGAGACGTTTTCTAGCCTCGATTAAACATTCCCATTCCATCAAGTGGTGCATTTCATCTCCAAGTTGACGTTTATTACAGAGAGGACACAATCTACGAAGAACAGTGGTGTCGTTCCATCGGCCTGTCTCTATTGGCAGGCGATGATTACTCGCACGAAATTGGCAGAGAGTTATTCTATTCTTGGTATCCATGCAATCCAAATATGTTTCGAAATGTTTGTCATGTTTGAAAATTTTATATGTGTTGCCTCTGCTAGATTGTTCAATATCAGACAACCAGGTTATGCGGAATTGATTATTTAAACTGCACTTGAGGTATGACATTAATATTTCTGGACATGGGATATTTTCCATGTTCCAAAGATGAATCTGCCCACAATTTGTTAGGATGGTCTTTATTTTTTCCATCCACTGAAGTTTTACTGTTGAAACTTCACAAACTTTTATGGCTAGTAAATACAAAGTCAAATTTTCATCCAATATTTCATAATACGCAGGTTGGTTGTGTATTCAATGGGCAGTCTCCCACTCTCACCATATAACATAAAATTGGGGGTGGATGATTTCAAATATAGAACTTGCCTTATAAATTTTCTGTGCATAACTTCAAATATATCATTATTTCCTGATCTCGCAGCAATACAACATGGCTGGCAAAACTTGGGCATCAAATAATTCAAACATGTTTTTAACTGACAAGCAATCTGTTCTAGATTTTGAAATAATTGAATACATTGCCTTAGTTGCTTTATTCATCAAAGGTTTTTTTGTATCCGAGTACGAGCCTGATTTTGTATGTACAATTCCAAGATAGTTAAAGTTCTTGACAACTTCAATAGTCTGTCCCTTGTATGTAAATATCCTATTTTTAGGCAAGCTTCGTTTAGAAATCAACATTATTTTGGTTTTTTAAACGGTGACGCTTAACTTCCACTTCTCACAGTACTTTTGAAAAATATTAAGTGCTTTCTGTAGATTTAATGGGTGGTTTTTAATTAATTAATTTTTTATTTATATTGTTTACTCGTTTGAACGACCCGCCCTGTGCATGGTATCTATGTTCGGCATCGGGACTGCCACACAAGAGGGTCCAATGACGTTAGCTTTTCTGTCCTGGGGTTATCCTTCTTTGTTGGAAATATTGGTTTTTTGTCCGGTGCTGCAGATATCGCGGTCATATTTTTTCGGACCTCAAACCCTTAAACCTTTTTGTAAATGAGATATTAACTGCACGTTCATAATAATATATTTGCAAATAATTGCACGTTCATAATAATATATCTGCAAATAATTTGTATTTTTCTCGAGTATTGAAGAGTTTACATAACACATAGACATATACACATCAAAATACTAATAACATAGTTCACAGAGATAATATGTTGTATATGTGGTATGCTAATAGCAATATTCATAGTAGCCCTTAAACTTCTTTCGTTAGTGCACTTTTTGGTGCCTCGTTTGAGCTCGTTAATATGGACGTACCTGAGCTCGTAAACTACTATCCACTTAAACCACCTCTGGTCAAGTGGTCCTACTAATATGCTATGAAGCTGGTGGTCCTGCTGAATTCCGATGATGCGAGTAGGGCAAACTGATGTGTTACGAAAAAGTACCGTTAATTTTTCTAAAGTTGTCATTTTCGCGGTGTTTGGCTAATCCGAGCGATTTGAGAAAAAACCAGTGTGTGTATGAAACATTCAAGAACGTATATATTTTTGAATAATATAATAATGCCTCCGCTGGTGTTTCTAAAACGACGTGAATAACCATCTTGATTATAGTCGATTTTCAACAATTAATACACCAAGTGTTACTCGCAATAAATATATTTTGTAATGTTTGATACGCATAATGGCTTTTCGTGGATATGTTCAGATTATCGGAACACCGTGAAAAAGACAAATTAAACAAATATAACGCACTTTCTGTTAACATCATCAATCAATCAATCAATCAATCAATCAATCAGTTTATTTCTCATAAACCTATACATATACATACATAGGTATGGAGATAATAACAGTTAAATGTATACAATATGTGCATAGGCATGTGAACTTCCAGGTGACAAATGTTGTATACATGGATTACATTACATAACCTTCATCGCTACATATATGTATAACACTGTAACATGTATATGAATATTACGAATATATATAAGTATCTACAACTAAATAGATTTATTGTATATGCTTACATATACATATTTATAAGTATATATTAATAACTATGTGTATGCGTATATCGGTACTCTTCTTGCACAAATTATGGTATTGCTTGTTCGAGCTATTGTCTAGCTGAGTTATTCGGTCATTTCTCGATGTACAAGCTTAATAAATTCGCACAACTTGCGGAGATGTGTTACATTGTCGTCATTGAGTAAATCACTCATCAATATTGTATTAGTTTGCCCTAACAGCAACATAGCAATACAGAAGAACCCAACCGCATCCTAGCACATTAGCAGGACCACTTTCGCTTGTTCGTCCGTCTGAATATTTCAGTCATGGGTTACAGGGACTTTCAATGAAGTTCTGGTAATACTCGGGTTTTCCCTTTTATGGTTATTCTCCACTATTTAATTTATTTGGCGACCATGCTGCCCATTTTTCAATTTGCCACGAGCGGGCTGATGCTAGAGAACCCTCCAAAGATGGAACTTCCTCCACCGAAAACCAAAAAAAGGTATACAAGTACAACAAGGACTGCGCCCAAAAACAAGATTACACCCCCACCCAGTGAACTAGTGGAACAACTTAATATGGCAAATATGATCATCTCTAAACTTGAGGCGCGCCTGACAGAGGTAGAAAACTCAAATCGCATACTCAGGATGCAAGCAAACTGCAATATCCCAGAGAACCCTCCAAAACCAAACACAATAACACAAAGTGAACAGAATGTAAATTATCCCAATGATGAGGCTGATACAGACGACGCTATTTTCGTCCTTAGACACCAAGTTCGAGATCTCGGAGTGGACCATCTCAAGGCTAGAGTAAATAAATTGGAGCAACTTGCCTTAAGAGCTGATTTCTTCCTAAATGAATATAACATAATCCCTCCACCGCACCTCCCAAGGACCACGAACCCATGGATTCTTCCACCTCAACCAGCATACGTCTTCAATCAACCCAAGTACAATCCTCAACCTCCACACTTCTGGCATATGTACCCTCCTCCGACGCACCCACCTCAATGGCAGTACACACAGTATCAACATACACAACAGTCTCAGGCATTCACACATGCCCACCCTCAACAGTCTCCTCAGGATTTCCAATATAAATACCATAACAACCCAGTTACTGATTCAGCAACCTATCCAAGAAATCATCTTGAAAAAAAGCCACCCTCAACGTTTAGACAAAGATACCCACCACGCCGTAGAAGTCGCCCAAAGGGGACAGTACAAAGAGACCCTACTTGTACCTGTAAATCGCAACCACAAAGCACCCCACAGAGAAGAGTTAAGTTCACAATGCAGGAAACCAAACGTAACTCCTCCCCGGAGGCCATCACTTTATATGAACTCTCTACAGAAGAGCTAGAACCCGTAAACAAAGATGTTACCTTACTCCCAGATTAGCACCATACACCGAGAAAGAACAGCTATAAGGACACAGAACCCCAACCTCAGTTTGTGATAAACTCTCCAAGTGCAGTCCTCGAGCAACTAACCGATAGCACCCCTGACTCCACAGCCAATTTGCAGTCTTTTTTAGAGCACGGCCGGGCCTCAACCAACACAAGCAGGAGAAGATTGTCATAGGAACATTAAATATCAAGAATGTACACAGCAACCTTACATATTTACAACACCTTCTGAATAGAGTCGACTTCATGTGTGTTCAAGAACACTGGCTATACGACTTTCAACTTGAAATACTTACTACAATCTCAAAAACTCACTCCGTCCATGCTAAAGCAGTAGACTCAGAAGATCCCATACCTCCGACTCAAGTACCACGAGGATATGGTGGAATTGCTATTTTCTACAATAAAAGACTCAACATCAAGATTCGTAAACATCCAGATGGAGGCTCCAGACTTGCTGTTCTGGAAGTTGTCACATCTCCCCCGATTTGTATTATCTGCGGATACCTACCCGATAGAGGACACTCTCATTGAAGCAGAAGAAATAATTAAAAAATTCAGATCAACTCATGCTGTCTTCCTATGTGGCGACATGAATGGTTCCTTGCTACTTCGTCCAGGGAATGATCATGACTCCAAACTGGTTCACTTCTGTACAGAATACAGTCTATCCTCGTTGCAGTCTACACAACCAACCTTCTTCCATGTTAATGGTAAATCAGCAGCAGTCATCGACTATCTATTTGGCACAAAACAAGCTCTCCTACTCATAGAATCTACAAACGTCTATGATGTGGAACCAAACAATACTTCAGACCACGTTCCCGTTACAGCAGTCATCAATATATCTCTTACGGAGACCTCCCTTGATACGCCACACACACAACAAATTGACTGGAGCAAGCTAGACCAGGAGAGATATCATATCCTACTCCAAGATAACCTTCACATGGAACTCCCGCCAAATGCGAACGAATTTCAAGCGCACCAAGCTATATTACACCTCACTGACGTCCTAAAAAATGCTGCAAAATCAAGTATGCCCCCTCCAAAGAAGATGCACTCACACCATAAGAAGACATGGAATACAGATGTAGCAGTAGCCGTGAAGATTAGCAAAGCTGTTTTTTACCAGTGGAAACAGGATGGAAGACCCAGATAACAGATAACAGTTCCCGTATGAAAATGAAAGAAGCAAAGAAAGCACTTAGGAAAATCCAGTGACGAAATCTCGCCCAACTCCGATGTAAGAAATTAAAAGCTATCATGAAGCAAAGAACGATCCAAAAACCTTTTTCCAGTTAGTTAAACAGCAGAGGGCCACGAAGTCGGAACATATAACTGAACTTGTAACTGATGAAATTGTATATTCCACAACAGAAGAGATCCTTAGTGGCTGGAACAAATACTTTGCTCAGCTTGCAACCCCACAGCAAGACCCCACGTTCAACTCAACACATAAGGAAGTGGTGGACAATGACCTCCTCAGAATAACAACTGACTGCAGAAACCAGGGAATAACTACCAAACCCATCACAATAACTGAAATCTACGAGGCTGTCCGAAATCTCAACCCAAATAAGGCACAGGACATATTTGGACTCGCGAGTGAGCATATAAAAAACTCACCAACAGTAGTATTCATCTACCTTGCACAAGTTTTTAACATGTTTATTCAGAGAAGAGCAATCCCAGCAATCCTGAAAGAAGGCATTCTGACTCCTGTCTACAAAAAAGGAGACCCACATCTTCCCACAAACCACAGAGGCATTACAGTCACCCCTCTCATTCTCAAGATCCTCGAGCATATCTTTAACACAAGACACAACCAAATAATCTCATCAGATCAGTCACCGCTACAATCCGGCTTCACCAAAGGTACCTCCTGTATAAACTCAGCCCTGATTGTCACAGAATGTATCAACGAAGCTCAAATGGAAAAGAAAACACTAATAATAATCACTCTCGATGCACAGAAAGCCTTTGATGTCGTCGACCACAACATTCTCCTCAGAAAATTGTACCTCGATGGAATTGATGGATTAGATTGGATATTACTACGTAATTTATACACTGATATGACATCCAGAGTCCGATGGCGAAATCAACTCTCCGACCTGTTTAACATAAATCAAGGAGTCCGCCAGGGAGGCATCCTCTCCACTGCACACTACAAAAGATTCAACAACCAACTCCTTCTAAGTCTTGAATCCAGGTTTAATGGCGCGATGATCGGAAACATAAAAATTCCACATACAACATGTGCAGATGACATTGCATTAATGTCCCACTCTGTGATTGAAGCTCAGCACCAACTCTCGACTGTAGATGACTTCTCAACCAATAACAGATATAAAATCAACGCTTCTAAGAGCAACTGCCTAGTCTATAACGCAAAACTCACAGAAAATCTCTTCATCTTTGGCCAAAAAATTCCCCAGCCTCCGCAGACTAAACACCTCGGAATACTGAGAGACCTGAAGCGCAAACCAGACATCGACGAAAAGATTGCACTTGGACGTCGTACTGCTTACTCACTAATGGGATCAGGATTCCATGGAAGAACTGGCGTCACACAGACAGTCAAGGTTCAGCTATGGAAAACTTATGTAGTCCCGCGTATAGTATACGGGTTGGAAGCAATGGAACTCGCCACAACACACTACAATAAACTTGACAGCTTCCAAGACAAAATCTTACGTCAGATACAGAACCTACCCAAGAGGACCTCATCAACAGCAGTTAAATTACTCCTAGGCATCCCACCTATTTCCACTATCATTCACAAGAATATGTTCAACCTATTTCTCCGGATCGCCAGCTCCCCAGAATCTATAGAGCATAAAATTGCCTGCAGACAGCTTACGTCTAGAAACCTAGAAGACAAGAGTTGGTTCTCAAACATCAGGAGACTTCTTATAAAATATAATCTACCGTCAGCATTTTCCATCATCGAACACCCCCCCCCCCCCCCACAGCAACGCTACCTGGCATTCACTCCTTGAAGAAGCGGTTAAGGAAAACATCTCCACACAATGGAAAAATGACATTCCTACAAAGTCAACACTTAGATACCTTAACCCAGAAAGTCTCCATTGGAATTCCGTCCATAGTATCTACAAACATGTCAGACCAAGCATCTATGATGCCAGAAGAGCAGAGGTGAAGGCAAAATTCCTCTCCGGTACCTACACTCTACAAGCAAACAAGGCTGTCTTCAACCAACATAAAGTAAATCCGACATGCCCTACCTGTAACCTGGCGACAGAAGACAGAGAACACGTCATTGCGACCTGCCCTACTTATGAAAAGGAGCGCTCCAAACTGCGGATCAGACTCCAATCAGTACTTCCCAAAATCGATCCTCCACTACTTCTACATAACCCGGCAAACCTTACACAACTGCTTGTGGACCACACCCACCCAGACATTCCTGATGACATTATCGACTGGGCAGAAGACACTCCCGTCCTGATTTAACTCTACTCAAGAGAGTATCTCTATCAGATCCACTCAAGAAGATTTGCGATCCTTAAGGTCAAAAGGAAAAGTGGCTTCCAAACTCTTGCAGTCCCCGCTGTGAGCTCAATGTGACATTCTACTATCTAACTATATTATGTACAGGCAATTGTGAGGATTCTAGTAGGCCTATTATTCAAGGATAAAGACTTGTGGACTGCAAAGTCAAAATTCATCCATAACCGGAGTGCCTCGACAAATCAACGGGGGAACATATGAACAAGAAGAAGCTAGCACCTGTGATGCAACCTTTTGTTTTCCGTCGGGAACGCCAGTCAACGGAAACTTATATGTCATGAGAAATTGAATATTTTTCACCACCTGCCACTCTAGTACCGTGGAGCAAAATAAGTTATCCCTGGAAGCCATTTTCCTGCAATTCGAAATCAATTATTTATGAAGTGTGAAATTTATGGGACGTTTAATGGGTTTTAGGCGAATTGCTCATGTTATCTAATCATTGTACGAGATAGTACGAGATTGTACGAGGGGATAAATATTCCCCATTGAAGCAGGGGATCTATAAATAATGGATTCAACACAAGATGATCATTTGGTCGCTTTTTTCGGCGAAGGCAGGGACGTAGTTAAGGGGAAAGTTGTAATTTCTCACCCCACCCAATTGAGCCAAAATTTTCAAAAGTTGGAACTCCCATGCCTGACGTACATTAATTGAAAATTACAGACTAAAAAAATGTTGAAATTGTTCCTGTAGTTTGATAATCCAACCAGTATATATTAGTGTGAACAATTTAGTTTTTTTTAAAGACAAATATGTTCCTATTTTCGACCTACATGTTGCACTGAAATTGCCATCAGTTGGAAAATAACCAACCATAGGGTTGTTAGGTTGAACATTTGTAGCAATTGCAATAAAGGTTGAATTTCAGTTGGAGGGGTGCAAAATGAACAAAAAGGAATTGGAAGATTCGGTCTGGTTCAAGAGGGTGCAGTTGGAAGTGTAATGCTGAACAGCACCCCCACCCGCCAGAAAATCATCTAGTCACTTCCCTGAACTCGGCTATACATACAATGTATACAATCACGTGACTATTTCGCCGGATCAGATACTTTCGGTTGCACGTGACCGTATAGTTTTTGACAATAGGTTTGTCTGTTGTGCTCATAATACATTTGTATTTAAAGGTCGTATTGATTCACATTACCATAACAGTGGTGAGCTATCGTTGGCATGCTGAATTTACACACTGTGTAATAAATAACCGACAATGAACTGATGACTTTTTCAATTTTCAAAGTCCAAACTATTCAATTCTTCATATCAACAGTCCTTATACAAGTGTCATTGAAGCAGGGGATCTATAAATAATGGATTCAACACAAGATTTTGTACAGTGCCTTGATTTACTATTTTTATAACAATCTATGACATAAATATGATTAAAATACTAAAGAAAATAAGTGAAATCATAGATACATTTCCCCCGTCTCGCTCCCAGAATGCAACATAATTCAAACTAAGATATAGAGTTATCTCCTTCCATTGAAAATTATAATAGTCCAGGCGAAACTTAAGCACATCAAACACATCGGTACCTAAATAAAAAACATGTTCGTGGTTTATTATATCGGATGAGTTGATAATACAATGTTTTGGAGCTTCCTCTTTTAACCCTTTACCCAACAAACCGGCCAAAACCGGCCAAATAAAGCTTCAACAGCCTAAAATATCTTCGGTCTGTCTCAATAGAACCATACAAATATGGATATCATTGGAACCGGCTCCTTGACCACATTGTGATAGTTACAGTTATGCCCTGTGTCAATGCATTCTCTTATATATGCGAGTCGACCATAGGTCGCCTCGCATATATAAGAGAATGCATTGGCCTAAAAAAAATCTTTTTTTAACACTTTTTACCATTTTTTCTTACATTCTTTAACAATTTTATAATTTTTAATGTGTTAAGCCAATGCATTCTCTTATATATGCGAGGCGACCTATGGTCGACTCGCATATATAAGAGAATGCATTGGCACAGGGCCGTTCTGTTGGGTAAAGGGTTAAATAGTATATAATATGGCATCTATTTTACATAATGTGATCCGGGGGTTCGAATATTAAGTGGTCCTTTAATAGAACTATTCATCTTATATGGCAGGAGAACCACCGGCCGGTTGAAATTGCGATACACCCAGTCTACACAAACGTCAATATTCCCTAAGATGAGTGATATTAATATTATCCATCTTGACCTAGGGTGGGGGATGGAAAAATCTGGCCCGAGGGGCCAGATATTTGGGCCGGACACGAGGCTTGCCGAGTGTCTGGACCACATATCTGGCCCCGAGGGTGAGATTTTTCCATGCCCACATCCCAGGTCATGATGGATCATTTTTCTCCCAACCCAATAGCCTCATTCCGATTTTTTGTTTTATACCAATCTTTGGCACATTCCAGTAGCTTTGTAACGGTACATCTGGGGAGAAATCTGATGCGATATTCGTGATTATGTGGGATGATTTCGGTATATACTGTAAAAACAAAGCGCGCTATCCGTGCGCGCAGGATTAATACGTTATAGAGAAATCGACATGGTCTTGTGAAATCGACATGAATACGTCACATCGTTGCATCTGCATTCATTCCGAGAAACGCGCGTATTGATATGAAGTATAAACAACTAGACTAATCTTGTTTGTCATGGGAAATGTCCATATCGGTACCATTAGAAAAGGAAAATGTGTATATATGACAGACAAATGTTAGTTAGACGCGTTCGACGATTTATTGCAACGATGACAACTGTTCGAATGTGGAACTATTTCGTTCGTCATTTGTGAAGCGGCTATTGTTTACGTGTTACGAAATGTGCAAGTGTTATATGTTGACGGTTCTTCGTGATTAACATATTGGAGGCTTATCTCCATTTGTATTAGCGTCCTCGAATTCGTCAGTATTTATTTACTTGAAACGTGAAGCGTAACTGGTTGGTCGCCATTGTTTTAGTTCACACAAAACATGATGACGGATTGTTAAATTAGCTCCGGCTCCTAATTAAATAGGTAAAGCAGTCACGTGGGTAGGGTGAGACAGTTGGTCACGTGTTGGTGAGACAGGGAAATCTCACCCATCTATCCCACACGGGCTGCCTGTGCTAAAATGTGTAGGGGTGGGAGACAACTTATCACCAGTTGGTTTGCTCACAAAGAGTTAAATGTTCACTCCATATTTGTTGACGATTATGTCCCAATATTACGGTGGCTGGATGAGGACATGGGAAATTTTATTTTTATCTCGTTTAAACGAGATAACTATCTCGTTTAAACGAGATAGCAGATGGGAAATTTTATTTTTATCTCGTTTAAACGAGATAACTTATCTCGTTTAAACGAGATAGCAGATGGGAAATTTTATTTTTATCTCGTTTATACGAGATAACTTATCTCGTTTAAACGAGATAGTTATAATACAACAGTTACTAGTGGCCAGTCCAGACGGTTGCGCTCGTATATAGGTGGTACCCAAACATCACCCCATCCCATCACCCATAGTATATTGTGCGCCACAGGTGCTCGTATATGGGTAGTTACCCACTCACCACCACATCCCGCCACGCATAGTATATTATGCGCCGCAGGCGCTCGTATATAGGTAGTTACCCACCCTTCACCCATAGTATATTGTGCGCCGCAGGCGCTCGTATATAGGTATAGTTATCCACCCACCACCCCATCCCATCGCCCATAGTATCCAATGCGCCGCAGGCGCTCGTATATAGGTTGTACCCACACACCAACCCATCACCACCTCTCAGGATGAACTCGCCACCGTTAATACCAATTAGTGTCACTAATATGCTGGACGCCATGCATGTCACGCCTTGTCTGAGCTGGTCACTTCATGCTCATAAAGGCGGATACCAGCTGGTTCTGGATTTCCAAACCGGCCCGGCACAGCCCTTTTCAGGGCTCCCTACCGGACCGGAAAATACCAGATCAGCACGGAAACCACGGCAAAAGATGAACAAGAAAAAGAAGAAAACACCATCGAGAAAAAAGAGAGATGCCAAGAGACTCGCAGCATGGAAAGCGAAAAAGTCGACGGAAACTCAACCAGTCGACTCCGCCCATGCAGCTGAGACCCCGACCCAGTCTGCCCAGGAGATGGAACGACCACCACCACCATCACCACCACCATCACGACCAGACGAGGATAACGAAGAGGAAGACCCATCTGACTTTGTCCCGAAGACTCCGGAGTATAACGAGCCGGAGCCTTCACCCGAAGCAGAATCCACCGGATCCGAGAGAGAAAGCGACAGAGAAAGCGACATAGAAAGCGAAAGCGACATAGACACCGATGTCGAAGAATGGGAAAATGAGCCTTCACCCACAACCAAAAAACCTTGGATCACCAGGGAAGAACTACAAGCAATGTTCGGTGACCTTAATACCGAAGACGAGGACTCCTCCGACTCCGACTCTGAAGATGAGCCTCCACCACCATCACCATCGAGTGCTCCACCACCAAAAAAGAAGAAAAGAAAAAACAACAAGAAAAGAACAAAAAGAACAAAAAATCACTTAACAGCTATAGAATCCCATTTCACCTAACCCTCCTGAGCCACGACCTGATGGATGGAACCTACAACCCAAAGAAAATTCAAGGCAGGGCGTAAGGGCGATCATCGGATGAGCCCACCACCGTCCTCGTGCCGCCCTTCGGGCAGGCACGCAAATCCTGTCACTACTAACCCATCACGTCACCCATAGTGATGGGTGGGGTGGTGGTGGGTAACTACCTATATACGAGCGCCTGCGGCGCATGAGATACTATGGGTGGCGGGATGGGGTGGTGGGTGAATAACTACCTATATACGAGCGCCTGCGGCGCACAATATACTATGGGTGGTGGGATGGGGTGGTGTTTGGGTACCACCTATATACGAGCGCCTGCGGCGCATAATATACTATGGATGGTGGGATGGGGTGGTGTTTGGGTACTACCTATATACGAGCGCCTGCGGCGCATAAGATACTATGGTGGCGGGATGGGGTGCTGGGTGGGTACAAGTTGTTTCTTATCCATTCCCGGTGCAACCGTCTGGACTGGCCACTAGTAACTGTTGTATTATAACTATCTCGTTTAAACGAGGTAAGTTATCTCGTTTAAACGAGATAAAAATAAAAATTTCCCATCTGTTATCTCGTTTAAACGAGATAAGTTATCTCGTTTAATGCTATCTCGTTTAAACGAGATAAGTTATCTCGTTTAAACGACATAAATATAAAATTTCCCACCTGCTATCTCGTTTAAACGAGATAAGTTATCTCGTTAAAACGAGATAAAAATAAAATTTCCCATCTCCCTTATCTCGTTTAAACGAGATAAGTTTTCTCGTTTAAACGAGATAAAAATAAAATTTCCCATCTCCCTTATCTCGTTTAAACGAGATAAGTTTTCTCGTTTAAACGAGATAAAAAATAAAATTTCCCATCTCCTATATCTCGTTTAAACGAGATAAGTTATCTCGTTTAAACGAGATAAAAATAAAAATTTCCCATCTGCTATCTCGTTTAAACGAGATAGTTATCTCGTTTAAACGAGATAAAAATAAAATTTCCCATGTCCCTTATCTCGTTTAAACGAGATAAGTTATCTCGTTTAAACGAGATAAAAATAAAATTTCCCATCTCCTATCTCGTTTAAACGAGATAAGTTATCTCGTTTAAACGAGATAAAAATAAAATTTCCCACCTGCTATCTCGTTTAAACGAGAAAAGTTATCTCGTTTAAACGAGATAAAAATAAAATTTTCCCATCTCCTATCTCGTTTAAACGAGATAAGTTATCTCGTTTAAACGAGATAAAAAATAAAATTTCCCATCTCCTATCTCGTTTAAACAAGATAGTTATCTCGTTTAAACGAGATAAAAAATAAAATGTCCCAATCCAGCCACCGTACAATATATAGGTTAGAAGGAACTAAATGTTTTCCATTGGCCACAGTATTAACTTTTGACTACGCCCACGGTAAATCCTCGAGTTCCGAAGTGCATGATGCATGCGTTCGTAAAGGCCAACCATTTCGGCATCTATTCGCACAGAGGAGTACCTTTCGAGCCATACATTTTTCAAAAATCAACATACGTTTTCCACACTACCCCACTGTTTGCACAGAATCGGACAGTCTGATGAAAGCCAATACACAGCCACAATCTCCAGTCATTGTTTGGACACGAACGCATTTCACACTAGGAAACGCCCATGTTTTGACATGCTATGGGTATTATATTTCTTGAATTTGTTAATTTATTTGACATATTATACGCCAATCGCGACCAGAATTTGTTTTAACTATATAGGTAAGAGACCAAGAGCTACATGTTGTCCTCGTCCGGGAGGTTCTGAATCCTCTTTCCAATTTGCACAAAACTGATTTTGTGTTTATGTATAACAGCTGGCACACATACAGAGATACGCTGGGGAACAATGGTGAGACCAACAAGTATATATGCACGTCTCATGTTGTCCGCCATGCATTCGACAAGAGCTCTTAAATTGTTCTCGGATATCACATCCTTGTCTGGCGTCCACGACCTGTTCGTGGAGTCATGTTGCTGTTGAAACTCGTTGAACATCACGACTTCGCTTTTCGTTGTCGAGACATTGAAACGCCATTTCACACTCTATGTGTGGCACATGTGCATGGACGATTTCGTCGAGTACATATTTTCTCATCGCGATCAGCATGCATTGTATAGACGCACCCTGATTAGCCTGTGTCAGTTGCAACAGAAGGTCATCAACATAAAACAAATATATAAAAATGCACTGACAAAAAGGATTTTCTTATTTTGAGAAAAAAAACTTAAAACAAGAAATATTATCTTGGGAATATACCTAGAATTTTCTTAAATTTTCTTATATGGGGACGTCACATTCCCCTGGTGGGATCCTTGTGTAATGGTGATTCATTCGGATATATGTGTCATTTTATTTTACTTAAGTAAAATTACTATTAAATAGCGGTTTGGCTTGCCATACAGTAGCGGTCTCGTCGATCAGAATGAGGTTCGAGAATATGTCCGCAATGTAACCAGTGTGCAATGGGCTCAAGGTATATATATCAATGAGTAGATTCCACCTCAGCGTCAAAGGACTGGTCAACATGAGCGTTATTATGTGAATACAGTTTTGAGAATTAGCTCTGCCCAACCCTTTAAGGTGTCTGTATGGTCTTTCAGTGTAGACCTTCGAATTCCATCGTCGAGCATATAGTTTCGGGCGCTTTGATTTATCAGAATTGACCCGTTTCCAAAAACGAAGACTGATGCGAACACGTTGCGAACTTTTCCAGTTCATCAAAAATTACACGTTCATGGTGGATGCGGAAGTCACGATTCGAGACTTCAGCATATGAGGACGACAGCTCCGAGTGAACTTTACCGTCGCATATATCCATCTGATTCGGGTGAACTTTACCGTCGCATATATCCATCTGATTCGGGTGAACTTTACCGTCGCATATATCCATCTGATTCGGGTGAACTTTACCGTCGCATATATCCATCTGATTCGGGTGAACTTTACCGTCGCATATATCCATCTGATTCGGGTGAACTTTACCGTCGCATATATCCATCTGATTCGGGTGAACTTTACCGTCGCATATATCCATCTCATTCGGGCGAACTTTACCGTTGCATATATCCATCTCATTCGGGTGAACTTTACCGTCGCATATATCCATCTGATTCGGGTGAACTTTACCGTCGCATATATCCATCTGATTCGGTTTCTCTTTGAGTTTTGCATAAAAGTGGACAATTCTAGGTCGCAGAATGGTTTCAGAAATCGTATAAGTGTTTAACCCTTTACCCAACAAAACGGCCAAAAACGCCCAAATAAAGCTTCAACAGCCTAAAATATCTTCGGTCTGCCTCACTATAACACCATACAAATATGGATATCATTGGAACCGGTTCATTGACCACATTGTGATGGTTACAGTTATGCCCTGTGCCAATGCATTCTCTTATATATGCGAGTCGACCATAGGTCGCCTCGCATATATAAGAGAATGCATTGGCCTAAACAATTTTTATAATATTTTTCTACATTCTTTGACAATTTTATCATTTTTAATATGTGTTAAGCCAATGCATTCTCTTATATATGCGAGGCGACCTATGGTCGACTGGCATATATAATATAATGCATTGGCACAGGGCCGTTCTGTTGGGTAAAGGGTTAAAGCCCGCTGCTGCTCACAAACGATAAGGCGGTCGTTGGAAACATAAGGACTTGCCAGTACACTGCATGTTATTGACAATACTGAAGCGACTTACGAATGGTACACTTCCCGGTTAAGCGTTTCCAATTGAACAAACGGCCTTGATGCGACGTTAATTCCATTACGTTCCAGATAGGAAGTCGCACGTTGCAGGAAATTGGAACATGACGCGACGTATTATGAGATCATCACAGAAGAAATGGGTTCACCGAAGAAATGACAGTTGTATATAAAGTAACGCAGCACATGGGAAACACATTTCAAACAATTATATAGTCGTTCAGCGTCAATGGCCTTGTTGCAGCGAACGGAAAGAAAGATAATTGTTCCCCGGATGGTTTGGATGAAGTAGAAACAACACGCATGTTAGTCGTCTCGAGAAACTTCATGAGTAGGTCGTTGCGTATGATGTGTTTCGTGGATATATTCAAAAATATACACCGTCAGATGTGCGTTCAAGTCGCCCATTACGGTATTTTGGAAAACGTCATAAGAATTAGTGTTATACTTGAGTGCAAATACGGCCTTTGGGGACCATTTTTCCTTCGACCAATCGGCGTGGAATTTTGTGAGTCATTTTCTACGATATATTTTAGGCCGTGGTCTAAATCTGGGTTAAAAGCGAACAGTTATAAATGCGCGAAAGCGTGACCTATTTACACACATACATACAGACTGACATACAGACAGACACACACACAGACGATGTAATTGTGACTCGGAAGATATACACCATCTTTAAACTTCAATATCAATGATTCACGAATATGACAAATTTTATTTTCACAAAAGCTTAAAGATGGATTTTCTCTTTAAATAACAAATTTGAAATAGTTGCGTGGGTATAACATAATAAATTTGAACTGAAAACCCCTGTTCGGAAAGGCTTCTATCAATTAATATTGATTTTATTGGGACCGTTTATTTGTCTATTTTTAGAACAGACCATTCGGTGATACCATATTGCGATATAGAGCATTAGGCTGTTCCTATGGCTACGTACCGAACATAAGATGTCCCAGATTGGTTGGTTGTATTGTTTTATTCCATAGTTATAAGCTATAATGAGTATAATTAACGTTTATTTGTGACAAAATTAAACAATACAATTTCTGGTCTCTGTTAACAGTATAACCACTATTGTTCGTTAGCTAAACAACCACACCTCTTTAGACCAGAAAATATTCGAAATAAAGTTAATATTAATCGATATAAACATTTCCGGACAGGAGTCTTCAATTCAGATATAATATTTTATACCCCGGTAACTATATAACACATGTTTACAAAGAGATAATCCACCTTTAAAATTAATTTCCTATATATATCTGTGGCTTATATATACTTAATTTTCTTTGGGTGGCTTAAATTTAATTTTCTATGTGGGCGGGTAAATTTACTTTTCTATACTAGATTTTCTGTTGATACAAGATCTTCGTGATAAATACAATGTTAGCAGAAGGTCAAGCCTGGGGCATGATTCATTAAAACATTCGAAGAATAACGGAGGCGTATATAAAAACCTTCAGGCTAACGTGGCGAGCGAAGAATAACGGAGGCGTATATAAAAGCCCTGAGGCTAACGTGGCGAGCGAAGAACACTCTTCAACAATTTTAATTGTCTCGATAACGATGCATGCGGGCGAAATGATTGTTCAATGATGGGTCAAATGACTCCACTGCCCTCGGCGAAGTTTTTAAATATACAGTTAAAGCTAATCTTATAAGTGCACAGTCACGTGGTCCCGCCCACCCCGATGTTCGCGACCTGTTGTAATTGCGCTTATTACAAGCTTTGGTAACTTGTTTGGTAATTCTGTGATGACGTTTGTGTCCTCTGGATCACCCCCCGCCCCCCCCCCCCCCCCCCCCCGCAAACGGGGATATAGAAATGGGTTCCGCCCGTACTCCTGTAAAATCGTAGATTCATGTGTTGGCTGATCGTCGGTGGGCTACCAAAAGGACGTATACTAATTTTTGCAAATTTACAGGAGAAGCAAAAAACTTAATAAATCTAAAATTTATGTGTTGTCAAAATAACAAGAATTATGTATATATAATAAGTTCACACAATATGGAATAGAGACATGAATTAAGAGCTTTTTTATATTTATTTTTATTGACATGACACCAATTTTCGACGTACTTTTTTCTGCATACGAGGTTTTTTGATTTTGTTTTCAAATTCCAGAATGTCGTATATGTGCTAAACATTAAAGCTGGATTATCTCGCTTCCCTTGTGTGTATCAGAACGGGCCTGAGGTTCCTGTACTTTCCATTTGTTGTGTGTTTGATATATAATACTCTGAGTACTCTGACCACCAAGGATGTGTCTCCAAATAAATAAAATAGTTGTACGATATATTGGAAAACAAAAATTTCAGTCACTCAACCAAAATGAGATTATGCGATATTTTGGAAATAACAACTCAATAATGAGGGGAAAAGTTATCTCCCATCGCTCCGCTGAGATACCACTGCCATAAGGACATTAATTGGTAAGGATTTCTTACGTGTATTTAGTTCTTATGTTTTAGGATTAAAATTGTCTATGTCTGGCTCAGTTCACATTGTTCTTATCAATACCGAAAGAATTACCATTATTGCAAACTATAAAACAAATTTGGTGGTCAAAACAAGATAATAGGTGACTAAATACAGTTATGTTTTAACTCGTTTCACTCGAACAAACATAAATGATTTATAGAATAACAACTACGAATTAATAATAATAATAATAATAATTGTTCTTGTATAGCGCCTATCCCCGTGATGATGGGCCCTAGGCGCTTCACATGGTTTGGTTCAAATATATAGAGAGAAAAAGAGAAAATGCAGTGATATATACAGAATGTACAGAATGTCATCGTTGAAGGTTCAAAATGTCTCGATACCTCCGCTCGAACGAATATGTTTTCAGTGTTGATTTGAATTCTCCGAATGATGGCGATTCTCTGATGGGTTGTGGTAAGGAATTCCAGGTGAACGGACATGAAACACAAAATGCGCGATCTCCAACAGTTCTCAGGTTGGCGCCTTTTGGTGTTAGTAGGCCTGCATCCTTCGATCGAACATTTCTTGTTGGCACATAAGGAGAAATGAGCTCTTTCATGTAAGTAGGGGCGGTTTCTGAATTCTTTAAACGTTTATATCCGAATGTTGCAATTTTGAAAGAAATTCTATCCTGAATAGGCAGCCAATGTAGTTGTGATCTCATGGTGGTTGGACTATTGCCTTTCTTCAACCTAAACACGATTCTTGCAGCACAGTCTTGCAGACGCTGTATTCGCCGAAGCTGGTAGTCTGGGGCTCGGAACAACAGTGCATTGCAATAGTCCATTCTTGTCAGAACAAAAGATACTGTCAGTCTTATCGCTGCTTCAGTGGTGAGGTATTGTCTAATTCGTCCTAGTCGGCGGAGTTCAATAAATATGGACTGACAGAGAGAGTCTATTTGTTTCGCCATGGAGAGAGTCTGGTCAAGATGGACGCCCAGATTTTTCACATTATTCGAGAAGACGATGGAACTATCACCCAGTTCTAGCTTGGTGGTACGCACGTTGTTTACTATTGATGGTTTTGCTATCCAGATGATTTCAGTCTTGTCGTCATTTAGCTTGAGGCGGTTTGAAGTCATCCAGTCTTTGACTATTAGAATACAATTTCTGATTCTGCTAACCAGACTGCTTTCGTCGTTCGGATCACCAGAGAGGTATAATTGAGTGTCATCTGCATACATGTGAACATTAATTCCTTGGGAGCAAATAAGAGAACCGATGGGCCTAGTATAAAGTAGATATAGATTAGGTCCAAGAACAGATCCCTGTGGAACACCATAATCAATTGGGTAGGGTTCAGAACTTTCACTACCGATGATAATTGTCTGTTGACGATTTGTGAGATATGACTCGAACCACTTCAAAACATTGCCAGAGTTGCCGTAAGAAATTTCGAGTCGTTTCAGGAGAATCCTGTGGTCCAAAGTGTCGAAAGCTGCACTCAGATCTAATAAACAAAGAATAGACACTAGACCCTTATCGCTGGCTGTCAGTAGATCTGATGTAATTTGTATAACGAAGATTTAATCTAGAAATTCAGGATAACGTTGGCTTCACATGAACTGTGCACATCCTATATAATGTTATCATTAAATAATCATAAAAGACCTATACTATTATGGCATACTATAAACATGTATCAGGCAATGAAACGAAATTTTGCATGAGCGCTAAACTCTTGTTTACGTTCAAGCACACTTTAGAACATTCGAGAAACTCGTGCTGAATCGAGTCAATTATCAATCGATGCTTATCACGCGTGAACTACTATCGCCAATCACCCAGATATGCCCCATCGATTTAACCCCCGTCGATCTAATATTTTACATTAACACCCTGCATGCTCTCTAAATAATTCTTCGTTGAACTTCAATAAAGTAATTTCCGCGACGATATGAAAAAATAGATTTATCGTCTGCAAAGTACCATCCTTGTGGCAGTGCTATATCGCAGTGATAACGTAGAGGCCGCTGTATGGAGTTTGGTGGGTACCCAGCTTTTTAACACTTTCAGTTGTACGCTGCTTTTATAAAATTTATATTTCAGTTTTGTGAAAGCAGCTAGTCTGCATCACTTACCTTATAATGTGTCCTTTGTCTACAATTCTTCTCCGCTATTATTTTCAACCATCGTGACGAATATATAACATATAAACAAGTATTCACAAATTTAACAGCTAGGTTGATTTTGCATTCAACTGACGATAAAATCACTACTAGCAGGGACGTGGAGACAGGGTGTCTCACCCCCCCCCCCCCCCGCCAACTTTGGTCAAAATTTTCAACACAGTTGGAAATTTCATACCTGACACAACATTAGGTGGAAATTTCACACCAGCAATAATTTATTGGGGGGAATTTATTGTTTTGGACCAATATTTGCATATATTTTGGACTGAAATGGCCATCAGCTGGAAAATTTCCAACAGTTGGAAAGCTTGTGTCCTTGTCCCTCCCCCATAGTCAAAAACTGTTAGTTAATTTAAGAAAACAATACTGTCCTACATTTGGTCAACATTATCATTGGAATTGTCATCAGTTGGAAATTTTCCAACCAAAAAGTGGGCTTGAACCAACCGTCAGGCTTGAAATTTCCAACTCTAGGAAGACTTGAGTCTATATAGATGCTAGGATTTTGCGATTTTTTTTGTTCAGATTTCAAAATTTTCGCACACCGGGCAGAACCATGGTCGGCCCGGTGTGTCATGTTCCGTCATATTTTACTACATTTGGTCAAAACTATGGACTGAAACGGTTATCAGTTGGAGAATTTTCCAACCTAAGGGAGAGTATGAGGTTTGAAATTTCCAGCACAGGGAAAGTCCTTGTCTCTTGTCCGTAGCCATGTGCATTGGTCAGGATTTAGACCACTATAGGATTCGTGCAATTTTCAGGTTCAGATATCTGAATGTTCTCATGCCGGGTATATAGAACCATGGTTTATGGATATATAGGCTATTAGGCATCAGCACTTAGGTGCAAGGGGTGCAAACGGAATTATGCAAAACTTGTATTAGGTCTGATTCAAGGGGGTAAGATCCGATGTATGTAGTCACATGACCACTAAGCGACATCTAGCCGTATATATATAAAGCTGAAATGGCCACTGTCAGTCTGTCACCCCCTTTTGCTGTGTACCCAGCTTTTGTAAAATTGACATTTGGGTACCCAGCTTTATGAAATCTCACAGAGAGAGTGATATAATTACTAGTAGTCAGGGACGTGGCTAGAGGGTCTCTATTGGAGAATACCAACTGCACCGGTCTCGACATTCTAGTTCCGAACGTCCAGTCGCTCATAAATTAACCATGACACCTCTCATAGTTCCGTGGAGACGTATACACACCGTAAATACACACACGGGATCGTCAATTCGAGCCAAAATCACTTCATTATTCCGAAGGAACTGTATAATCATGGCGATCGAGGCGAGGAGTCATCCGTCATATGTACTCTGGAAGGGGCAGTTCATGTGTACTTGTTGACCTATAAGCAACACAAGCCTTCAATTTATGAAGCTTTGGTCTCTGGACACCCCTGTCACAGGAAATATAGTGAAAATTATTTACGCGGGTGTGGGGAAAGAAGTTTAAAGCCCACTTAATTTTCGAATCCCCAGATCGCATTATATAAAATATATGCCATATTATATACCGTTTGAAAGAGAAAGCTCCAAAACATCGTATTTTCAACTTATTCGATGTAATAAACTGAGAAAATGTTGTTTTTGTTGAGTTACCGACGTCAGTTCTATGCTCAAGTTTCTGCACAAAGTCTATTATTTCCAATGGAAGGGGAATAACTTTAATAAATGATTTTATGACTTCAGCTATTTCTTATTACTCTGTGGGCACATTCTGAGACACAGATGTTCCAAACGGTGATGAATTATAGTATTTTATATATATTGGCCCTGTGCCAATGCATTCTCTTATATATGCGAGTCGACCATAGGTCGCCTCGCATATATAAGAGAATGCATTGGCTTAACACATTAAAAATTATAAAATTGTTAAAGAATGTAAGAAAAAATGGTAAAAAAGTGTTAAAAAAAGATTTTTTTTTAGGCCAATGCATTCTCTTATATATGCGAGGCGACCTATGGTCGACTCGCATATATAAGAGAATGCATTGGCACAGGGCATAACTGTAACCATCACAATGTGGTCAAGGAGCCGGTTCCAATGATATCCATATGTGTATGGTTCTATTGAGACAGACCCAAGATATTTTAGGCTGTTGAAACTTTATTTGGCCGGTTTTGGCCGGTTTTGGCCGGTTTGTTGGGTAAAGAGTTAAGTGGGCCTTTAAACGATCGTACAACTTTCAGAAAAAAACAACGTTGAAACTACGCACAAATGAAAACAGTTTATTGGTAAATTCTGGACGAAATTTCGGCGGTTGGAATACAGATGAAGTATAGAATTTGGAGTTTGGTGTAAGATGGATAACTCTAAAATCACGTGGTTGTTATAATAATAACCACTTGATTTTAGAGTTATCCATCTTACCCCCGCAATTTGTCCGTAATTGCCCGTAAATTTGTCCGTAATTGCCCGTAAATTTGTCCGTAAATTTGTCCGTAATTTACCCGTTTGGACCACATCTCCAAAAATTTAAAAAATTCAAAAATCGATATCTGATCACTCTGAGCTTTGAAGGGTGAGTTCCTCGACTCGGATCAAATATTTATTACCCCCGAATCCAAAGAAATAGTAATTTAGGGGTGCTTAATCGGATTGAGTACCTTTAAGGATTAGGTATTAACGAAGAAATATATAAATATATCAGATGCACTGGGTTTTTTTTTCACTATTATAAACTTCCCTGTCGGAACATAAACATGTTCCCATGTTTGAACTGTTGGAGTATGATCTCTATATGGGCGTAGCCAGAGTAGAGGTTCATTGAATGATATATAAAATTGTGTTATGCACTGCATGAAATGTGACTACTTCATTCTCTGTTCCCATTCGACCATCCCATCGGAGTGTTTCACATCACTTTAAAGGTACTCAATCCGATCAGACGCTCCTAATGTACTATTTCTTTGGCTTCGGGGGTAAAAAATATTTGATTCGAGTCAAGGAACCCACCCAACAAAGCTCAGCGTGATTAGATATCGATGTTTGAAGTTTGTTAATTTTTTTAGATCTGGGCCAAAACTTCTTCAGATCCACGTGCTCAAACGGACAAATTGCGGTTGTAAGATTGATATCTCTAAAATCAAGTGATTATTATTACGTGCGCTCGCGCAACAGTATGGCGATCAGACAGATTCGTAGGTTGGTGTCACCCTACTCCGTTTCACTCCATGACGTCACCAAAAACGACGTAAAACCTCGTGGCGTTCTGACATTTTTACTGTGCCGCGTTTTTGCTATGTTTATTCTATGTGTTGTTTTTGATTATTTGTTTGTCGCCGATATCGCCATTTGTCGGGATTCCCTGTTTCTATATTTAAAACTGGCATGCTCGTAGTGAGCCTCGATTTCGATTTTTTCTCCCAGGTCAAAATACGTCAGAGTTATGACAAAAATAGATCGACCTACATTTTCTCCATCAGAACTCTACACCAAAGAGTCTATAGACTCCTTCGGGACCTACATAGACTCCTTCATTTGGGTATTTTTACTTATAATTGGGAAGTTTTATCATTTTTGATTCGTGCGAAGACCTCTTTTCGTGCTGGAAAAGAAAGACATTCAAAACGCGATTTCGTAATTCGACGCAATAGGCTGAATAGCCTAACCTTCAGCCGAGTTCCGGGTCAAATACGACGAATGACGTAACACAAAACAAAACGCATTTGTTGACACAAACACCGTTTGAAGAGTTTATTATTACATAAAATGATCGTTATTGATTAATTATTGATTAATTATTGATATTTATTGTTGCATATTGGCTGCTATCAATATTTACACAAATAGTATTAATTATTTCTTATAATTGCTCCTTTGGTCAACTTTGACTATCGGAAAATGAAAATGAAAATATGCCGCTGAAAAAAATGTAATCGATATTAAAGTATCATCCTTTCGGCAACATGAAATTGGTTTTAATTACTTAAATGATTAATATAGTAATTTGCCTTTTATCTGTGATGAAATGAGAAATGGTAATTGTCTTTTTTTGCTAACATTAAATTAAATAAATTAAGTAAAATACAGTGAAATTATTTGTTTAATTATTGTTTATTACATTTTTGCGCACGTTGGCATCTCTCTGAGTGCATTCTAGTTGTTAATAGTAACCACTTGATTTTAGAGTTATCCATCTTACAACCGCAATTTGACCGTTTGAGCACCTTGATCTGGAGACGTTTTGGCCCAGATCTTCAAAAATTAACTATACTTCAAACATCGATATCTAATCACTCTGAGCTTTGATGGGTTGGTTCCTCGAATCGAATCAAATATGTTTTACCCCTGAAGCTAAAGAAATAGTAATTTAGGAGCGTCTGATCGGATTGAGTACCTTTAAAGATACATAATCCGACTCGATGGTCCCGGTATCGTCCAGTTACAACAATTAACGACGGAATTTCGCCAAAAGCCGATATAGTTATCCAAATTAGTTTATTATATGATTGGCACTATTTTCACTAAATGCCACTATTGTTTGGTGATTGTTTTCCGATAAATCGGGTCATGATAGTATTGTGATCCAATGCCATATCATGCGTGTCTGAATCAAAACGAGGCTATTTTCAATTGATCCATTTCTTCTTAAAATTGTTGTTGTTGATTAAATTGTTGCGATTCCGTTCATTAAATTTTAATTCAATTGATCACCTTTTACGCTATACATTTCAGAGGATGATTGTAATAATTAAGATTAATTGGTCGTATAATAAACATATTATTTATGTCGTTGAGAAGGTGAGATCCCTGATCAGACTCGCAGCCAAACTCCATGCAACGCCCTCTACGTTAGCACTGCGATATAGCACTGCCACAAGGATAGTACTTTGCGGACCGATACATCTATTTTTATACATCGTCGGAACTATATTTAGTCACCTATTATCTTATTTTGACCACCAAAAGTTTGCAATAATGGTAGTTCTTTCGGTATTGATAAGAACAATATAGACTGAGCCAGACGTAGACAATCCTATAAAACATAAGAACACGAAAGAAATCCTTACCAAATGTCCTTATGGCAGTGGTATCTCAGCGGAGCGATGGGAAATAACTCTGCCTGGAGTTTGACTCGCAACACCAATCACGATATCATTTTTGCCGTAAAAGTACCACAATAACGGTTGTTCTTGGCAGTTGGGAGGTCAGTGAGTGTGGTGTACAACTTCCATATATGGTGATCCCTAATTCAAACTGGAATTCCCCAACATATTTCTGTTAAAGGTCAGCTGATGTCTGCCAGGCCGCCAAATATTCCAGGCGGTGAAAAAATACTGATTTCAAAAATCTAAATCTTTTAACTCTGAGATTTGGTGGGTGAGTTCCTCGAATCAATTCAAATATTTTTTTACACCCGTATTTGAAGAAATAGTAATTTAGGGGCGTTAAATCTGATTATGTATCTTTAAAGGCCCACTTAATTTTCGAATCACCGAATACTTTTTATAGTTCCTTGGTATACGGTTTTAATAACAATCTATGCCATAACATATGATTAAGATACCTATAATTTATCACCATTTGGAACTTCTGTGTCTTTAAATAACAAATTTGAAATAGTTGCCACTGTCCGGAAAGGCGTCTATCAATTAATATTGATTTTATTTCGAATATTTTATTGGGACCGTTTATTTGTCTATTTTTAGAACAGACCATTCGGGTGATACCATATAGCAATATAGAGCATTGGGCTTTTCCTATGGCTACGTAGCGAACGTCAAATGTCCCAGATGGATTGGTTGTATTGTTTTATTACATAATTATAAGCGATAATGAGTATAATTAACGTTTATTTGTGACAAAATTACACAATAAAATTTCTGGTCTCTGTTAACAGTAACCACTATTGTTCGTTAGCTAAACAACCACACCTTTTTAGACCAGAAAATATTCGAAATAAAATGAATGTTAATCGATAGAAGCATTTCCGGACAGGAGTCTTCGATTCATTTCTAATATTTTATACCCCGGTAACTATATAATACATGTTTACAAAGAGATAATCCACCTTTAAGTGGGCCTTTAAAAATGGGTTTTGTGAAACGATAGACCAATACATATACATGCTTCCTATTATTGTCAATTATTTTCATAAAACGTTTGATAATGAATCATTTGTATTCAAACAGACGGTTCCTTAGTCAGTTGGATATGGAGTCCATTAAATTTCGGTATAAGGATTCGATGTCTAGCAGTTACAAATCGATGGAGACGCCACCGTCCAAAAACCTTTTTAGAAGAGTTGGATTTAGCTTTTTAGCAAATGAAGAAGGCGCGTTTTAAGCTGTGGACCATTTTAGGGAAGGACATGCTTCGACCATTTGTCGTGATTCCGATAATGGGGTGCTATTACCGTCGAAGATGGCACCCATATCGCGTTGTTTTTCTTTGAGTATTTTATGTTTTCTTTGTAGCGTTTTCAATGGAACAACGCAATCCTGTGTTTGTCATTATTATTTTTTAACAACACACTGTACAATACCAGCCATTACGAACACGATTTGATAGCGAAAGATAATTAATTTGGGTTCACGATTAGATAGTGCTTAATATTAAAGGCCCACTTAATTTTCGAACCCCCAGATTACATTATATAAAATAGATGCCATAGTATATACCATTTGAAAGAGGAAGCTCCAAAACATTGTATTATCAACTTATCCGGTGTAATAAACTGTGAACATGTTGTTTTTGTTGAGTTGCTAACGCGTTTTGTCATCAATATTAAAATAAAATTCAGTATTATTTTCAATGCAGGGGGAATAACTCTATATATTAAAGATAGAGTTCTTCCCCTTCCATTGAAAACGTTTGAATTATGTTGCATTCTGTGTGACAACTGGATGGGGGGGGGGGGGTCTTCTATTTCTCTGTGGGCATCTTCTGAGACACATATAGTGATGAATTATTGCATTTTAATCATATTTTACGCCATAGATTGTTATTAAAACCGTATATTAAGTCACCATAAAAAAATAATTGGCGGCTCGAAAATTAAGTGGGCCTTTAAATCACAATAACACGTGTCACGCGAGGTTAGGATTAAGGCTAGGGTTAGGGTTAGGATTAAGGTTAGGGTTAGGGTTAGGGTTAGGGTTAGGGTTAGGGTTAGGGTTGCATTTTAATCATATTTTACGCCATAGATTGTTATTAAAACCGTATATTAAGTCACCATAAAAAAATAATTGGCGGCTCGAAAATTAAGTGGGCCTTTAAATCACAATAACACGTGTCACGCGAGGTTAGGATTAAGGCTAGGGTTAGGGTTAGGATTAAGGTTAGGGTTAGGATTAGGGTTAGGGTTAGGGTTAGGGTTAGGGTTAGGGTTAGGATTAAGGCTAGGGTTAGGGTTAGGGTTAGGGTTAGGATTAAGGCTAGTGTTAGGGTTAGGATTAAGGCTAGGGTTAGGGTTAGGGTTAGGGTTAGGATTAGGGTTAGGGTTAGGATTAAGGCTAGTGTTAGGGTTAGGATTAAGGCTAGGGTTAGGGTTGGGGTTAGGGTTAGGGTTAGGGTTAGGGTTAGGATTAAGGCTAGTGTTAGGGTTAGGATTAAGGTTAGGGTTAGGGTTATGGTTAGGGTTAGGGTTAGGATTAAGGCTAGGGTTAGGGTTAGGGTTAGGATTACGGCTAGGGTTAGGGTTAGGATTAAGGCTAGGGTTAGGGTTAGGGTTATGATTAAGGCTAGGGTTAGGGTTAGGGTTAGGGTTAGTGTTAGGGTTAGGGTTAGTGTTAGGGTTAGGGTTAGGGTTAGGGTTAGGATTAAGGCTAGTGTTAATGTTAGTGTTAGGGTTAGGGTTAGTGTTAGGGTTAGGGTTAGGGTTAGGATTAAGGCTAGTGTTAGGGTTAGGATTAAGGCTAGGGTTAGGGTTAGGGTTAGGGTTAAGGCTAGTGTTATTGACGAATTAACGTTGATTTATAATTTTTATTTTTGTTAATTTTTTGTTTAACGGAGGGCGGACTCAGTCATGGTCATCGGATCGTACGAGATTTCAAGCCCGGGGGGGGGGGTGGTCCTAACGTTAATCGCCAGAGACATAGACATAGACGGTCCGATTGTACGGGCGATATGAAGACAACTCATCACTGCATGTCCGTGCACGGGACCGAAAATGGCCAAAATACAGTGTATGGTCCGTCTTTTCTTCAAACTTTTGAATGTTTTGTTTTTGTTTACGAATTCGGGACAGAAATTCTTAAAACGTGGGATGCATGACTCGGTGGAAATGTGGTATTGAAGCGTTCGTTGAGAAACATGGATTGGGTTTCGAATGTTCCAAATAGTGGCGATGGATTCAGTAATCAAAATGAGAGCCAGGGCGCGCAGTGCAGAATTTCGGCTCCGCACGATAAGAAAACGAATTTGGCCTAAATGTGTGCGGAATTTATTGCCGCGGTATGAGACAATTATATATATGTATATTATTACCACTTGATTTTAGAGTTATCCATCTTCATCCGCAATTTGTCCGTTTGACCACGTGTTTCTTGGCCACATCTCGAGAAATTAACAAACTTCAAAAATCGATATCTGATCACTCTGAGCTTTGGTCCATGGGTGGGTTCCTCGACTCGAATCAAATATGTTTTATGTACCCCCGAAGCCAAAGTAATAGTAATTTAGGAGCGTCTGATCGGATTGAGTACCTTTAACAACCGGTGCAATGATTCTCGGCGCCATATTGCGTGGTGATGTTGACACAATCGGATGTTGACACTGTCTGGAACACCTCGACATCCTGGCAATGATCAGATCTTTTCCAATAACTCGTGTAATGGCCCCGATGAATGTTGGATGAGCTCATATTACTGACCCCCCGGGAAAATGATTAGGGATCTCACGAAATTCTCCTCTTAGTCCTCTGTCTCCATAAATGGATTCGTTGTGTGCTGGTTCTTGTGTTTGTTTTTCTACGAGCGCCATTCACAAAGAATGCATGCAATCTATATCGTGCAATGTTAGCGTGTGTCCATACACCATAATACAAACTGAATTTGCCTGACAACTTTCAGCTAATTAGTCTACACCCCTGTCTAAGTAGTTCAGCTAATTAGTCTACATCTCTGTTTAACTGGTCCTGCTAATTTGCTATGATGTTCGTGGGTCCTGCTGAGTTACACAGAATGTTGGTGGAACAAATTGATCCCGTCGTTAAAGGGTTAAATGCATGTTTCCTGCAGACACTAATTTTTCCTCGAATCGCTAAGATCAGTCAAAGATCACGAAAAATTATAATTTGTGAAAAAGGACGGTACTTGTTATTAAAGGCCCACTTAATTATCGAACCCCCAGATCACACAATATAAAATATATGCCATAATAATATACCGTTTGACAGAGGAAGCTCCAAAACATTGTGTTATAAACTTATCCGGTGTAATACACTGTGAACTTGTTGTTTTTGTTGAGTTACCTACGTATTTTTGTGCTTAAGTTTCATCTGGGTTGCAGTTCAAAGTGAATTATTTTCAATGGAAGGAGATAACTTTATATCTTAAAGATAGAGTTATTCCCCTTCCATTGAAAATAAATTTTTAGTTTGAATTATGTTGCATTCTGGGAGCCATAACGGGGGGATCTTTCTATTATTTCAGCTGGTTTTTTTTCTCTATGGGCATCTTCCGAGACGCAGACATTTCAAATGGTAATGAATTATAGTATTTTAATCATATTTTATGTCATATATTGTTATTAAAACCGTATATCAAGTCACTATCAAGCAATAAGCGGTGACTCGAAAATTAAGTGGCCTTTAGCAGCATCACTTTGCTCCACCAACATCGTAGAAGGGTCCATCAGTAGCATAGCAAATAAACATGACCCTTGTCGTCATAACAATGTGGCTGGTCCACTTAAAGGTACTCAATCCGATCAGACACTCCTAAATTACTATTTCTTTTGCTTCGGGGGTAAAAAATATTTGATTCGAGTCGAGGAACCCACCCATCAAAGCTCAGATTGATTAGATATCGATGTTTGAACTTTGCGGTTTCTATTGTTTGTGGGCCACAAACTGATTGAAGCACGAGGGTCAAACGGACGGTCTTGTATGATAAAGATGAATAACTATAAAATCAAGTGGTAATAATAACCACTTGATTTTAGAGTTATCCATCTTTATCTGCAAGACCGTCCGTTTGACCTCGTGTTTCTGGTAATCAAACAATTGAAATCACAAACTTCAAAAATCTATATCTGATCAATCTGAGCTTTGATGGGTGGGTTCCTCGACTCGAATCAAATATTTTTTACCCCCGAAGCCAAAGAAATAGTAATTTAGGAGCGTCTGATCGGATTGAGTACCTTTAGGTAAGGTGGCTGTATATATACCTATATCGAATTACCGTACGTTCACATACGATATGCAAAACTGCTTATAAGACTCATAAATTCATCACAGATAGCTATCGCACAGTAGGGACTTTTAATGGGTTGTGCTCCCACCATCGTTACCATTGTGTGTCGTCCCTAAGCACAGGCCCCTGGTGAAGAATGCCAGGTATACCAATATATACTATCCAGTGACAGGGTTCACAAGTCCAATTTAGGCAACAACGCATGTACCATCTATCATATTTCTCATCGATTCTCAAAATCGTCCGTCTCAGTCACAATATATTCCAATGTAATGTGTCTTATTGGTTATGCAATTTTCTGTCTTTTTTTGGTTTATAATGCGATAGTATCACATCTGCACATAATTAAGGGTACTAAATCCGATTCGATGGTCCCCCCTATCATCAGATTCCAACAACAACAAATTTTGTTTGAAATGCCGCTTCAGTTATCAGAATCGAATAATTGCCCAAAAATAATGCTAACCAGTCAACTTTAGTATAAAAATGACAGTTTGTCAAATATCTGACACAAAAAAGCCACTTCATTTTAGAGTTATCCATCTTCATCCGGAATTTGGTCCGAGACCGTCTTCTCGTCGACTGTTTACTACTACTAGGCCACGAAAATTATCGGTGATGAAAAGTAATAGATTTCAAAAATCGATATCTGATCACTCTGAGCTTTGATGGGTGGGTTCCTCGACTCGATTCAAATATTGTTTACCACCGAAGCCAAGGAAATAGGAATTTGCGAGCGTTAATGCGGATTATGCATCTTTAAACTGCGTGGGGTATACCAATATATATATATCGTCTCACATATAAGAACCCCCAATATATATATATCGAACATTTGTCCATATCCGTAATCGTAATCGTGATTTTGCTAAAGGTCTCTACTGCTGTAGCCGAGTAGACGTCATAATGAAACCATAAATCAGAGGATGCTCAGGGAGAGTTAACTAAGTGACGGCGTATATAATGAATGAAGCGATTTCCTTGTAGACCCCTTCGATCCGTATATAATGAATGAAGCGATTTCCTTGTAGGCCCCTTCGATCCGTTTGTTTATAGGCTTCATAAATAACTCCCCCCGAGTCAGGCGACCATCATCTTCTTGTCGTTGATAAGGCGATAGAATGGTTATTTGGCATGGTACGATCACAATACCCCATTCCAACGCCATCGTTCGCCACTCTCCAGGCATCTGAACAACATGATAAGTATCGCGAGATATCGTGAGAGTCCCATTTCCTGTGTTTACAGTCTTATAACACATCACCCATGGCAAGATGAACCCCATATAGTTCAGTCAATTCGTGAACGTAATCACGTAATGCGCTACATATCTACTGGAATTAAGCACACTCTTATGACTAATGTGTATGTTTTCTATTCATTTTTGATCTGTGTTTGCAGTATATGTGTAGTTTCATATACGTACACAAATTGTGTAACAATTTTTACATGAAAAATGGGTAAATTTATACACATTTATACACAACTGTGAGCATACAATCAAAATATATCCCTTACACATTTTGTGTAGATTCTTACACTCAAAGATCGTTGACAAGAAAGTAAAGTTCAGTATTCTGACATGTATCATTAATAATATACACACAAGTCGAAATTCTAAACTTAAAATCCTTGTCTACGATCTATGTAGATCGTATTCCGAAAAAAATTCAAACAATACGGCTGTCGTCGACAGCAGATGATATGCAACTGAAAGTACCGCAATGCGCACCCTCTACATTCTTACACAATTATGGGTAACAAAATATACACAATATGTTTAGAACGGCTCTGGTCCATATAGTTATATGCAAAACTATACACATTGATGTGTGTATAAATCATGTTATGTGTATTCGTTTGTACACATTAGTTATAAGAGTCCACCTGCACCCCCCCGATTATTACAAATAACCTTAGTTTTATTGTTCCCTATGGTATCCAGAAAAAGAATCCGGATTTCACCGAAAAATAAAGGTGGCCCTACTAGGTGCTAGAGCCATTTGAATCGAAGATGGCCGCCATTTCCTCTAATTCCGACCAGCTGTATTTAATCGTTGTAATAGATCGGTTGTTAGCAAAAGACACATACAAAATGCCATTTTGTTGGTATGATGTCCTTCTTCAAAATGACGGCAAAATGGCTGCCGAAAAATGACGTCATATGCACGAAAATAGGTAATTTCATTAATATTTCACCATATCTTCCATTTTTCTTCAAATTAATCATTAGTAAATGGCAATGTTTTTGAGACAGTTATCAAGCGTGATGTTATAGCGTCATTTTAAGACATTTGCCATTGACGATGGTTCCGTAATAGATACAGAAAGAGGATTTGAAAAAGAGGGGTGAATTTTAGATTTTTTTTGCAAGACGATTTTGACAGTCATTTTATCGACAAACCACACAGGCTGTTAATAGAATGTCAACAACAATGTGCTTTATTTTATTGGACGGATGTTTTACTTCAATGGGAATGAAATTGGTGTAGAAAATTTCCAAAATGGCCGCCGAAAATATGAAAAATGGTAAATATTGCCCCAGGGTGTCCTGCAATGGCTTACAAGTTGTGGTTGATATATACAATTGGCTAATCTGTATTATATACATTGAATACTAACATGTCTGATGTACCATGGATCATTGTTACTATTGTCACCACTGAAATCACCAGAAATATTGGATTTTTCTCTCACAAACTTTACATAAATATCGTCAAAAATTCACTTTTCAGGGTTGGACAATTTTTTTAAGTAAAATGCAACTATCATTGGTATCAAAGCTATTTATTGTTTTGGTCTATCTTAAATGTGTCACACTACGGTGTTTATAGACCAAATTGCTCAAGATGGCTTCCAAAATGGCTTCCAAAATGGCAACCAATTTTGTAAAAAGTTAATTTTTTACATATATCCCGAACATTATTATCTGCGTTATCCGACAAGGTAGCAAACTGTGACTCACTTGGTTATTATACGTGTTAGTTAATTAAATGACAACTACGTTCTATTCTGTTTGTCCCGGTTCCGTATGGGGCATGACAAATTCATTTTAAAGTTGCAGTATGGAATTTTGCGGAGAACCTCTTTTGTGATTCTGGCCATATTATTGAAAGGAAATGGGCAGAACTTTGAAACGGAACTGAGATGAACCATAATATGTGGCTATTCTGGCCCATTATGATAAAAAGTGATCAACTGGATAAAAGATGGATGCCAAGATGGCAGTCAGGGAGTTACTGTATGACCATAGGTGATGTGAATAGGTATACATGGATTTACTGTATGGTCATGAATGATGTGAATATGAATACAAGGAGTGACTATATGGTTATGAGTGGGGTGTCCATGGTGAGATGCATATGCATATAAGGAGTGGCTGTATGGGCATGTGTGAGGTGAATCGGTATACATGTAGTGACTGTATGGTGTATTGTTGTGTGTGACCGATGTGACCGTATGGACATTGATGTGGTGTATATATATATAACGAGAGTAGCTACGTTGTCATCCGGGTGTTGTTTATGTATATATGGAGTGACTGTAAGGTCGTGGTGGGATGTATATGTGTACCGTGTGTGGCTGTATTGTGACATGTGGGTGTATATGTATATTTGTGCTGTCTGTATGATCATTGATGGAGTGCGTAGATAAATAGGGAGTGATTTTATGGTTATGGGTAATGTGTATAGGTGCACATGGTATGCCTGTACGGTCAAGATTGAAGTTATATGCATACCTGGAATAAGCTGGATGCTCATTGACGAGCGTGTGTCTATAGATGAATGATCATGGATGGCGTGTATGAGTATACAGTGAGTTGCTGAATTGTCATGTGTGGGGTGTATATGCAAGTATGAAACTTATGAGTGGTCGTGTGTGCGGGTATTGGTATATTTAGAATGGCTCACCATTGGTGAGGTGCATATGTATATCTGGATTGACTCTATGGTCATGTGTATGGCGAATAGATATACATGTAGTGGCTGTAGGGTCCATGGTGAGGTGAATAGGTATACAATGAATGACTGTATGATCGTGAATGTGTTGAATATGTATACATAGAGTGACTATATGGTCAGGTGTAGGAGTATACCTGGTGTTCATGCATGGTGACTCGTGACTGTATCGTCATTTGTGGCATGTACCGGTATAACCAAATATGGCTGTGTGGTCAGGTGTACGTGTATAGAGTGGGCGACTATATTGTCATTTGTGTGGTGTTTATGTACATATGAAGTCATGGGTGGGTTGTGCATGTGTAATTTTGGTGGCTATCGCTTTCCACAATAACTCAAGGATATGTTAACCAACAGAGAGGTCATGTCAAAGAGTTCTCCATCTTGATAGTGTTTGTGTACATGGGGAACTTTAAACGTGAAAAAGCGATAGCCAACAATTACCACACAGTCATTCCATATATACATAAACACCACATACATAACAATATAGTGACCAACTGTATAAACGTACACCTGACCCATGACCACGGATGGCCATACAGCCATGAGTCACAATGCAGGCACACCGG
The DNA here is from genome assembly GCA_032622095.1 of Siphonodentalium dalli. Classification (NCBI taxonomy): domain Eukaryota; kingdom Metazoa; phylum Mollusca; class Scaphopoda; order Gadilida; family Siphonodentaliidae; genus Siphonodentalium; species Siphonodentalium dalli. Next base: position 48,593,687 of record CP136062.1, read on the forward strand.
GTATAATCCTAAACATGACCCATAACCATAGAGTCACTCCTTGTATACCCATTCACCTCACCATTGGCCATACGGTCATCCCATGTATACCTATTCTCCACACACACATGGTCAAATAGACATTTAATATATACATCAACACCACACCAATGACCATAGAGTCACCCCGGGTATACATATCCACCTCACCAATGGTCATATAGCCACTCGCTTCATACACATACCCTCACCCATGGTACCTGGTATACTCCTTCATCTGACATATGGCCATATAGTCACCCCGTGTCTACCTATTCAAAACATTCATACATGATCATGGTCAATCATAGTATATATATATATTCACCTCACCCTTGGCCATGTCACTCCCTGTATCCCTATTTGTCACACCATAGCAGAATAGCCACTCAAGATATACTAATACTCCCCAGCCATGTCAGTATATTCACTCCATGTATGCATATGCACATCATCTATGGCCATATAGCCGCTCGCTATATACACATACCCGTCGCCCATGACCATATAGCAACACATGTGTAAACCCGTATAACCTACACATGACCATACCGACACGAGTCACCAAGCAGGAACACCGGGTATACTCATACACCTGACACATGACCATTTAGTCACTCCCTGTATAGCTATTCATTATATTTATGATCATATAGTCACTCATTGTATACATACATGTACTCATCTCACCATTGACCATACAATAACTCCATGTATACCTATTCACCTCACCTATGATCATATAGTAACTCCCTGGATACCATATTGGCATCCACCCTGTATCCAGTTGATATATTTTATCATAATGGACCAGAATAGCCGCATATTATGGTTCATCTCAGTTCCGTTTCAAAGTTCTGCCCATTTCCTTTCAATAATATGGCAAGAATAACAAAAGAGGTTCCCCGCAAAATTCCATACTGCAACTTTAAAATGAATTTGTCATGCAAACGCATAGTCATTTGTCATACGGAACTGGGACAAGCATAATATAACTTAGTTGTCAGTTAATTAACTAACACGTATAATAACCAAGTGAGTCACATTTTACTACCTTGTCGGATAACGCAGAGAATAATGTTCGGGATATATGTAAAAAATTAACTTTTTACAAATTTGGTTGCCATTTTGGAAGCCATCTTGAGCAATTTGGTCTATAAACACCGTAGTGTGACACATTTAAGATAGACCAAAACAATAAATACCTTTGATACCAATGATAGTTGCATTTTACTTAAAACAATTGTCCAACCCTGAAAAGTTAATTTTTGACGATATTTATGTCAAGTTTGTGAGAGAAAAATCCAATATTTCTGGTGATGTCAGTGGTGACAATAGAAACAATGATCCATGGTGCATCACACATGTTAGTATTCAATGTATATAATACAGATTAGCCAATTGTAAATATCAACCACAACTTGTAAGCCATTGCAGGACACCCTGGGGCAATATTTACCATTTTTCATATTTTCGGCGGCCATTTTGGAAATTTTCTACACCAATTTCATTCCCATTGAAGTAAAACATCCGTCCAATAAAATAAAGCACATAGTTGTTGACATTCTATAAACAGCTTGTGTGGTTTGTCGTTAAAATGACTATCAAAATCGTCTTGCAAAAAAAATCGAAAATTTCACCCCTCTTTTTCAAATCCTCTTTCTGTATCTATTACGGAACTCTCGTCAATAGCAAATGTCTTAAAATGACGCTATAATATCACGCTTGATGACTGTCTCAAAAACATTGCCATTTACTAATGATTAATGTGAAGAAAAATGGAAGATATGGTGAAATATTAATTAAATTTCCTATTTTCGTACATATGACGTCATTTTTCGGCGGCCATTTTGAATGTTTTTCGAAATTATTTGCCGTCATTTTGAAGAAGGACATCATACCAACAAAATGGCATACATTTTGTCTGTGTCTTTTGCTAACAACCGATCTATTACAACGATTAAATACAGCTGGTCGGAATTAGAGGAAATGGCGGCCATCTTGGATTCAAATGGCTCTAGCACCTAGTGGGGCCACCTTTATTTTTCGGTGAAATCCGGATTCTTTATCTGGATACCATAGGGACCAATAAAAATAAGGTTATTTGTAATCATCGGGGGGGGGGGGGGGGGGTGCATGTGGACCTTATTGGCTCCCCGACTATAGAGGGGGGTGTGGGGGGGGGGGGGGGGGGGGGTGAGACACACACCCGAACTTTGGTCAAATTTTTCAACAGTTGGAAATTTCATTTCACACCAACAATGGGTTGAAAATGTTCTTGTCGTTTGATTTTCAAACAATTTATTGGGGGGAATTAATTGTTTTTGGACCAATATTTTCCAACCTTAGGGGGGTGACAGGTTGGAAATTTCCAACACTTTGAAAGCTTATGTCCTGGTCCTCCCCAGTGGCTAGTCAAAACTGCTACTAAATTTAAGAAAACAATATTGTCATACATTTGGTCAACATTGTCATTGGAATTGTCATCATTTGGAAATTTTCCAACCTAAGTGGGGGGGGGGGGTGTCAGGTTTGAAATTTCCAACTCTAAGAAGACTTGAGGCTAGTCTAGATGCTAGGATTTGCGTTTTTCTTGTTCAGATTTCAAAATTTTCGAACACCGGGCCGAACCATGGTCGGCCCGGTGTGTCACTGTCCCTCCCCCGTGACCAATACAAAACTGCTAATTAGTTTAACAAAACAATAGTTTAGTACATTCGGTCAAACTTGTGGACTGAAATGGTCATCAGTTGGAGAATTTTCCAACCTAAGAGGGAGTATGAGGTTTGAAATTTCCAACACTAGGGAAGCTTCAGTTGAGGCCAGTCTAGATGCTAGGATTTGCGATTTTCTTGTATAGTTTTCCAAATTTTCTCACACCGGGCTGAACAAACATGGACGGACACAATGTCCTGGTGTCTTACCCGTAGCCGTGTGTATTTGTCTGGAGTAGGCTACTAGATGTTAGGATTTATGCAATTCTCAGGTTAAAGTATCTGAATATACCGGGCATATAGAACAACATAGTTTATGAATACATAGGATATTAGGCCTAAGGACTGATGTGCAAGGGGGTGTGCAAATGGAATTATGCAAAACCTGTGTTTGGTCTGTGATTCTGATTCAAGGGGGGGGGGGGGGGGGGGGGGGGGGTGCAAACGGAATTATGCAAAAAGTTGTGTTGGTGTGATTCCGACTCAAGGGGGGAGGTGCAGTTGGAATTTCCCAAGGTAGACACCCCCCCCCCAACGGAGACCATCTAGCCACATCCCTGTATATTGTGTGCTATCAATAACTCATTTTGTGATATCACAAAATTCAACATGAATATATGATATCGCAGAATCGAATATATGATAAAATGTTGGGGAATTAGTGATATCACAAAATGATTTTAAGATATCACAAAATGGAATTAGTCATATATAAATTAATTTTGTGAAATCACAAAAGCGAATATATGATATCACAAAATAAGTAAGCATTTAGTGATATCAATAATTCAATAATAATATGATGTCATAAAATGATTTAATGATAACACAAAATGCATGTTGAAGAAATAGTAGTCCAGCTATGCCATTTTCTATTTATTGATATCACAAAATCGAATTATTGATACCACTAAATGCTTACTATTTTGTGATATCAATAATTTATTTGTTTGTGATATAAAAAATGAATTTATGATATTACAAATTAGAATTAGTGATATCTTAAAGGTACTCAATCTGATTCGATGGTCCCCATATAATCAGGGGCGCCGGAAGCATCCAAGGGCAGGGGGCAGAGCCTACAAAAAGGGCACTTTTCCGCAAAAAAGGGTATTTTCTCCGCAAACTCGGGAAAATAACCATAAATTCATTGTGGCAAAAATCCCTATTTTAATGGTATTTGTCGGTTATTATGACCGTTTTGTGATAAAATTGACAAAAAAATTAATATTCCTTGTGAAATTGGTGGTATTTGGACCAAAAATAGGGCAAGTCCTGCCCCCGCTCGCCCCCCTTGGTCAAGGGCAGGGGGTCAGCTGCCCCCTCTGCCGCCCCTCTTCCGGCGCCCCTGCATATAATCAGATTCCAACAACAAGAACATTTTTTTTCGAAATGCCGCTTCAGTTATCAGACTCTATTAATTGGCCAAATATAAAGCTTACCACTGTCAACTATAGTGTAAAATTACCCGAAACCTGTTATTTATTAACATGTTCGACGAAATATGGCCTTATTATCAACACAAAGCCTCTTTATATTAGAGTTATCCGTCTTCATCCGCAATTTGGTCCAAGACCCGGTTGGCTCGTCGACTTTTTACTGGGCCACTGATAAGTCGCGATGGTGAAAAATAATAGATTTCAAAAATAGATATCTAATAACTCTGAGCTTTGATAGGTGGGTTCCTCGACTCGAATCAAATATTGTTTAATCCCGAAACCAAATAAATAGTAATTTAGGGGCGTTTAATCGGATTATGCATCTATAAAATCATGTTGTGATATCATAATATATCTAATGATAAATATATTCGATTTTGTGATATCATATATTCATTTATTGATATCATAAAATCGAAGAACGGTGCATGTATGAGCTTATGTCACAAATGACACGTACACAAACAATTTACATTTCCAAACAAACGAAGAGGAATAACTCTAAAAACACATTTTTTACTTCTTCTTCTGGTCATGTCATTTCACAAACTCCAGGCAGAATTATCTCCCATCGCTCCGCTGAGATACCACTGCCATAAGGACATTTGGTAAGGATTTCTTACGTGTTCTTATGTTTTAGGATTAAAATTGTCTATGTTTGGCTCAGTTAATATTGTTCTTATCAATACCGAAAGAATTACCATTATTGCAAACTTTTGGTGATCAAAATAAGATAATAGGTGACTAAAAATAGTTCCGACGATATGTAAAAATAGATGTATCGGTCCGCAAAGTGCCATCCTTGTGGCAGTGCTATATCGCAGTGATAACGTGGGGGGGGGGGGGGCGCTGCATGGAGCTTGATCATTTCACTCTGTAATCACTTGAATGCGGTTCGGTGTCACGTTATCGGTAGTTATATTTCTCGTTCTTCTGTTCTCAGTGTGCATTTTTTCAAAGCTGCCGAATTTCAAAACAAAATGGAGGGTATTTCAAAGTAATTCTATAAATTCTCAACATTATCAATTAGGCCAGATATTCAGTCATATTTTTAGAGATAGAAATGGAGTGTAGGTGTCGTGTTATGGGTATCACATAGGGGAGGTCGGTAGCGTACTGGTCTCTTGTGCTAGCCGGGGATCGCAAGCTGGTCAGAAATTCAATAACTTTGAAGTAAAAATGGATAACTCTAAAATCAAGTGGTAGTAATAACCACTTGATTTTAGAGTTATCCATCTTTATCTGCAAGACCGTCCATTTGACCCGGCAAGTTCTGTCCCACAAACAATAGAAATCGCAAACTTCAAACATCGATATCTAATCACTCTGAGCTTTGATGGGTGGGTTCCTCGGGTCGAATCAAATATTTTTTACCCCGAATCCAAAGAAATAGTAAATTAGGAGCGTCTGATCGGATTGAGTACCTTTAAATACGTCAAAGAGTCTTATTTATCTGGGACTATTTATTTTGCAAACTGCGCACAGTATAAACTCAAATCATCGAGTGGGGGTATAATTATAAGCCACAAGCAATTCATAAAATTCACTCTTTAATGTGTTTTAAAATACCAAATATCTATACACATAAATTATTCAAAATATATAAATAAAAAACGAATTGTAACTAACATCCTACGTTGTGTTCGAACCTCTAGTCTACAAAACAGTAATAAGCAGGGACGAAGTATATAACACCCCAACTTTGATCAAATATGTTAATTTCATACTTGACCAATCATTTAATAGTTTGAAAATTTAGACCAGGTATAGGTTGGAATTGTTCTCAATAATAGCATATTTTTCTACGTTTGATCAACATTTTGATATGAAATGGCCATCAGTTGGAAATTTTCCAACCTCAGGGAAATTTGAAAGTGGACACCCCCTCCCCCAACGGGGACCATATAGCCACGTCCCTGGGATTATTATTTTGTTTTTTAAATGTACATTTAACAAAGGTTGGGTATTTCTGTCCCCCTTTGTATATGCATTATATAGTTGGAGTTAAAGATATATAACATAACCAAACAAACATTGATGTTTCAATAATAAATGTCAAATAATTTTTTGACTGAATAACTTTCCCACATCCAAATATTGTGATATATCAAATAGAATGTATTAAAGAATTATAATTACTGTAGAAGGTCGAACACAGTGTGTTGCTTCAAAGGGGTGGGCTCACTTTGAAAGGTAGGTGCTGATCTAATTAGTATTTTGCACATTGGGAAGCATATCGGGAACGGAGTAATGAAAACGGAAATTATGTGGCAACAGCTGTCATCAACAAGACAAGTATAATGTAAAATTAGATAAAAAAAATTCTTATTTTCATTATTAATAACTCTCAAAACAAGATTTTTCATATTAAAATCATTATAATGTAAACATTACTGTCACAGTTCCATTACCAACCAAAGTCCAATTAGATACAAACGTTTATTCAAAACTTGAGGGTATTGAAAAATATACAATTAGACTAACTTAGACCAAAATATTTGAATTATCTAGGCGATCAATGATGTTTTTTGACAAATCACTGTAACAGTTTTGTTTACATAAAATGGTTTAAACACAAAAAAATTTATTACTGGGGAACTGTCAATAATGAATATAAGAACAAAGTTTATCTATTTCTCCATGTTCTTCTTAATGGTGATGTTTTTACAGAGTTTTATATATTTTTGCCCATTTACCCACTGCGATTGCCTTGGGTCCCTTTAATAGTGGTGATGTTTTTACATAGTTTTGTATATTTTTTCACATTTACCCACTGCGAGTCCATTGGGTCCCTTTAATAGTAGTGATGTTTTTACCGATTTTTATATTTTTTGCACATTTACCCCCTACTTTGGGTTCCTTTGAAAGAATGGTGATGTTTCTGTGATTCATTATATATATTTGTTATCAAAACTATTTATATTGATGTGATTAATAGTAATATAATGACTCTATCTCATAAAGCCAATCACCATGAATATTGGTCATTAAGAATTTTATTCAAAGTAGGCTTTCCAATGATGCATTCTACTAATTTCGACCAATTTCATCCTTTCAAACTGGGCCAGCCCAATTAAATATAAATGAATGTATGATATGAATATATAATGTAAAAACATTAGATGAAAATCTGTGAAAATGATAAAAACAAGTGAATATTATGAATAAATAATTTGAGCACTTTCACTAAGTTTTGTATATAAATTAAAACCAATAGGATTTGTCACATGTATATCAATCGTCCCTGCAAGTAATTATTTAAAACTAAAGCTACTAATTACTTGCTAGTGTCACATTTTGAATATTAAAATTAGTCAATAAATACATGAAACACTTACATCGGACTATATATGCCAATAGAAAGGCACATTGAAGTGATAATTATTATTTTCTCAGAACGAAAAAGGGGCATCAATTTATTATGCAGGAGGTAAAAATAAAGAGCGTTGTTTTTCATTTATTTTTTGTTGATTTGGTAAACTTAAAACATGTTGTCCTATTTCTCTGTGGATATTTTTATCTATATATCAAGATGTGGTTAGCTTGAAATAAGAATGTGAATATTTAGTGTTAAATGTAAAGATGTTTTCTTTTGATGAATATGACTTGGGATGTCGTTGATATGTATGAAATTAAATACAGTGATATCATGAGTATGTACAAGGCAGTGCTGTGTAGAGAGTGGCTCATAGCAGGTGGTTGCTAAAAATGCCTGTTCTGGTACGCAATGTTTTGTGCGATTTAGCAACCAAGAGCATATATCACAACAATGAATATCTGTCACAACTAAAAACTTACAAAATACTAACATCTAGTGGTCTAACGCCAGGCAAATTCACACCCGATTTGTTTTTCTTAAATTAATTCACAGTTTTTGACTGGCCACTTGGAAGTGCCCAAGACAAACTAATGATTTCACATACAATAGTGGCTGCATATAATTCACATATAAAAATTATGTTGCGTTCTGCCAATTCGAATATGTACGAAAATAACAACTTTATCCTCTATTAAAATGTGATCATCCCAGTGGAATGTTCCACATCACTTTTATTTATTAGAATAATCTATGAATAATAATTTTCAAATGCAGTTATTTTAGGCTTGATAATTAACCCTTTCAGTGCCAAGTTCGATTTTTGTATCAACCCATATTTCCTTGATCATTTTTCAAATTTATTGAAATATGGGTTGATACAAAAATCGGACTTGGCACTGAAAGGGTTAAGAAATTAATGTAGTGGGTGTGTGTGTTATTGGGGGGATGCGGCACTGTGGTCATTGGGGTACATTGTACTAAATGTGCCCCCAATGACCACAGCGCTGTATCTCCCAATAACACACACACCCACTACATTCTTTACTTATAAATATTATTTTAATATATAGCCTTTTGATGATTTATTCCCAAAAAAAGCTGTGTATTCTTATTTCTTGTCACAAAATGGCGATAATCTGAGACTAGCCAACGCAGCACATTAAGTCAGAGAGATATAAGATTTCCAAACGATCAAGTGATCGATATAAATAACTGGCTTCAGATGCAATTCAGCTGAACTTTGAAAAGCACGCCCAATTATTCTGCTGACTGCTTTTAGTCAGATTAGGTCAACAAATTGTAACTTCCTGTTCGTGTTACACTCGAGATATCTCTGCATTATTGGGATGTAATCCGGATGACCCAATTGACAGTTGACCAATCACAAAACAGGATTTAGTGTATCGCGCACAGGCTATGTAAATATTCCTAATTATTTGAAATTGGTCCACGATAGGAGGTGTGTTGAGATTACAGTCATTGGACCCACGTAACATAACAATATTAACATTCTCAGTCGTCACTTTTTTGAATTTCTGGCAGTTCAGCATCTTTTGGAGCATCGGCATCGATTCGGATACCAATAAATGTCGGAAATCTTGGTGTTCCACTGTCCGAGTATTCCTGGAATTTGTATGTTATTATGCTGCCTATTTTAGGTGGATTCCTCCTCTGCTTGTCAGTTAACCTAGAAAATAAAAAATATTAACTTTGTTTGAAAACTGTATACTCTCCGATTGATAGCTACTTGGATTTTTTCATTCATAGGGAAATTCAGAAAATAAGTTCAACATTTGTTGGGCTGTTTCACAGGGGCCTAGTCGTTAAAATGAGTAAAAATATAAATATTTAAGTTTAAAATGAGAATGCCCCTTTCAAAAAACACAGCGCTATAGATATCATACGTTACCAGAATCACGGAATCGGATACCTCCTAACTTCTAACAGCCTTAACCCTTTACCCAACAGAAGGGCCCTGTGCCAATGCATTCTCTTATATATGCGAGTCGACCATAGGTCGCCTCGCATATATAAGAGAATGCATTGGCTTAACACATTAAAAATTATAAAATTGTTATAGAATGTAAGCAAAAATGGTAAAAAAAGATTTTTTTTAGGCCAATGCATTCTCTTATATATGCGAGGCGACCTATGGTCGACTTGCATATATAAGAGAATGCATTGGCACAGGGCATAACTGTAACTATAACAATGTGGTCAAGGAGCCGTTTCACAAATGCCTGAACAAATTCTTAAAATTCCAATGCCGAGATCGTTTGAGTAACAGCTATATGTTCCAATTCTAGGATAAACTTTTACAAAACTTTGAAAACAGATGCTGAACAAAAAATCTGTCGATACATGAAGAAGTTTTGTACAAAAGGTGGGTTTTTTATCGAAACATATTGAGTTTTAAAGTGGAATGCTTGTTTTAATGTGGGATGTTATCCTAAACTAATGATATGCATCTGTTTCTATTATATGAGTATGCTTGCACATTGAAAATAAACCATTCCCAAGTATGCTCTTAAATTAGTATATTAAAACAGTTAACCTTATGATGAGCTTACCCCGATCCAACTTTGAATTCAATTCCGCATGCCATTCTGCACATCAGGGCACCAGTCACAAACTGATTCTTCCCCGATCCTTTCTTGTGTCCTATGACAACTGCCTAAAACAAAGACGCAAAAAGTGTTAAAATCATTGAGATCAACCAGCAAGCTGCAAAGGCAAGAGTTATTTCCCCTCACTATACTGGTCTGACCACTGGCACCACGTACAAAGTTTCTTTTTTCAATTGTAGTTTAGTTTCTCTATATCCACAAATTAGCAGACAACAATGCATATTCAAGGTGTCAAATGGGTGCACATCACCATCTTCACCATCTGGGAACTTAAATCTGTGCCGAGGTCTCCCATAGCAGATGAGATAGTGCAGTATGAGGTCCCCGGAGGATGAATTTGGTGACACTAGCCCGCTGTGTGGGATAGCATCACTAATTTCACCCTCAGGGCACCTCATTCTGCAAATGGTAAAAGTTGGGATATAATGATGATCCTTACCTCCGCATCATAGAACTTCTTGTACTTAAGTAAAGTCGCTGATCGTTTCTTCTCGTACTGCGATTTAGGCTGTCGAATCATCACGCCCTCTCCACCAATTGCGATGATTCGTTTCAGTTCATCCATCACATGCTTCTTCCCCGTACATTTCTCTTGTTTCAGAAGGACGGCATATTTAGGCCTGAGACAAGAAGAAATCAGAATTTTAAAATGTGAAAGGTACTCAATCCAATCAGAGGGTCCCCATATTATCAAGATACAACAACAACATTTCTTCAAAATATGCTTTAGTTCTCAGAATCAATTAATTGCAACAAAATAATGCTAACCACTGTCAACTATGGTATCAAATTTCCCAAAACGTGTTATTTATGAACATTTTTTTCTATGAAATATGGCCGTTTTATCACTTGGAGTATTCACGAAATTTGTCTGTATTACCACTTGTTTTTAGAGTTATCCATCTTCATCCGCAATTTTGTCCAAGACCGTCAGTTTGACGATGTGTTTCTGGGCCACAAATAATCGCACATCTCGAGAAATAACAAACTTAAAAATTGATATCTGATCACTCTGAGCTTTGATGAGTGGGTTCCTCATCTCGAATCAAATATTTTTTACCACCGAAGCCAAAGAAATAGTAATTTATGAGTGTTAATTCAGATTATGCATCTTTAAGAATGATGTCGTATGATATTCCCATGTTAGAATCACATGACTCAAACATAAAGGAAACCATAGATAAAGGGACTTTTGACGTCAAAATATAAATTGTATCCCCACTCACAGAAGACAGAGCCTGTTATTCCAGTCTCATGATGTTATCCTACTCACTGCACTACCTCATATTGTTGAGAATATTAGGTATCCTTGCACATTATTTTAACAGAAATTGCTGTTGATGTTGTAGTTTTAAGAATGTGTTAGGTCTAACCCAGGCCTTTATATTCCCCAAATTCAAGTTGGCAAACGCTGAGCCCAATATATTGAAATGTGCCCAAAATAAATATGAGAATGGAATTTTTATCATTACATAGCTATGTGTACATATATATATACATTGTATATATATCTGTAGTCCTGACAAAAACTGAAATGTTGAATTCCATATTGATATCAACGAAAAATTATTAACGATTTAAAGTTTTTTGGTCTAAATTTTTTTATTTTATCGTCCTACCAGGAACTATGGTTCGCCCAAATTACGCTAATATAAAGGCCTGGTCTAACCGTGTGTTCTAGTGTGGTCTGGGTCATAACAAACTGGTGTAGAATATATAATAAACACAACAGTTACAGTAATGCCCTAATTAATCGACTCCTTAACCACAGCAGAATTATGGGGATTTTTCAAGATTTAGTCGGAAATATGGCTTGTTGCCATTCATCGGAAAGCTCTCAGTGAAAGCTTTCCGATGAATGGCAACAAGCCATATTTCCGACTAAATCATGAAAAATTACCCATAATTCTGCTATGGTTAAGGTGTCGATTATTTAGGGCATTATTTCACTCTACTCACTTGCAGTCATTGAAGTAGTTAGTTAACGTTTCTATCCTCTTCTCAAAAGGTTTGTCTCCCAGATATGGTGCATCAAAAACCTGCAAATATATTATGTAGATAAACAGGCGGACAGACAGATGCCCCGGCCAATATCATTATACGTCTCCTTTGTTTTAAAATGGGTGTATATAGAAAAATATGTCAAAGACATTAAATATACAAACAATCCAAACACATGTAACCCATTCTTCAGTTAACCCAGCAAATAAGGTGAGGAACTTAAGTCAACCTGCTGTGCACTAATCCTCGGTGGGATTCGCCATTGTTTCCATTAAAGGTACTCAATCCGATTCGATGGTCCCCATATCATCAGATTCCAACAACAATTTTGAAATGCTGCTTTAGTTATCAGAATCGATTAATTGCCCATAAATAATGCTAACCACAGTCAACTAGAGTATAAAATTGCACAAAACCTGTTATTTATCAACAGTTTGTTTAACGAAATTTTGCCAGTGTGTCAAATATTTGACACAAAAAAGCCACTTGATTTTAGAGTTATCCATCTTCGTCTGCAATTTGGTCCGAGACCGTCTTCTCGTCGACTTTTTACTGGGTCACTAAAAAATTATTGGTGAAAATAATAGATTTAAAAATTCGATATCTGATCACTCTCAGCTTTGATGGGCGGGTTCCTCGACTCAACTCAAATATTTTTACACCCGATCAGGGTCCAGGGTCAAAGTTCATCACTTGTTTGTGGCTTGATATTTTTTTTTCCGTTTATATGAATGTGACCAATGTGTTATATTTCTCCAACTTGAGTAACTAAAACATACCTGATATGTTATATTAATCCACTTTGGTGACTCATCTGTTTTGACAATGCTGACAGTACTCTGAAACTTCTTGCGACCACCAAAGAGTTCTCCGTCCAATGTCATGTCAGTCGGGAAGTCCTGAAATTAAGTTTATAATATATTTCTCAACTATCAACATCTGACATGTCAAATGAAAAGTACCACAATATAACCCTTCTATGACAGGAGCTTCCTGAAATTTTTCAAAAATCCTGTGCCAATGCACTCTCTTACATATACGAGGCTCCCTATGTGAGATGTGCATGTATAAGACAATGCACTGGCACAGGATATTTAATGCTGCACCAGCGCAGTTCCCATCCATCATGAAATGGATAATCAACAGCTTACCGTGCAATGTTGTGTTAGGCAGGAAATCCTGCAACATGTAATATCTAGATATGGGAGACTCACATATATACGGGAATGCATTGGCACAGGGTTTTCGCAAAATTTCAGGAAGCTCCTGTCATGGAAGGGTTAAGAGACATTGTAAAACTTCTATCATTTTATGAGGATTGTTGGTATGGTATATATCTTCTATCCAAAAACTGAGTGAGAAACCAGTGGTTCTTTAAAGCTGAATGTCATTTTAATTAAAACAAGAATCGCATCAGAGATGTAGGGTAAATAACGGTAGCTACAGTCAAGCCCTAATTCCCTACATAATCAACTCCTTAACCACAGAAGAATTATTGGTAATTTTTTAGGTAATTTCTGCTGTGGTTAAGGAGTCGATTATTTAGGGCATTACCGTGTGCCAAACATGGGCTTGGATTAAAAATGCACTAATTGTAACTGGCTAACATACACAACACTGTTGAGGAAGTCAGACAGCGAACCAACCTTACCAAAGTTATTTTGCCATCACTTCAAACTTCATAAAAATGTACTAATTAAGGGCTGTAACTCCGCCCAAAATAAGCAGACCTGGCCAGTGTTTGAACTTGATCAAAACATTGTTGAGCAAATCTCATGCTCCAATTTTCAACAAAATCAGTTGATATATTTTTTCAAGTTAACATGGTAAAAATTCACAAAAATGAACTAATTAAGTGCAGTAGCTCTGCCCAAAATAAGCCGACCTGGCAGGTTTTTGAAACTTGATGAAGACATCATTGAGCAAGTCTCATATAATGAATATCAACAAAATCAATGGACATTTGTTGCAAATTATCCCGCTATCTCCATCAATATTCACAAAATTAACTAATTAAGGGCCGTAACTCTGCTCAAATTACGTGGACCTGGCCGGTTTTCGAACACGAATAAGACCTTGTTGAGCAAGTCTTATATACGGAATATAAACAAAATCAGTTGATAATTGTTCATGTTATCGCGCTATCGTGATAAAAATTCGTGAAAATTAACAAATCAAGGGCTATAACTCCGCCCAAAGTAGGCAGACCTGGCCAGTTTTTTAACTTGATCACGACATTATTAAGTATTTCTAATATAGCGAATATTAGGTCCAGTTTAAAAAATGCAGAAAGTGAACGAAAACATACCTTTGTGAACCAGTGTGGAGCCACAAACGCATTCCCAAGTCTCGAGTAGAAACATCTGAAATGACAGAGTTGTGCACATAATGAACTGCTGTCTACCTTGTCACCAGTTATATCTTCATGATCAGACTGATATTATTACTGCTTATATTTGCTGAACATCCCTCCAGATGAATAATAGACAATTCCATTGTATACATTTATAACAGATGGGAGAATCCATTTAGTAAAGAAAGGGTGAATTATACAAAACCATCATCATGAACCATGGAGGCTGATGACAAAAGAGTACAGTAATGCTCTAAATAATCGACTCCTTCTGCTGTGATTAAGGAGTCGATTATTTAGGGCATATCTGCACTATACTTACTTGCCATCCCAATACGCTCTGACACCATCCAGTTTTTCACTGAGCCACCAACCAGTTGGATCCAAACTGAAAGTAATCAAGTAAAATAAATTTTAAAGACATATTATGTGCTAATTTCACTACTTCAAACCGATGTTTCATTATTCAGTAATTACTCATTGAAGAATGTTGTGGTCTGTTATTTATCTTACAATTAGCTTCGTTTTCCTGAAATACACTCGGAAATGACTGGGCAGTTAAAGATGCATTATCTCTTCATACAACAATTTTGCAATAGTTTTGTGTGTAACAATAATAAATAATAATTGAAGACCTCTGTCCGGAAATGCTTCTATCAATTAACATTGATTTTATTTCGAAAATTTTATTATAAAATGAGATGATTAAATGGGACACTTTATTGTTCTATTTTTAGAACAGACCATTCAGGCGATACCATATTGTGATAGAGATCATTGGGGTGTTCCCATAGCTATGCTGTGAATGTCAAATTTCCCAGATTGATTGCATTGCATTGCATTGTTTTATTCCATAGTTATAAGCGATAATGAGTCTAATTAATGTTTATTTGTGACAAAATTACACCATCAAATTTCTGTTAAAACCCTTTGAGTGCCAGGGGCCGATATTATCGGCCCTAAACCTACACAATAAGTCTGTTAAAGAATATAATAAAATATATTAAAATTGTAAAAAATTGTAAAAAAAAAAAAAATAAAAAAAATAATTGTTAAGCCAATGCATTCTCTTATATATGCGAGGCGACCTATGGTCGACTCGCATATATAAGAGAATGCATTGGCACAGGGTATATGGGTTGATAAAAAAATCGGACCTGGCACTCAAAGGGTTAACAGTAACCACTATTGTTCGTTAGCTAAACAACCACACGTTTTTAGACCAGAAAATATTCAAAATATAATCAATATTAATCGATAGAAGCATTTCCGGAAAGGGGTCTTCAATTCATATCTAATATTTTATACCCCAGTAACTATATAATACATGTTTACAAAGAGATAGACCATCTTTAATTTCTCATTCCATATCATACTCTCTCCGTATATAAAATATTGATTTATATGGGCAATTGGCATAATTTATCTCTATTCTCATTACATGTACATTATCTGACATATGTTATATTTTAAATCAACTGATACATTCCCAGTGGTTTTGATGAGAAACAATTTTAAATGTTGAATATTCTCTTACATTTAATTCCATTCATTTGCTAACAGAGCAGATTTTTTACTTAAGTTTTATACCAATTTATTTGCTAACAGATTTACTTACGTTTCAATCCATTTATTTGCTAACAGAACTCAATTTTACTATCATTTCATTACATTTATTTGCTAACAGAACATATTTTTTCTAAAGTTTCATACCATTTATTTGCTAACAGAACAGTTTTTAACTTACGTTTCATTCCATTTATTTGCTAACAGAACAGCCACTTGTATGTGACGAGGTATATGACCAGTTTTCTTTGGTTTATCTGCAGGGTCGCCACATCGCAACAATTCAAACTCCTCTCCGAGATGACTTTTAAGATGTTTGCATGACCTCTTGTTCACAGGGTTATTCTGTACTTTCCAGCCCATACATCTGCAAATAAAAAGATACTTTAGCCACTTGATAACAACAGTAATGCCCTAAATAATCAGTGAGAGCTTTCCGATGAATGGCAACAAGCCATATTTCCGACTAAATCCTGAAATATTACCCATAATTCGGCTGTGGTTAAGGAGTCGATTATTTAGGGCATTACTGTATATACTTACTAACTTAACCTATTTATAGGATCCCGCCAATATTTTAGATACGATGTAGATATTGGTCCTTCGATTTGAGATCGACGACGATTCAGTTTTCGAACTGTCTGATTCAACGTTGTTGCCTCATTTTTCGCCCAGAAAACACAACAAAATGCATCTGCTGTGGCATGATTCTTTGTTATTCAGTTCTGAATACCTCCGCGGAGTATTTCGCATCGCTGTTAAGATTCAATTTGCGGAAAAATCTCCGATTCGTAGGACACTACCTATTTACTGAGTAATTCAAAATGTGGTTGCTAATTATGTGATCCCCATCAATGGCAAAGCTTTCTCAATTCCCATAAATTGAATGCAGGTTTTTTATCCATACAGTAATGCCCTAAATAATCGACTCCTTAACCACATCAGAATTATGGGTAACTTTTCAGGATTTAGTCAGAAATATGGCATGTTGCCATTCATCGGAAAGCTCTGTAAGAGCTTTCCTAAGAATGGCAACAAGCAATATTTCGGACTAAATCCTGAAAAGTTACCCATAATTCTGCTGTGGTTAAGGAGTCAATTATTTAGGGCATTACTGTATGAAGGAAATTTAACATGATTTATATTTCTGAATAAGTCTCTCAGTTTGGAGATGATGGTTTCTACATACAGTATAATGTTTCCCAGTCTTTCCTCCAACTATAAAATTGATGTTTATGGTTGCTGAAAGAGCAGTGAACCCATACATTCCAACAAAGGATGTGGAATAAATACAAAACATGACGTGTAAATGTAGCTGAAATCACAAAGAACCAATGTGATAAATACAGAAGCACAATTTGGAGACTAGATCGACTTACGTGCATGAGTAGTGGTCGCCTACCCGCTTGATGGTACACCCGGACGGCAGGTCTATGCTCTCGTTATCCTTAATTTCGTTATCCGGCTTCGTTTTACCAACTAGACTGTTCCGCTTCTGTAGTCTTGTTTTTATTTCGGCCGGTTCTTCAACTAATAAGAGGAGAAAATTGTATCAGTAAAGTAGTGTCCAGACGAGTCCGTTGCGTTGGTCCGCATGTTGCGTTTACATGATCCGGTGTCTGCATTGAATGGCTCCCGATTAATAATTGCAGCTAATCAGTTCGATATTGGAATAAATGCAATATTGCAAATTATTCTATTTCACATGAAACCCCTATTATATCATTAAACAAGACAGTCAAAGACTGTGGGGTCGCTCACCAGACTGCAAAGACTGATGAGACTGGGACTCTGGAGACCACAATAGTCAGAACTTTTCATAATCACTTTAAAAGAAGTAGATCTAAACACGATATGTGGCTAGAGCAGGGACCAGCCGAGAGGGCGACGTGGGCGACTTCATCGCCCTAGCGCCGTCTGCTTCGCCTTATTTTTGCAGTCGGGCGAAGTTCAAGTCGCCCTGAAAATTCCAAAGTTGACTGACGAAAATCGGCAAAATTCCCCAAATAATTTATGATAATTTACAACTGTCAACAGTGATTGCACACAATACTCCACTATCAGGGTGTTGTAAAACAATTAACACCTGTATTGCTTCAATCTGGAAGCATGTTGACAACGGAGTCTGATTACTGGCAGCTGTGAAAACATCGTCGGGCCTCAAGTGTTAATCTGGTTGTTGTGATTTTTAGATTACCGTGATTACCACACCTTACAATGAAGATTACAACTCACAGCTCTCACAATGTGTCAGTTCATCACTCCCTCTATGGAGTTTGGTTAAAGAAATTTTAAAACAAATTCATTTGTAAAGCATTTTAAATTTTCAAACGGGATTACTAATAGAGCGCAGTGAAAGTGTTCATGATTTCGTTTCGTTTCGGTTTGATAAATATTGTTGGCATTTTTAAAAACCCGAAAAATATGAAATAAAATCTTGTCATTCTCCCACAATTACGATATAAAATGCTGCTATCCTCTCACAATTATGTTTGGGTATTATTAATAGTTATTAGGGTCATGAAGTGAACATAAAGACTCCATATTTCAACCATTGTTTCATAAGTTTAATTGACATATTACATCTCTCCTATTTTCGTTCTATAGCGACTCCTGTCGTAGTACTGTTCAATTTAAGTTTTGTAGACTCACTTCGCCCTATAGAACGGCCACTTCGCCTTATTTTGATAGTAGGGCGAAGTCATTTCGCCCTGAAAATATGGTCTAGGCTGGTCCCTGGGCTAGAGAGGCTTCAGTAGTGTACAGTGGGTAATTTCAAGGTGAATATCGATCCACCTTGAAATTACCCACTGTACACTACTGATCACCCCCCCCTACTCCAGCTCAACAAGTCCCCTCCCGACCGGGCTCCAGACTCCCAAGTCTTGGGTTGGAATTTCACAACCGACGTCTCAAACTTTCTCAATTTTTGGAAATTTCCAATTCACAAGCACCTTTTTATAAAACCATTTAGACATGTTTGAAGCCCATTTATCCATGGACCCAAAACACCATACATGTATGTCAGATTAATCAGTTAGGTAGTTCCAAGGTAGATGTTTTAATGAATTTGGTATTTCAATGATTTTTTAAACACAAAAGTGTTAACTCCCCATAGCCCCGTCATTTCTTAACAGGTTGACCTGATGTTAACAAATCTGAATATCAGTCACTAAAGGATCCTCCATACTATATGTAAGCTAAATAGTCCAAACTCTCTTGAGAAGACAATTTAAGAATGACTATAGAGACATACAGTTATGTCCCTGGTCCCACCCTATTTAACCTGGTGACCACATCTGAATAAATTTGAATACCAGAGACCAAAGAACCCTTCATACTAAATATAAGTAAAATAGACCTGATGGTCCTTGTGGTGGAAGCATGTTAAAATTTGTGGCTATTTCGGTCGAACAGTTTAACCCGAAGTAGGAAAATATGGACTGTTACTGGTTGAAAAATCAAATCTACGGCCTCATTGCCCCCCACCCAGGCAGCTTAGAAATCAATAGGAATCTATATATTATTATACCAGTATCAAACAGCATACATACAGGTAGAGTGGGTGGTTGAGAGTTAAATCTCTTATCTCTGCCCCTATTTGAACAAATGTGAATCCCCATCTATGAGATCCATTCATCTAGAAATTTCAAACGGTAGATTTTAAGAGTTGAAGAAAACTGATTTTCCTCAAAAGTTTCCTAAAAATGACCTCACGTGTACAAATCTGAACCCCACTCACCAAAGGACCCTCCATACCAAAAGCTAAATAGGCCTGATGGTTTTTGAAGAATTACTATGGAGGGAAAGAGTTATGGCCCTGGCTTCTCACCTATATGACCTGATGAACTCATTTGAACAAATCTGAATGTGAGTCAAAATATATAAACCCATTCGGTCTTTAATATGTATGTGGAGAAGAACAAAATTGATGGACGGATGGAGACATCCCAACAGAGGGATGGATGGGAGGACATACTGATAGACAAATTCAATCCAATATACCCCCCCAGTTTTCTTTGCAAATCAGGGTATACTGAGTGCAACTGGATAGGTGGTGGTTGAGAATATAATAGTGGAACAGCCAAGCCTGAATATAGTGTCTGACTTTTTCAGAATGAGGTCCCTAAAGGGTGAATTTAGTGCTGCAATCCTGCAAGGTGGGCTAGCATCACCAAATTCACCATATGGGGACCTCATTATGCTTAGGCCTCAACTGCTATGGGAGACATAGGAACAGATTGAAGTTGTCCAGTTAATTGGTGATGTGCACCCATTGGGCACTTCAATTATCAATTTTATCTTCAGCAAATTAGGGGATATAGAAACTGAACAGAATGGAAAAAGTAAGTAGAAATGTCAATTTAAGACCCTGTATACTTCCCTGAAGATGAGGCCTAAGCAGAATGAGGTCCCTGGAGAGTGTATTTGGTGATGCTAGCGTACTGTGCAGAGTAACATCACTAAATTCACCCTCTGGGGACCTCATTCTGCAAATGTCAGACATACAGCATTTTGTTTTGATACACACGTACAGGGCATGAATGTTTACACCTACCTGTCAGCCAGCTAGATAACATCTGAAATGATGACTGTGTTATTGACTCTTTCTGTCTGGGGCTAATACCATACTCTACAGATGTTTACAATGGTATTAGTTTTTCTTGACTGCAGTGGGTGCAGGGGCAGCGCAGATTGGGGGGGGGGGGTGGTAGTGGGGATAGGGGTGTGCAGGGGTGAGTAGGGAAAGGGGTGGAATGTGGTGTTTTGTGTCTAAAAAAATACAAAAATCAGGGGTTAAAATGAAAAAAATATTTTTGTATCGTTCATTTTGAATTTTTTTTTTAATTGAGCAAGGATTTAAATTTAAAAATATTTTTTTTTTAAGTTATGTTCCTGACACGGCCCCTATTTGACACACTGACCCCATTTGAACAAATCTGAACCCCAGTCACACAAGGACCCACCATACAAAATATTAGCTAAATCGGCCAAATGATTCTGGAGAAGAAGTCTTTCTAATAATTACTAGGGAGAATAGAGTTATGTCCCTGATTCTGCCCCTATTTGACCCAGTGACCCCATTTGAACAAATCTGACCCACAGTCACCCAAGGACCTTACATACCAAATATAAGCTAAATAGGCCTGATGGTTCTTGAAAAGAAGTTGTTTTAAGAATTACTATGGTGGGAAAGAGTTATGGCCCTAGCTTCGCAACTATTTGACTCAGTGACCTTATTTTAACAAATCTGAGTCAACCAGGGAACATCCACACCAAATATGAACCCATTTGGCCTTAGGGTACTGGAGAAGAAGATGATTCTTGACGGACGGACAGACGGACGGACGGACGTACAGACGGACGAGGAGTGATGACTATAGCTCCACCGGAGACTTCATCTCAGGTGAGCTAAAAAGCCACTACATATTTCCTTATATCTCACAAGTGAAGATTAGGAGAATGCTTCCCGGGATACTTGGCATCGTGCAAACAAAATTAACATGCGGATTAATACTATTTTGAAAAAAACGAAGAGGCAAATTTGGGGACTATATTTTTCGTCGCATGCCAGAGCACACAACAATGTCGTATACGGTTGTGAAGCCTCTCAGCCAACGCCGTGTAAGTATGCATTTTACAGCTTCTTTTAAAGATTTTGATTTGTTAAAAAGGCACAAAGGTCTAGTTTTTCCATGTGATATACAAGATCTTCAACTCAACATAACTCGTTGGAGATCCTCTATATCTGTAATAGGCTAATTCTATGATAATGTCAAAGCTGTCAGATCCCTACAACTAACACTTTATTGGCATAATTACAAGTCGATTTTCCTTCGCTTCAAAGATAGCCACCATCTTTTATCAATATTAAAACAAGAAACAACATGACGCATGCCATATAAGGTTTATGTTAAGCCTTACGTTACATTGACCAACAAACTATTTCACTCATAAGCTGCACTCCGGTTTGCCCATGTCATGATTACTAATTATAATATTGTTGGCTTGATCTCATTAGCGTAAGGGTGCTACATAGTAATGAATAAAAAAATTCCGAAAATGACAAATTTCCCTCACAAAAGGCAAGTTTTGTGTGATTGATAAATAAAATATGTTGCTATATATGCTGTCACTTAACTGTTGATGTCTGCTCAGGAGAATTGGCATCTATTGGACTCGACAGAGCCTCGCCCAATTAATGCTCAAATCTCCATCACGTACATAAACAGTTTAAGCAGCAGAAATAATTCTATATTTATGTAATGTTATTCTGATGGTAATTAACAATACCTGGATCAGATGGATGGAGGTACTGTTTGAGATGGTCTTTGTTTTTTTGATAACAAGCGTCCCAGTACTTGCACTTAAATCTCTTTGTCGGCGAAGCCTTTGCAGGTGAAGCCTTTGTAGGTGAAGCCTTTGTAGGTGAAACCTTTGCACTGTCATCAGTTTTTGCCTTCTTCTCAGAACTTGGTCCCGGCTGATAAAGTGTAGTGATATTAAAATAATATGATCATCAAAAGTAACAAATATATAATACACTTGAAAAATGTCATAAAAAATACAGAATTTGGCATCTCAATGATTTATTTACATGCAATGCACAGTAATAATATCTTTTTAAATGCATACACATGGCGCAAGGCAGAAACAAAATGACAAAGGTTCCCCACTGCAACACCTTTTTTCAAGTCTATGAAAAGAATCGCCCCAAAGGCCTTGACGCCCAATTATGTGGAAAGTTATTCTACACTGTTGTAAATATTGAAACTAGTTGTTTTATTGAATATTAATGAACATATGTACAATTTGCACATGTAGATTAAATACAAGGCACTGAAATTCAGTACATACGTTGTTAGCCTTCACAATAAGTTCATAAATGACATAATTATTAGAAAGATAGCACAAATATGATATTTGAATTTCCCCGCGAAAAAATAAAGTGAAAAAAATAAATAAAGTGAAAAGCCACCCCCCCCCCCGCCCCTGTTTTTTTTATGGATGGGAGTGGAAACACACCTATTTTTCGCTTTGGCCTTACACACCCATTACTATATTTAGCTTCATTACGTTATTTTAGCCTGTGGTATTTTTACCCACAATGCACTTGAGCGATCCAGATAGCTTGCTTGAAGTAAATGACGTCAAGCACAAAAACCAAACCAGTAATACAAGAATAATTCAACCTTGTTTTGTGCTGAGTAGAGTCGTAACTAGCATGGAAACAAAACACAAACAATTATTTGAAGCTAAAAAAATTAATGTTTGTTAATAATAAAGGTCAGTCGACCACAGTGTCCCCTGACAACGTGGCAAGTCGATGAAGGTACCCTCATACTGAAAATTATAAAAAATGTTGAAATTTTCCAAGTCGAAAAGGATTAATAACTCCGTCAAAAATAATGTTTTCCGTCATCTATATACATGTTGCACATCTTCAATAATAAGGGCAACAATATTCTGAAGTTTCAAATCTCTGGGATGAAATCTGTAGGAGGAGATGATTACACCATGAAGGTAATCAAAACGGAGCCCGTTTCTATAGTCCCCCGGAAATAAATTTTTCGGGGGGACAATAAACACAGAACCGCACACAGGCCTTTGAAGGAGATGAACTTTGAAAACTCGCTGATCAGTTTAGATTGAGATAGGTAGATTTAACCCTTTACCCAACAAACCGGCCAAAACCGGCCAAATAAAGCTTCAACAGCCTAAAATATCTTGGGTCTGTCTCAATAAAACCATACAAATATGGATATCATTGGAACCGGCTCATTGACCACATTGTGATAGTTACAGTTATACCCTGTGCCAATGCATTCTCTTATATATGCGAGTCGACCATAGGTCGCCTCACATATATAAGAGAATGCATTGGCCTAAAAACAATCTTTTTTTAACACTTTTTACCATTTTTTCTTACATTCTTTAACAATTTTATAATTTTTAATGTGTTAAGCCAATGCATTCTCTTATATATGCGAGGCGACCTATGGTCGACTCGCATATATAAGAGAATGCATTGGCACAGGGCCGTTCTGTTGGGTAAAGGGTTAAATGAAGAATGGACCAAGCCAATGTATACTTTTAGCTAAATGGAACAATCACATCAGTAATCGAAGAGGTCATAAAATATACTCTATGCCATGAATACTTCCGACGGAAATCCACATTCCATTTTGTTTAATTATTTCTCACCTTGGCATCACCGTCAGCCATAACTCCGTCCATTTCATCATCACTCTGACTCAACTGATGTGTCGCTGATCGCTGTAATACAATAAGATTATCATCAAACAAGCATGACCAGGTAAATACAAATGTATTGCCATATCACTATACCGTGATTCACTAAATAATTGACTCCTTAACCTCGGCAGAATTAGGGTAATTTTTCAGGATTTAGTCGGAAATATGGCTTGTTGCCATTCATCGGAAAGCTCTCACTGATGAATGGCAACAAGCCATATTTCCGACTAAATCCTGAAAAATTACCCATAATTCTGCTGTGGTTAGGCAGTTGATAATTTAGGGCATTACTGTAGATAGGGCCACCATTGTAGCGGGAGTTTTACTACGGTAAATAGAACATAGTTAACCCTTTCAGTGCCAGGGGTATGCTTAAGCATGCAAAAGTGAATTTAAAAACAAACTGGTTAAAACCTTAGGGGCATGTTATAACTCAAAACTATCACCAAGTATTCATAGTAATAATTTTGATGCCCATGAAAAACGTAAGATTCCCTGGCACTAAACCTACAAAATAAGTCTGTTAAAGAATATAAGAAAAAATTATTAAAATTGTAAAACATTGTAAAAAATAATAACAAATGATGAAAAATTGTTAGGCCAATGCATTCTCTTATATATGTGAGGCGACCTATGGTCGACTCGCATATATAAGAGAATGCATTGGCACAGGGTATATGGGTTGATACAAAAATCGGACCTGGCACTGAAAGGGTTAAGACAATGATTACCTTTAATTTCGCTGGTGATTTCGCCTCTGCTTCTGGTTTTTTATCTTCCTTACTGGCAGGGGTGGAGCTCTTTTTACCAGACAGAATCTGTTCCCATTCATTGTCCGTTATAACTTTTATACCTATAAAACAAGAGAATAGGGTATATATACAAATACAATGAGTGAATAAAATGAAATGTTCAGAAACAGTGTAATGTATCTAATGTGCATATTGGATTGGTTCATGTTATGAAAACAAAACTGAATATTATATCACCCAAATAAACATTTAAAACCATACATTAATTATATTAATTAAGATCCATAGAACTATTTAGATCTGTTGTTTAGAATACGATGAGATATGCATACTTCGCAAAGATAGTGTATCTCTAATGGGCCATAATGACAACAACAACAACATATTTAAAAAACAAAACCTGATTTCAAGACTGCAAACAGCTTTAAAAAAAAAAAAATACAGATAAAACTGAAGATTAAGTAAATTATTTGTCTATTAAGGCATAATAAAGGGGTTATTTCTGATGCAGTCATGCATAATTTGATAATAAAGATACTTTTCAGAGATGATGAGGCTGAATGAGGCCTGCAGAGGGTGAATTTATTGATATCAGCCCACTGTGTGGGTTGGCGTCACTAAATTCACCCTCTGGGGACCTTATTATATAAATGTCAAGCACCATATTTAAAAAAACAAACTTGTTAATTTTATAATAAAGATACTTTCCAGAGAATAAGAGCAATGAATGATGTCCCCAGAGGGTGAATTTAGTGATGCTAGTCTGGGGTGCTGGGTAGCGTTACTAAATTCACCCTCTGGGGACCTTATTATATAAATGTCAAGCACCATATTTAAAAAAAAAACTTGTTAATTTTATAATAAAGATACTTTCCAGAGAATAAGAGCAATGAATGAGGTCCGCAGAGGGCGAATTTAGTGATGCTAGTCTGAGGTGCTGGGTAGCGTTACTAAATTCACCCTCTGGGGACCTCATTTTGCAAATGTCCAGCACCTTATTTTTAGGCCTGATTGATCCATAGAATTGATACTAACCTAATGCCACAGCATTAATAGCTATTTTTCCTGGTGAATCCCCCGCTATTAACATATCTATCTCCTTTGATATGGCAGTAGTCACGTTGCACCCATGCTTCCGAGCCTCCGCTATCATCTTATCCTTGGGGTATTTCAAGAGACCAGCGAATACGATGTTTCTTCCGTTCAGATCCATGCTTGGAATTGGTTTCTTTGTTTCTGAAAAGATTAACATTATAAGATTAGAATACATGGAGAGTAATCAATTGGTTCTGAGAATTACGTTAAATAATTCTCGAGAGGCGAGAGACATTTAGGTAAGAAACCTAAACGTCTCTCGCCTCGAGTGAATTATTTAATGTAATTCTCGGAACTAACTGATTACTCTATTTATTACACTTTTGCATCAATTTGGTTCACCAAATATGATTTAAACACCCAGAATTAATGCATAAAAGTCCCGATGTGGAGAAAGATCAACCATTGAAAATTCAGTCTTCTAGATCAGTAAGCGATGTAATGTTGATGACGTCACGAGAAATGACATAATTCACTAGTGACATTACCATTTTTAATTTACAGCGTTTTCAATGGAAATCGTGCATAGGAGTGTAATAAATGTATATAATTAGTTTTCTTCTGAGAAAGGTGTCCGAAGGTTCAGTGGTTACATGTGGCGATCGAATGGAAGTGGCAACCGAGGCATCTTAAAAATCATAAGCATCATGAAATCAGTTGCTAAAATACATAATACAGTAATGCGCTAAGTAATCGACTCCTTAAACACAGCAGAATTATGGGTAACTTTTCAGGATTTAGTCGGAAATATGGCTTGTTGCCATTCATCAGAAAGCTCTCCCCGAGAGCTTTCCGATGAATGGCAACAAGCCATATTTCCGACTAAATCCTGAAAAGTTACCCATAATTCTGCTGTGTTTAAGGAGTCGATTACTTAGAACATTACTGTAGATATAACTTATAAATTTAACAACTCATGCCCAAGTCTGGAAATAGTGTGTCTGACATTTGCAGAATGAGGTCCCCAGAGGGTGACTTTAGAGATGCTATCCCGCATGGCAGGCTAGCATCAACAAATTCACCCCCTGGGAACCTCATTCTGCTTAGGCCTCAACTGCTGTGGGAGACCTAGGATCAGATTGAAGTTCCCCAGTTGAAGTTGGTGATGTTCACCCATTAGTCACAGCTCTAAATTATGGATTTTATCTTCTGCAAATCAGGGGATAATATAGAAACTGAACAGAAGGGGAAAAGTAACTAAAACAATGTTAATTTGAGACTATAGATACTTCTCAGAAGATGAGGCCTAAGCAGAATGAGGTACCCAGAGGGTGAATTTGGTGATGCTAACCCACTATGAGTAGCATCACTAAAATCACCCTCTGGGGACCTCATTCTACAAATATCAGACACACTATTTCCAGCCTTGCTGAAGTCCACTCTAAATATGATGACCTGATGACGTGTTAGTCAGACAGAAAACAGCTTCGGGGACTAATGAGAGTTATATTAAACTGTAAAATAAGACTCTCTGACTTTAATATAAACATTTTAACCCCATGATAACTGAATACTTGCTGATAAATATTTACTTGATTACAATTCATTTATAGGGATGTTCAGCCGATAAGTTTGAGTTTAACCAGCTTACCTGATTCTTCCGAACTTTTCTCTGCTCCTTTGTCACTTGAATCAGCTTTTAGATGAGAAAAATTTGCTAAATGTGCCTTCTCCTTTCTGTAGCATTTTGCTCCATATGTGCAAACTGGCTTATCATCATCTGCCATCTCAATATATCTGAAACTGAAAACAAGTTGATACTTAAAGACATATTATGGACTTGTTCAGGTGCGTGAAACTGATAAATTACTACTCAGACACCATGCCAACTGGGGGAATGTAGCATTCTACTAACATCGCCCAAAATCTTGAAAGAAATCGATTCGGGACGCAACAATCGGCGATAAACTAGCGCAAATGATTTTGCCATCGATACTCAATGCATTTAATAAATACATAATACTGATGGTGTGTGTTGTAAATTGGATTAATATTCATAAAAATAACTACTTTGAGAAAGATATATTATTCTCCATTTCTATTTGATCACCCAACTGGAGTGTTTCACATCACTTTAACGCTTCGTTCTGTATAAAGATATAATAAAGTGATTTATTTCTGATGCAGCCTAGCGTAATTTGGGAGTGAAATCTATTATTTGCTTGACTGAGGGTGATAATGAGATAGAGTTCTCTCCCTTGACTGAGGGTGATAACAAGATAGAGTTCTCCCTTTTGGTATGCCCTGAAAGTGTTTGCGAGATTTCTGTTCTAAAAAAAATAGCCCTGTTACTGGTCAGGATTATATGAGAAAAAAATATAAATTAATTTTGTTAGGACAATGCTTTCTCTTGTATATATGCGAGGCTCCCTATGAGAGACTCACATACAGTAATGCCCTAATTAATCGACTCCTTTAACCACAGCAGAATTATGAGTAACTTTTCAGGATTTAGTCGGAAATATGGCTTGTTGCCATTCATCGGAAAGCTCTCGGGGAGAGCTTTCCGAT
Source organism: Siphonodentalium dalli (assembly GCA_032622095.1). Lineage (NCBI taxonomy): Eukaryota > Metazoa > Mollusca > Scaphopoda > Gadilida > Siphonodentaliidae > Siphonodentalium > Siphonodentalium dalli. The sequence goes on from CP136062.1 coordinate 48,622,338, forward strand.
GAATGGCAACAAGACATATTTCCGAGACATATATGAGACATATATGAGAGAATGCATTGCACAAGGTTTATGCAAAATGTCAGGAAGCTCCAGTCATGGAAGGGTTAAGAAAGATCTCATATTCCAAGTAGTGTTCTATGCTATAATGAAATAAGTTGGAAATACAGTAATGCCCTAAATAATCGACTCCTTAACCACAGCAGAATTATGGGTAACTTTTCAGGATTTAGTCGGAAATATGGCTTGTTGCCATTCAGTGAGAGCTTTCCGATGAATAGCAACAAGCCATATTCCAACTAAATCCTGAAAAATTACCCATAATTCTGCTGTGGTTAAGGAGTCGATTATTTAGGGCATTACTGTATATCACAGTTTCAAACACCCATATGACCCCATGTTGCAGTCTTCTATGGTTCCAGAATACCAGGTTTACTCTTCACATGTATAACCGTTTCATGATGGGAACTGCGCTGGTGCAGCATTAAAGATCATGTGCCAATGCATTCTCTTATATATGCAAGTCTCCTATTGGGATCCTGACATATATAAGAGAATGCACTGGATTACAAGGACAAGATAAATATTGTTAGGCCAATGTATACCCTTATATCAGCAAGGCTATGGGAGGCTCGCAAATATAAGAGTTAGAATGCATTGGCACAAGGTTTTGAAATATTTCACAAAGCTCCAGTCATGGAAGGGATATACACTCTGTCTGCAAATATGCACGATTCATTGAGACTATCCCATATTGATAAATGCATAAGAGATTTGTGATCCCTTCATGAATATTGGGAATCATCACCCCCCCCCCCCCCCCCCCCCCCCCGGACAGTGATACTTTAAACAAATATATGTGACCCCCCCCCCCCCCCCCGGCTCAGTTGGCACATATATAAGCTGGTTATAATGCTGTGACACGGTTTGTCAAAAAAGTTAAGAAGTCAATGCATATAGCCAGCAACTTAAAACCATTATAGCATACACAAACTGAACCACATATCGGGTGGGTGACAATGCATCTTAAATAAAGAGATGACTCGGAAGTAGATCGAGGTCTCCACAAACAACCTTAAACCGCAAAGCCACGCCCACTTGCATTGGATGGGTTAATTATTCAGCGTACTATATATTAGTGGGATGAAATCGGATTCAAGTTTGCCTCAAACTTGGGAACACATAATTCCATAATTCAGTACCTACCTAAGACGAATGACACAGAAGCAGCCTTGAATCCCTATTTATTGAGGAAATGTCGGCAAGTTCAGACGCGTCGGTCGTCATCGCTATAAATAGAATATGAATCTTTTTATAGCCGCCACCGTTTTGTGTTGGAGTCTTCTTCAGAGACGCTCAATGCACCGTCAAGGCGATTCTATTTAAAATTTCGAGCACCACATTAGATAGATAAATAGATAATTTTGTGTAATAGTGACTTATGATAATAATAGTCAAAGTGGGCGTAGAGTAGCAGAAGTTTGCCAGACTTCATTTCCTGAACAAATTAGTTATAAATAGATAAAAGGTACATTTCGTTCTGACGTCATATGCAGATTTTAGCACACGGAAGGAATTCCGGTAATTCCCAATTCAGTAAAATTGCAAGGTAGAGTTATTCCTCTTCCTATGCTAGGCCACGAAATTCGAAGCACTGGGACGATAATTTGCCGTGTTGTTCGAGTTCCCAAAGGTATTAATCACGGGAACGGGGAAGGTCAGCACAAATACGACAGTAACTTCGGGCACCTCAAAAGAATAAAAATGCCTCATCCTACAGCTGCATCCTATCGTATAAATATACAGACAGTGACGTGGCTAGAGGGTATCCGACTCTCCGCCGGGGGGCGGGAGGGATGTCGATTCATTCACCTTTGCATTTCCAATCGTCAGTGCACCACACGGTCCACACCCACCATTTGTATCAAGCTATACTCTCAAACTCAAACTTCTCCCGTTATTCACGTCAGAATGCATCATAATTCACAATTAACAGATAAGAGTTATTCCTCTTCCATTGAGAATAAACTGGCATTACAGACCAGATAAAAATTCAGCACAGAACACTCGTCGGTACCTTGACAAAACATGTTCACACTTTATTCGACTCGAAAAGTTGATAATACAATGTTTTGGAGCTTCCTCTTTCAAATGGTATATAATATGGAATATGCTGTATACAATGTGAACTGGTGAATACTATACTCTCTCTTCTGTCTTTCTCAATGCTATCTCTCTCACTTGTGTCTTTCTCATCCTCACTATCCTGCTTTCATCCAACATTAATTTTATTTCTGATTATTGCATTTATTTCACCAGGATGGTAACCATGCGCAGATGTGCATCTATGTTTCTACTTTTTTATACGCCCGTTTGAAAAAACCAACGGTCGTATTATGTAAATGGGTTGTCCATCCGTCCGTCGTCCGTTTTTGGTTTCCGGATGATAACTTTAGATTGAATACCAAATTTGGTATATTAGTTTACCACCCCCAAATACAGATGAAGTTCGGATATGGGTTTCGTCCCCATGATTTTGACGAGTTATGCCCCTTTTTCGACTTAGATTTTACCTGATATGCGGTTACCAGATGATAACTTTAGATTGAATCAAGTGAACTGAACCAAATTTGGTATACAAATCAAGTTCAAATATGGGTTCTGTCTACATGCCCACTCTACTCCAGAAACGGGTGTATTATGCCACGCCCCGATGGCGTGCTCTTGTTCCCTTTGTTATCATCCAGACATTTACGATCAGAGGGGAGAAGATATATACAAGGAAGTTACGCTTGTTGCCCGACCCCCTCTTCATCCATCCATGTATACATGTCATATGTGATGATATTGGAAGAAATGTTTACACAAAACCTAGTGGGAGCTGCTGGTGTACAACCCTGCAAATAGTGTCCGTAATTTGGATAATGAGGTCCCACGTTTAGTGATGCTATCCCACATGGCAGGCTAGCGTCATCAAATTAACCCTCTGGGGACCTCAATCTGCTTAGGTCTCGACTCCTATGGATGGCCTAGGATCAGATTGAAGTTCCCCAGTTTAATTAACCCTTTACCCAACAGAACGGTCCTGTGCCAATGCATTCTCTTATATATGCGAGTCGACCATAGGTCGCCTCGCATATATAAGAGAATGCATTGGCTTAACACATTACAAATTATAAAATTGTTAAAGAATGTAAGAATTTTTTTTTTTTTTAGGCCAATGCATTCTCTTATATATGCGAGGCGACCTATGGTCGACTCGCATATATAAGAGAATGCATTGGCACAGGGCATAACTGTAACTATCACAAAGTGGTCAAGGAGCCGGTTCCAATGATATCCATATTTGTATGGTTCTATTGAGACAGACCTAAGATATTTTAGGCTGTTGAAGCTTTATTTGGCCGGTTTGTAGGGTAAAGGGTTAAGTTTGTGATGTTTACCCATTATATAGTCACCTCGATTATGCATTTTATCTTCTGCAAATTATGGGTTATAGAAACTGAAAAGAAGGGAAAAAGTAACTAGACAGAATATTAATTTGAGACTATAGATACTTCTAAGAAGATGAGGCCTAAGCAGAATGAGGTCCCCAGAGGGAGAATCTGGTGATGCTAGCTCGCTGTGTGGGATAGCACCAATAAATCACCTTCTGGGGACCTCATTCTGCAAATGAGAGACACACTATTTGGGATCCATGATCCATCGCATGGTTTTCCCCATAGTAAACAAAACAGATTCCGTAACTTGGAGTTAACAGCTGAAAACAAATAAAACAAGACAGTCAAAGACTGTGGGGTCGCTCACCAGACTGAAAAGACTGATAAGACTGGGACTCTGGAGACCACAAAAGTCAGAAGTTTTCATAATCACTTTAAAAGAAGTAGATCTAAACAGGATAGGTGGCTAGAGAGGTTTCATGTATGTAGATCGGTGAATATCTACCTCGAAATTACCAACTGTTCACTACTGATCTGAGCTAAATAGACTTGGTGGTTCTTTCAAAGAACACTTTTCAAGTTTGCCAATTTATTAGTGAAGTGGTGGATGTGTTAAATGTCCTTATGAAAGATTTGAACAATACATATGATAGATTGTTGTTGTAATTGGGAATTAATGACCTCTAGCAGATCTCCAGGGAATGTTTATAAAAATGTCAGATTTCACTTGACATGTGTAGGCATACCCCGCATACAGTTAGAGCCAAAGTAAATGCTTCTTATTAATGATTCTCTGTCAAGAATTTTAGTAAATATTATTTTTGGGACCAAGGTGACAGAAGCAGTGAACTTGAGTAAAGGGCCAGGGGGCACTAATATATATATATATATATATAATTGACCATGTAGTTAAATAAATTTAAAAAAATAAATAAATATTTTTTGGAGTTATGTCCCTGGCCCCGCCCACATTTGACCCAGTGACCTCATTTGAACAAATCTGAACCCCAGTCACCCAAGGATCCTTCATACCAAATATAAACCCATTTGACCTGATGGTATTTGAGAAGATGTTTAAAAGAATTACTATGGAGGGAAAGAGTTATGGCCCTGGCTTCGCAACTATTTAACCCAGTGACCTCATTTGAACAAATCTGAATATGAGTCACCTAGGGAACATCCACACCAAATATGAACCGATTCAGTCTAATGGTTCCAGAGGAGAAAAAGTTTAAAGAATTGATGACGGATGGACAGATGATGAGTGATGACTTAAGATTAAATGAAAAAAAATATTTTTAAAGAGTTATGTCCCTGGTATGATTTCATCTGGATAAGTGGTGGTTAAGAAAATAATATGAAATCGCCAAGCCTGAATTTAGTGTGTCTGACATTTGCAGAATAAGGTCCCCAAAAGGTGAATTTAATGACACTATTCCGAAAGGCGGGCTAGCATCACCAAATTCATCCTCAGTCTGATTAGGCATCAACGGCCAATAGAAACCTAGGAACAGATTGAAGTTCTACAGTTGAAGTTGGTGATGCACACCCATTGAACACCTCAATTATGCATGTTATCTTCTGCAAATTAGGGGGACATTGAAACTGAACAGGTGGGAAAAAGTAACTAAAACAAAATTTGATACTTAGGATACTTCCCAGAAGATGAGGCCTAAGCAGAATTAGGTCCCTGGATGGTGTATTTTGTGATGCTAGCCTGCTGTACGGGGTAGCAACACTAAATTCACCCTCTGGGGACCTCATTCTGCAAATGTCAGACACACTATGTCCAGGCTAGTCCCAGTCTTCTTGTACTAAAACCAGCTAAGATATTGGGATGGCGATTTGCTGTTTTTAGTCCCAGCCCGCTTGCATACCAATCCTATCACACGAGTTACGCCCACGATCTGTGGCGGGAATCTGTGGTGTATTTTACTCGATTTACCTAATGAATCAATACATGATGCTATATACATCGGAAAGAGAGACATATCATGGTCATAATGGTGTATAATAATCTAACTTTCATGTTAAATTACGCATAGAATATTCCGGTTGATTGTCACCAACATCGCTGTTTTTTCTGTTTGTTTACTTAACTGAAAGCCGAACTCAGGTTCCGAAGAACTTCGGCATTGTCCGGTGTTTGTTTTGGCCGAGACGAATTTCGATACAAACAAAATGGCGGCCCCCATGATATTCTAATGGTCATTGTGTTTACACTGTTTTAAACTGTGAGATGGTTATAATTCCCGTAATTTATTTAATGTATTACATTTATATCTTCAATATGTATTTAATCTATGTAATAATTTATTTATTGTCACGTATAATTACGATTACAATGGAGAATTCATCGTGCGTGGTTGATTGAAAATCTACGGAATATTTTCACCGGAAAATGCCGAACGCAGTTCGCAAGGTCAACTGAGTTCGCATACTTTAAAAAATATGTAAACACTGCGGCAAAAGTTTCTTTTCACATTAAATTACCGCTTTCAATTCACAACCGATGTGGGTTTCAGATCAAATAGCATGTCTTCTGCGGAAACTATCCGTTTATTGTAGCAATTGTGATATTTTATTTCATATAATTGTGGTTTTATTTGAGCGGGTCACTAACGATTAACTCGTGTCAAAGGAGACCATGGGCCTGGAACTCGGACTAAAGACCGGCACCTCCATCCCAATATCTTAGCCGGTTTTAGTACGAGAAGACTTGGACTATGTCCAGGCTTGACGAAATGAACAATGGACTATTCCTATTTATTCTTGTAGAATAGGTGTTTAACTAATGCCATGAACCTGTTTCAACAGGTGGATTAACTTAATATTGCACAGAGAACTGGAATAAAGAGTCATCAATCACAGTTTGACAGATGGTAAACATGTCTGCAAGCAAGCAGTCTCTAGCCAGTTAGGAGTAGTATCAAGTGTCCATAGTGATAAATTGTCTCCTTCAATAATACAGCCTTCAGTGGTGTCATTTATCTCTTTAAAATTCAGAGTGCATGGCAAAGAGGTGTGAATTATAAAGGGCCATAACTCTGTTAAAATATATCGGATCAAACCCATATTTGAACTTGATCTGTATATAGGTGTCAAATTCATATACCAAATTCGGTGTCGATCAGATGAAAAATGTTTGATTCATCCTGGCTTGGATGAATTCTATATAAAAACAAGAGTGGGAAGGGTTAAATAAACAATACCAAAATCCATACAGATGAAGAACGTGCTAAGAAAAATCTAGGTAAGAAATATGAGGCTGTGATGTGTCTAAAAAAAAATTAAAGGTCGAAATGCAAAAATGTAATTTTTAGTTTTTAGAGTTATGTCCCTGGCTCTGCCCCTATTTGACCCAGTGACCCCATTTGAACAAATCTGAACCCCAGTCACCCAAGGTCCCTCCGTACCAAGTATAAGCTAAATCAGCCCAATGTTTCTTGAGAAGTCATTTTAAGAATTACTATGAAGGAATAGAGTTATGACCCTGGTTTTTCAACTAATCAACCTGGTGACCTCATTTGAACAAATCTGAATGTGAGTGACCTAGGGAACATCCACACCAAATATGAACCCATTCGGCTTTATAGTTCTGGAAAAGAAGTCGTTCTAAGAATTACTATGAAGGAATAGAGATGTGGCCCTGCTTACTCAACTAATTGACCTGACGACCTCATTTGAAGAAATCTGAATGTGATTCACCTAGGGAACATCCACACCAAATATGAACCTGTTCCGTCTTACGGTTTTGGCGGAGAAGATGATTCTTGACAGACGGACGGACGGACGGACGGACAGACGCGGCTGATTGTAATAGTCCTCCGAAAATTTCGGGGGACAATTAAATGCTCTCAGTCAAAAAGGACCAAAAGCCTGGCGAGAATCATTGGACAAAAATATATTTCATGCTAATTCAGCCACATAACTAGTTTGTTGGTAATACACCAAGCCCAACTGCAGTTATCAACAGAAAACCATGAAAACCCAAATTTCAAAGTCAATAAAAGGTCTGTAACTCAGGTAATGAAAGTGTCAATGACCCTGTAGCTCAACTTGGGAAGGAGTTAATTTTTTGCTGAGCAATGAATAGAATGATATAGAAGGAAAGTAAACTAGAGGTCACCCCGAAAATCCATATGACATTTGGTGATGATCGGATGACAGATGTGGTCTGCAGGGTGCACCAAAGGATTTAGTCATACAAAGAGAAAATTCCAAGATGGATGCTGGTGGCCATATTTTTCAATGAATTTTGGTCAAAATAGGAGGCTCCCATTTAGAGGTCACCCCAAGGATCGATATGAAGTTTGGTGATGATCGGATGAGGGATGTGGTCTGTATGTTGCGCCAAATTATTTAGTCATACAAAGAGTGAATTCCAAGATGGCCGTTGGTGGCCATGTTTTCAACAAATTTCGGTCAAAATAGAAGGCTCCAATCTAGAGGTCACCCCAAAGATCCATATGAAGTTTGGTGATCATCAGATGAGGAATATGGTCTGTAGGGTGTGCCAAAGGATTTTGTATTGCAAAGAGTAAAATCCAAGATGACTGCTGGCAGCCATGTTTATCATTGAAAATTGTTCAAATTTGATAGCTACAGTATAGTAGTGATTCTAAACATGCCTGTAAATTTCAAATCAATTCTCCAATATTATATATGCGGGCTGCCGGGTGTGCCGATGGATTCAAATTTGAAAACCAATATGCTGCTGGTGGGCATATTTCTGTCAAAATATGAGGCTCCCATCTGGAGGTCACCTCGAAGATCCATATGAAGTTTGGTGACAATCGGATGAGAGATGTGGCCTGTAGGGTGTGCCGAAATATTTAGTCATACAAAGAGTAAATTCCAAGATGGCTGCTGGCAGCCATGTTTTTCAACATACATGTATTTCAGTAAAAATAGGGGGCTCCCATCTAGAGGTCACCCCGAAGATCCATATGAAGTTTGGCGATGATCGGATTAGGGATGTGGTCTGTGGGGTGTGCCAAAGGATTTTGTCATGCAAAGAGTAAATTCCAAGATTGCTGCCGGCGGCCATATTTTTCATCGAAAATCGTTCAAATTGGATAGCTCCCATCAACAGGTGATCACAATCGTGACTGCAAAATTTAAAATCCAGCCATAAATACGGGCTGTAGGGTGTGCTGATGGATTCAAATTTGAATGCAGCCATGTTTTTCTTTGAAATTTGGAAAAATTTGATAGCTCCCATCTACATGTCACACTGAAGCTACATATGAAGTTTGGTGAAGATAAGGGGTGCGGCCTGTAGGGTGTGCTGAAGAAAAATGTTGATGCACCGCATCCACACATGGACGCACGACATGGCAATAGCTCAAACTTTATGTCGTAAAGTTGAGCTAATAATGGGCAAGATGGAACCAAAAGTCAAATTTTAACCGTATTTTTGGTTGTGAAACATGCACACCTAAGTCATTCCAATCGGTTAACATTAACTAAAGTTATCATCTGGAAACAAATATTGAGCCCAAATTTCAGCAATTTCCACTATAACCCAAAACTCCTTTATCTTTCGGGAGTCAAAATGCACTTTGGCTCTAACTAGAGAACAATACAAATTGTAACAGATCAACATTGTTGATTTCAAAGAACTCTGTCTTAATTCAGTAAACATCAAAGAGCAGCTGAAGACATTCAGGGTTAGCACAGGTCACATTCACTCAGCGTAATCCTACTATCATTTTCTGGACACTCCTCACTTTAGTGTGAGTAAATGTCAGTGGAATCACCGATAATTTATAAATGTGACATTCATCCTGATTTAGGCCTCAAAAATATGGTGCCAGACATTTGCAAACTGAGGTCCCCAGAGGGTGAATTTAGTGAAGCTACCCCGCACAGCAGGCTAGCATAACTAAATTCACCCTATGGGGACCTCATTCTGCTTAGGGCTCATCTCCTCTGGAAAGAATCTTTATTATCAAATTAACAAGTGTTTGTGTACAATGGGTGCATATCACTATCCTCACCATCTGGGAACTGAAATCTGAGTCTAAGTCTCACAAATGAGATGAGGCCATGCAGAATGAGGTCTCCAGAGGATGAATTTGGTGATCTAACCCGCTGTGGTGTTGGATAGTGTCACTAAATTAACCCTCTGGCGACCTAATTCTGCAATTGTCTGGCACTATATCTTGGGGCCTGATCTGTTTCATAATCATTGTTTCCTATGACTAGATTTAATGTCACAAACTGATCAAATAGGTTAAACTAACACAAATCTTTAAAGGTACTCAATCCAATTAAGCACCCCTAAATTACTATTTCTTTGGCCTCAGTGGTAAAAAATATTTGATTCAAGTCGAGGAACCCACCTATCAAAGCTCAGAGTGATCAGATATTGATTTTTGAAGTTTGTTATTTCTCGAGATGTGTACTAATATCAAATGGACGAAGATGGATAACTCTAAAATCAAGTGGTAATAATAACGCAATTTTGACCGAGACCATCCTTTTGATGGTGTGTTTCTGGACCACAAACAATAGAAATAACAAAACTTCAAAAATTGATATCTGAGCTTTGATGGGTGGGTTCCTCGACTCAAATCAAATATTTTTTACCCCGAAGCCAAAGAAATAGTAATTTATGAGGTCTGATCAGATTGAGTACCTTTAACTCAATAGAATCGATCAGCAAGCAATATATTGTAATCACTAATGGTGGAATGGGTGTGGGAGGGGGGTTCAATTTTGACCATCAATAACGCACCTGACTTCAAATTGTAGCGACCAGTATATAGCATGCCTCCCTTCTTCAAAATCAAAAGACTGTAAATTTGATCTTGACACAAGGAATAAGGGTGGGTCTAACATTAAATAAGAGAAACATTTATTGTCGTAGCCACCGAATTTAATCATCTGATAACGTGGCAGGATGAATTGAGATGAACGATGATCACAGGATGAATTGATGCCTAAGTGAACGTTCCGATTACCACGATTCAATCGTAAGAGGAAAGATTTCCATCATAGGAAGTAACCAGTAGCTAGACTGCGCATACTCATGTCAATATCAGAAGTCAAAAAATAATATCAAGCACTGTTTGATTTTAGATTCGAAATCATGGCGTATCCTTGGATACCTCCACTAGCGACATAATCGCAGTCATGTGTACATAAAAATCGTGGCTGGAAAGATCGCAGGGTAGTCAATCACATGCTTACAAACAACCTACGATATCATCATGCAGGAAAACATCGCAATCTTGTGAACAAACTATCCATGATTTTTTTGTTGGGCCCGATTCCTCCACTTACGATTGAATCGTGGTCGTCTGAATGTTCACCAAGATGTTCAGGCCAAAGAAAATTAGAAGAGTAATGCTCTAATTAATCGACTCCTTAACCACAGCAGAATTATGGGTAACTTTTCAGGATTTAGTCGGAAATATGGCTTGTTGCCATTCATCGGAAAGCTCTCGTTGAGAGCTTTCCAATGTATGGCTCAAGCTCTCGTTGAGAGCTTTCCAATGAATGGCAACAAGCCATATTTCCGACTAAATCCTGAAAAGTTACCCATAATTCTGCTGTGGTTAAGGAGTCGATTAATTAGAGCACTACTGTATTTCCTATCACAGGTAATAATTTTTAAAAAATAGAAAGGCTTCATTTTTTTTCCTATGATAGGATGATACCGGGACTTTTTTGGGCAAATGACATTTTGGTCAAAAATAGGCACCATTCCCAATTAGAAATAGTCAAGTTTTCCCAATTTTTGACCCCAAACATAATAGGAAAATTTGTTTGTGAACAAAATATAGGAATTCCCCTTTTATGTTATCAGGATTATCGAGTAATCATGCACCATTTGCAGAATGAGGTCCCCAGAGGGTGAATTTAGTGACGCTATCCCACATAGCGGGCTAGCATCACTAAATTCACCCTCTGGGGACCTCATTCTGCTTAGGCCCTCAACTGATATGGCAGACCTAGGATCAAATTGAAGTTCCCCAGTTGAAGTTGGTGATGTTCACCCATTGGGCACCTCAATTATGAATTTTATCTTCTGCAAATTAGGGGATATAGAAACTTCCTAGAAGGGAAATGTAACTAAAAACAATCTTAATTTGATACTATAGATACTTCCCAGAAGATGAAGCCTAAGCAGAATGAGGTCTCCAGAGGGTGAATTTGGTGATGCTAGCCCGCTGTGCAGGATAGCATCACTAAATTCACCCTCTGGGGACCTCATTCTGCAAATGACAGACGTGCTATTTGCAGGCTAGAATGGAAGCACTCTGATAAATGCCTTATTAAACTGTTTGACTGCTTGATTCCTTGTCACATTGACGATGCTTGTTCCAATAATCTTTATCACCCACAAAATTATGATGCAATATTTAAATGGAAAGGGCCCAGGACCTCTTCCCTAAAAGAATGGAAAATATCAATTTCGACATAACGAGCAAGCAAAAACAAGTACACAATTAAAAAAATTATGGTTTCAAAATCATTAAAGATTCTCTCTTCCTGTATTTATATAGTTCCTGGGTATAAAATAATAAATATAAATCGAAGACAGGAAATATTCTATTAATTAATATTGATTTCATTTTTTTTATCTTTTCTGGTATAGTACATACAACCTGTTGGGACAGTTTTACGGGCTATTTTTAGAACAGAAACTTCAGATGTAATCTGATCATAGCAAGAGGGCGAACTTTATCTTGTTAGCTCTCTCAATTAAGGCAAAATGCCATTTTGATTTTGATATTTTACATAAACCACTTTGGTATGTCTTTATTTGTGTATATACAAATACAGTAATGCCCTAAATAATCGACTCCTTAACCACAAAAGAATTATGGGTAATTTTTCAGGATTTAGTCGGAAATATGGCTTGTTGCCATTTATCGGAAAGCCATCAGTGAGAGCTTTCCGATGAATGGCAACAAGCCATATTTCTGACTAAATCCTGAAAAATTATACATAATTATGCTGTGGTTAAGGAGTCGATTATTTAGGGCATTACTGTAACATACCAAATCTTCAGATTTTTTCTGCTTTATTCACAGAAAAAGGAATTTGTATTCTTTAAATCGGGTTTTATAACAATGATGTTGTTGTTGTACTTGTGGCAAGGAAGAGATAGGCCATATTTAAGCGTTTATTGCCTTATATGTATTACGTAAAATTCTGGAACATGATTATTGTTTTCACAAGACATATGGCCAGGCTAGATGAAGAAATTTCGAAGTATTCTGATGTATTCTCCTTGGATAAAATTCTCTGTATGCATGTATAAGCAGATAGACGTCAATTATCCATCGAAATAAACCACTTCAGGTCCAGAATGTCCTTTTATTGAAAACACAGTCTGTATATCCTCACGAGTTCCCTGTTCTCTCATTGGAAATCTTGTCTGTACAAGAACAGTAGCATGATACAAGCAGTGTGTATCTACCCTCACAAAGAATCCCAACTTGCTGATCTTTCAATGAATATCTGCCGGCCATAACAAGTCGGCGTGATCGTCGACTTTATCTATCAGCTCATGAGAACTTCTATTTGTACGAGTCTAGCATTTGTGTCACCAGGAAGTCTGTATGGTAACATTCCAGCGAACATAATTAACGCTCTGGCTTGGTTCCGTAGATAAGAAGACTGCAATAAAATACAATAATGTCATATTGAGTGTTTGAGGGCTTTGTGATTTATGTGCGAGCATCTGTCCATCTTAATGGGTTATCACACAGTATCATTATATAGAGAGTAATCAATTGGTTTCGATGATTATGTGACATAATTCACGAGGGGAGCCGGGCCTGGTAAAACCCGAGTGAGCGGAGCGAACGAGGGTTTTACCAATAGGACCGGCTACCCGAGTGAATTATGTCACGTAATCATCGAAACCAATTGATTATTCTGTTTATTACACACTTTCAACCACTAAAAGTTGCTAATTCTAAAGAGAAGATGTGACAAAATAAGCCCAGATCAGCTGATTCTCCCATTTTGAACCCCAACGTACAGTTGCGCGTGCAGTTACGCGGATGGACACATAATTTAAATAATTGTGACGTAACGATACCGATTGACCTCATAATTTGATGCGATTCATTTTTTAAAGTTTCGGAAATTTTCTGTAAAAATTTTGTTTATTCTGACCGAACAAGCATGGCACTTGGAACGGGATATTGTGAAGATTCTGATGGTGTGTGTAAATAAAGTTGGTTCATACAGGAAATGTTTGGAAATCGTGCTAAAAGTAGAAAGATAAGTTTCGAAGTGACGATATTTTAATCATCGACGTAAACAAACTCTCGAAGAGCAACACGTGGAATTCAGCTCGGAACTGGATAAATTTATTGTTCACATGAAATTGTTCATAGTTCATTTGACTGGAATATATATGACATCGTCCGAATCATAGGAGTCGATAATAGGTAAGATTCTTCTTCATTTTACCAGTTTATTAACTGCTTCTGCATCATTGTTAGCAGCTCGTTTCTGTTCAACTTCAACCATGTTTGAGCTGCAGAAAGTGAAAATAGTTCCGGCTTAGAGCCGAACTGTCAAACAAAAATCGCGTGCTCTCACCGGTGACGTAATTCACAGGTGTGACATTATCACTTTTAACTCACCAAGAAATCCTTATAAATCACGTCTAAGTGTGTAATAAATATCATTATATGTGTATCTACAATATGGGGTTTGAATAGTTTGAATATTAATATTAGCACACAACATATATTATCTCTGTAAACTCTGTTATTATTGTATATGAATAGCTATTTCGATATATTGGTTCCTCATTTTGTTTTATTAGTACATGATGAATAGACGCCGGGACAAGGTAAGCTGCTAAAATCAACCTTATCAAAGTTGTTGCCTGTAATCAAAACCACACAAGTGTTCCTTGACAAATTTTCAGCACACATATGTAAATTATTGAAATTGCAATTGGCCACTACAAGTGCAAGCTTATCATAGATGCAAGAATCAAAGGTAATAAACACCTATGGAGGTAAGACACATTATATTGAGCTGTCCAATAGGGTAGACAATAGATCACACCGACAGCGTCAAAATCTCGGTTGGGATGAGGACGAGACTTACAAAATGTAATGATTTCCTTGTTACCAATGGCAAACTTATGAAATAATATTTGTCTTTACATGTACATGTATTTGCACAAACAGTTAGATTAGATGAGGGGTGAGGGATGTCAAGGATACAATCGGCAACTCATGTGTAAAAGCAGGAGATTAAACAGGTCTGTCAGCATGCTAATTTACCGGTACTAGGAAATACTAATTCAATTTGTTTTTGTCATCAAAAACGGACCGTTTGACAGAGCCTATACCGGCACAGCGGAAACCCTGCAAATGATTGCCGGTCTAACACTGACCATGGTAACAACTATCCACTGATTTTGCAACTTGGACTAAAATCATAGAATATGAACGTACCATCTCCATTCCTCCGTCTCGAGCCTTGCCACCATAACTTGATAATGGACTAGAGATACTGCTATTCCTGCAAGAATAAAGTGGAATTAATCTGAGATGTTCAAATAATGACATAATTACAAGCATATTTGAGCACTTGGTTAAACAAAAAGTTGGGAATGAGCCCTGCTATAATGAAGTACCAACATTGCTGCAAACTGTGCACCAATATCTGCTATGCACCTTCTGAGAAACAGACTTTCCAAATGGTGATGAATTATAGTATTTTAATCATATTTTATTGTTATTATCAAGGCACTATAAAAATTAAGTGCCTTTAACATAGAAAGGATGAACATTACTCTGCCTCATTTTCAGTGGACAGGATATTGAATATGAATTTTACGCACACACTTCAACTTCAAGGTATGCAAGGATAATTTTGTAATTCTATGACTTTTCGAGACCAGCAGGTGGTAGAGGGGGGACTTTTCCATAACTTTTCCAAGCCTGGAAGCGATATTTTAAAATTCCAAAATGTTCCAGGATTCCAGACTTTCTTATGAACCATGTGTTTACTCAGATGATGCTGCTACTCACTTTGATTTTTTATACTGAGAATGTAAGATGTTCATCGTTGCGAGCAGAATATCAGGCAAACATCGTCGCACCTGCAATAAAATCTGAGATCGTCAACATGCAATATAACACTGTAGACTTCACTTTCCATCAATGCTTTTGGCCTTTATCCATTTATCAACAATATGACTCTGTTATAGTGTATCTTCCTGGATTATAATAGAACAAGTGTTTACCAGCCAGTCGAGAATAACTCTTGGACAAAAAGAGGTTCCCGTGCCTCTGCTGAACCACAATTTATAGAATGAAAGTGTCAATGAACTGAAGCTCAACTTTGATAACTTTGTCAAATGTTACAGTCAATAGAGCAATAGGGAATGCACAAAGTTGGTATTTCTATGTAATACTAAACACCAAACAGATTTAGTCACACAGAGTAAAATAAAAGATGGCCGCTGGCAGCCATGTTTTAAAAAGAATTTGGAAATGAAAGTGTCAATGACACTGTAGCTCAACTTGGAAAGGGAATAATTTCATGTGTTACAGTCAATGGAGCGATTAGGAATGCGGAAAGTTGAAATGTCTAAGATTATAGATTATCGAAGAGATATATATAAAAGTAAATCCAAGATGGTTGCTGGCAGCTATATTTTCGAATGAAATTCAAAAATATTTGATAGCTTCCATCTAGTAGATCAATATCAAGATTAATATGAAGTTTGGTGATGATCGGCTGAGGGAAGTGGACTGGAGGGTGTGCCAAAAGATTTAGTCATGCAAAGAGTTATATCCAAGATGGCTGACAGCGGATATTTTATGGCTGAATGACCCCAAAATGACTCGTTCCCATCTACCTGTCAATGCTAACATTCATTAGAAATTTCATAATGATCGGACCAAAGCTACGACTTGTAGCCCATGCCAAAGGATTTAGTCATGCAATGACTAAAATCCAAGATGGCTGGCAGTGGCCATGTTTTATGGCCGAATGACCCCAAAATTACTCTTTCCCATCTACATCTCAATATTAACATCCATACAAATTTCATGATGATCAGGCGAACAGTTCGGCTTGTAGCCCGTGATAATGGATTGAATTTTTGCCTAATTTTTGCCTAATGACCCCAAAATGACTTGTTTCCAATCTACATGTCAATGTCAACAGCCAAGAGAAATTTCATAATGATTCAACCAAAGGTACGACCTGTAGCCCATGCCAAAGGAATTAGTCACGCAAAGAGTAAAATCCAAGATGGCTGCTGTGGCCATGTTTTTTGGCAGATGACCCCCAAAATGACTCGTTCCCATCTACATGTCAATATTAACATAAATGACAAATTTAATGATGATCAGACAAACAGTACGACCTGTAGCCTGTGCTAATGGATAGAATTTTTTTTATCCAAGATGGCTGCTGGAAAAATTACTGATTACTTTGCTGTGGTTAAGGAGTCGATATTCTTGTTGAACCTTACCTCATCTGAATAATGTCGAAATGAGTTCACTTTCTGTTCCACGTGTTCTGGGCCGAGAGGCAACAATTTAAGCTGCTTCATTATCTGCAGTGAGAAGGTTCATAAATATAGATATGCTACTCGTCCACAGTTTATAGCGGAATTTACAAATCTAGTCCAGTAAATTAGGTCTTGACCCAGACTTTGGCAAGGTCCAGTCCTAATTTACTGGACAAGTTTTGTAAATTCCACTATAAACTGGGGACGTGATGCTGATTCTATTTATTACATGATCCAAAACCTTGATTAAACATACTTAAATTAACAAATGGGACGTGAAACTAACATCGGCTTTTATAAGGCATGCAATGTGTTCAACTTAATTATGAGTTGTTTCCTGCAAAAAGAAATAGTCCCCGATAAATAAAAACTTGTTGATGTATTTAATGGCATAAATTTAATGAAATAACTTTTCAAACTCTTCATTCATTAGAGATATTGGAAGCCATAGTATTTTGAGATGTGGTGTACGGAATGTAAACAGATGACAAACTAGAAGTCAAAGGTCAACTGGCACTATTTCCTGTTATGCAACGAACGTTTAATATCACAATTTATAGAATGGGTTTCTTGATTGGAATAAGGGTAGGATCGTGTAATAAACTAATTCCATAACATTGAAATATGTAATGTATGTCTTGTAAAAGTATGTACTAGTAATATGCTGTCAACGAACGTTTAATATCACAATTTATAGAATGGATTTATTGAATGGAATATGGGTAGGATCGTGTAATAAAGCTAATTCCATAACATTTGAAAATGTAAAGTATGTCTTGTAAAAGTATGTAATATTTGGTCATAAATATTCATAGATATTTAGATAACCCTACTCCAAAAGTATGATAAGAAAAAAAATTAATGTGAAATACACCCAGTGGTCAGTTGCAAATATGATTTGAATACATAAAATAACATGAGTCTCCAAAATGAGTAATATACAGGTATGTGAATACACCTGTATATTGTAGTTTCCTAATTAATTTAAATCATTTAATTTACCTGTCACAAAATAATAAATGTTGACTTTTAGTTCTTGGAATATGAAAGGTGAAGAAAGACACATCAGTATTCATATTGACATTGTAGCATAAAAATATTCAAGCAATACAACATTCAGGGATTATTTTGGGCAAAGACGAGGGCCGAAAATTGGCCCAGTTCCCAATGGGAAATAGTTAACTGTTACCCAATACAGCACAGGGTCCTTGACATGTCCCTGACATTATTTCAGTAAATAATCCTAACAATGTTGCGCATGACCTGACTTCATCTACTTTACAGCTTCACTTACTTCCAGGGACTGATCCATGGAGCCGCTGTGATACATGTCAAAGAAGGTCAAAAGGTCAAGGATGAGGTAGAAGGTCGTGTTGTTAGAGTCACTACCTTCATGTCCTAAGGATCGGTACCTATAACAAAAACAAAATCAGAGATCTATCGGTTGATGACAAGATTGTAAGCCGTATTCTTGGGAGTCACCGGTACACGAAACAAACAACTTCAAAAGGTCAAGAATAAAGTATGAGGTCATGTTGGAGTCACTCTCTTTATATCCTGATCGGAATCTAAAACAGATGATATCAACATTCAAAAGGTGGACAATCAGGTCAAAGGTCATATTGTTGGAGTGTCTACCTTCATGTCCCAGCGATCAGTATCTGTAACGAACATACATCTGTGAGAGAGTAAGTGATTTCTGCACTTGTCCCCCAATCCCATTGTCCGATATTTGTAATATTGAGGTAAATAGATATGTTTAACCCAACAAACATCCAAGGTAAAATTAAACTATGAGGTAAACGGTTGTTAGTGGCCACCTTACGTCTTAGTGACCAGTCACAAACATTAGCAAAGATCAATGGATTGAGTTTGTAAGTATTATAGCTGAAACCCTTGTGCATGTGTGATTGCAATTGTGAAAAGTGAACTGAATGGAAATATGAAGGTGATTGGACAAACATTTACTTGTATTAACCCTTTACCCAACAAACCGGCCAAAACCGGCCAAGTAAAGCTTCAACAGCCTAAAATATCTTCGGTCTGTCTCAATAGAACCATACAAATATGGATATCATTGGAACCGGCTCCTTGACCACATTGTGATAGTTACAGTTATGCCCTGTGCCAATGCATTCTCTTATATATGCGAGTCGACCATAGGTCGCCTCGCATATATAAGAGAATGCATTGGCCTAAAAACAATCTTTTTTTAACACATTTTACCATTTTTTCTTACATTCTTTAACAATTTTATAATTTTTAATGTGTTAAGCCAATGCATTCTCTTATATATGCAAGGCGACCTATGGTCGACTCGCATATATAAGAGAATGCATTGGCACAGGGCCATTCTGTTGGGTAAAGGGTTAACTCTTTCGCTGCCAATCTTGCTAAATGTAAGTTACCCGGTTGCTGCCAATAGTATCTGGTATAAGGGATGTAATTCTATTGTATCGTTGCGTTATGAAGGGGGCTCGGTTATTTTCAATCGAGTCTGGTGTGGGCTGACAATTTAAGCCTTTACCCAACAAAACGGCCAAAAACGGCCAAATAAAGCTTCAACAGCCTAAAATATCTTCGGTCTGTCTCAATAGAACCATACAAATATGGATATCATTGGAACCGGCTCCTTGACCACATTGTGATAGTTACAGTTATGCCCTGTGCCAATGCATTCTCTTATATATGCGAGTCGACCATAGGTCGCCTCGCATATATAAGAGAATGCATTGGCCTAAAAAAAATCTTTTCTTACATTCTTTAACAATTTTATAATTTTGAATGTGTTAAGCCAATGCATTCTCTTATATATGCGAGGCGACCTATGGTCGACTCGCATATATAAGAGAATGCATTGGCACAGGGCCCTTCTGTTGGGTAAAGGGTTAAAAGAAAGTCCAGTCAAGCTCATGCTACTCCTGAAGTTATATGAGTACAGTCCAAGCCAGAATATACCACTGACGAATTAACTTTTGGTGGAATGCGATTGATATATGATATATTTATTTACTATTGTATAATACTGTAGTATATTTTCATAAGGGTTCACATTATGAAATTTGGAACTGAAAGGCGATGCCATGTAATTCAGTTCTTTTAGTATAACAATGGTGTTTTGAGTTGATGAGTATCATGCATTCCAAATGGCTGAGGCAATCGAAAAATGCAACCAGAAATGAGGAAAAAGGTAATAAACTAGGATATGACATAAAACATAAATTAAAGCCAATCCAAGATGGCCATGAAGGTCACGTGACCCATATGATGACACCCTATGATCTTGAATGCATTTCCACAGTGGCTGGTGATAGTTAATTAATAATTACCTGATAGTCATTGCATTACCCATATATACATTAAATATTTACATCCAGAATACTTGGTACTGGGGGCTATGTTCGTGTGGCGGGGTGGCAGCAAAAGAGTTAAAGGCATGGAAGGCCTTTGTTATAAGTTATAATTTAGAAATTACAGTTACAAAATTATGAAATTTCCTCAAGAATATATTAATAGTATAGTATAATGATAGTATGAATGTGATATTATCCACAAAACACACTTTGTGTGAGCTGAGTGTTTGTTTACATCCAGCAAGTACAGCGATAAGCAAAACACTCAATTCATGGTCACCCATTCAACATCGAAATCTTGAGTGGCGAGGATTAGCGAGTGCTATACCTGTATATTGTAAACAACTTGGTGGCAGTTTTAACAAAGTTCACTTAGTGGAGTCTACCCAGTGTTGAGTGTTTTGCTTAGTGCATACTATTGCATTCACATAACACAGCGTACAAACTTGACAATAACATACTATTTACACGATATTTATGATTGGTATAAGAACAAAATCTGTCTATATTTTAATATTCTTTCTGTTTATGGCAGTTTTAACAGATGTGACTATTTTGACAGCAATACCCACCTCGAAGGCCATCCAAGAAACATTTGTGACTAGAATTGTGTATGAATGACTATTATTGTGAAAGCAGAAAACTCACTTTTGGCTATAGACAGAGAAAAGTTAATTTGACCCACCTTTCGGCTACAGACAAAGCTAAGTTTTTGAGTCGATCTCTGTTAGATTGTGGTGTGTTCACCTGAGCAACAACCTGGCTGAGTAACTTATTCAGCAATTCTAGCACTTTGTCGTAATTCTACAAAAAAAACAAAAGTGAAGTCAATGAGAAGAATTGAAACTGTGGCCATAAAGTTGAGATTCTCTCTTCACATTTGACTTTAACCATTTCTATACTAAATACTTATTGAAGAGTAGTAGTTCCCTTAGGATATTTTCAGATAATAAGTTCTGAACAATGAACTATGGTAGTTTGTTGAACATTTCCCTCGTATAAATATGAATAATTCTGTGTTTCTGTCTGTTGTCTGCTTTTATTATTTTATTACATGAACATCTCTCTAAATGAATAATAGACCATTCCAATGTATACCTTTATAACTGAATGGGAGAATCCATTTAGTATAGAAAGGGTTAATAGGAGAATATAATTAAAGGCCCACATAACAGTTGAGCCCCCAAATTTTTATTTTCCAAGCCACCAATATACATTTTTGAATCAAGAAAATTTCACTAAGATATGCAAAATAAATTTCTCAGTAAACTTTATGTAAGTAAGCATGAAATGAAGACATCGTAATTTCATAACTCTTGCAAACTAACACTTTTTTAAATAATAAAAACAACAAAAAAGAATTATCCTCCTGGTTTTATAATTTCACTGCGTCCTCAAAGCAAGAATTAATAAAGCATCGCTTGGGTGTGACTAAATACGCCCATTAGTTTATATGTAAAATGGTTATGAAATCCAGCTGATGAAATCAGGAAAAATATGAGATGAAAAAGGCCTGTAACTCATGTAGAAATAATTGGACTGAACCCATATCCGAACTTGGTCTGTATTTTGTTTTTCAATTTTTGTATTGAAACATAGTGAGATGATTTTACAAGCATGATTGCGGATAAAGCAACTACAGTTATACCGATTACAATGGAGGACATTCATCCGACACATACATTCAATCATACGCTCCTTCAGGCACTCACACTTGCATGCTTACTTAAGTTACATACATCAACAGGCATAAAAAAGCTCTAAGCAGTCGATCCAGCGATCTTATATAATGAAATTGTAATCATTAGATAATTAACAGAATGATCAGAAATTTCAAACCATTTGATACATATTGTTTCATAGAATGACACTCAACTGACGGGTGACTAAAATTACTACAGTTGAAGTGAGTGAAAGATAGAATGTAAATATAATTTGTGGTTGTCCTGTATTTTTGGCTGAGAAACATACATACTTTGTATATAGGAGGTACGGCACAGCAGCAATGTTATATATTTTATGCCTCCGAAACATGGCGAGCATTGCTCTTAGAACATGCTTGGGACTATACAACACACCAGGCTCCTATATACATATATATATATAGAGACCTTAAAATGTGAATATAGTGTCCTAAGTGCGACGTCGGAATACAGCGGTCATTCGAGCTTCCTTTTTTGGGGTTGCTTCGGTGGCCGTGTGGTATTGACATCGGACTTTGAGTCGCAAGGCGCGCTCGCCGCCGGGCCGGGGTTCGTATCCCAACCAATCTAAAAAAAAATTGCATTGTCTCAAAAATCAAATATACATACTTTGGTTCAGATCAAATAATCCAGATTGGGAGTTATCGGTGTCAGCCAGACTACATTATACAACCGTTTTTTTCTCAAATGGGCATATAAA
Organism: Siphonodentalium dalli; assembly: GCA_032622095.1. Taxonomy (NCBI): domain Eukaryota; kingdom Metazoa; phylum Mollusca; class Scaphopoda; order Gadilida; family Siphonodentaliidae; genus Siphonodentalium; species Siphonodentalium dalli. The sequence continues at coordinate 48,645,047 of CP136062.1, forward strand.
AAGCATGTATTGTGGAAGACTCACCCCAGCCAAATCATATAGTCGCACAGCATCCTCAAACAGCCCTTTTCTCTCCGTATCCCTGGCAACCAGATCTATGATCTTATGGGTGTCTGCATGGAATTTGTCGATTGTTCCAGGCTTAAAAATAAGTAACGATAAAACCAAATTTCATTCATAAATTTGGAAATTTTTATGTTTGATGGTCAGTTTTAAAAATAATTTCAACAATCTAGCATAATCTTATGAGACTTGAAATGATCTCAGGGGCAAAAGTGCCACATGGAAAATACTATTTTATTATATAGAATTTTCTGCCAATGCATTTAATATATTAATATAGATAATAGAGGAACACTTAATAAACAATATAATTTTTTTTGGAATAAAAATATTTCTTTTAATATATTGATATAAACTTACCCGCCTGGTCCCATCTCGTTCTAGTTTACCTAATAACATCTCAAACTGGAAGAGTAAAATATTGACATATCAAGCATTAAAGACATATAATGTGCAGATTTCACTACTTCAAACTGATACTTTACAACTTAGCCACTACCCCCATTTGAAGATTGCATAATTAAACTATTATTGTCGTAAAATTCAACAGAAATGGATGTACCATTTCATAAAACACAGAACCTGAACTATGCGAAAATATAAACAAATAGTCTGCCATTCGCCCTGAACAAATTGCCGATAAACAAACGAGAATGATTTTACTAACGAGAGGCACTATATTTGATTTATATGATAGAATGTCGTAGTGTGCTGGCAATTTTGATACAAAATTAATTTAAATATCTGCAATGAGCAAGATTATTCGCTTTGCCCCCCAGTGGAGTGTTTCACATCACTTTAAGCTAAAAAAAAACTTGTCATGGCAATACTATAATACATTTTATTTTGCCCTTCTTAAAATAAACAATTGTAATTTGAAAATTATGTTAGGGATGTGAATTTTTCCAAACATCATGATTTCTCAGTCTACTATCAGATACAAATAAACAATGAATTGGTATTGGTATCATAGTCTCAACATAAGCGAGGACAGAGAATGTGTAATTTGCTAATTTAGAAATTTCAGACATAATACATATATCAGGATAGACATAGAACATAACAGACACACGGAGAGAGACAACTAAACTTGGGCTCATTTAAAAATTCTTGAGATAACAGATATATCGATAGAGAGACAATTAACATTGGACTCATTTGAAAATTCTTGACATAACAGATACATGGAGAGACAATTAACATTGGGCTCATTTAAAAATTCTTGAAATAACATATACATGGAGAAAGGCAATTAACATTGGGCTCATTTAAAAATTCTTGAGATAACATATTCATGGAGAGAGGCAATTAACATTGGGCTCACTTAAGTATTCTTGAGATAACCGATACATGGATAAAGACAATTAACATTAGGTTCATTAAAAAATTATTGAGATAGCAGATACATCTATAGAGAGAATGGTCATAGGGCTTATTTACCTCTCTAGTTTCCAGCACCAGCTCACTGACACACGACATAAACAAATTCTCTCCTTGGGGAGTCTTTAAATCTCTGTAAGCAGAATAGAAGGAAGTAATTAGCACAACAATTTTTTTCAGGCCAAGTCTTCTCGCCACAACAGCTTGGGATGTCGGTTGGGATGATGCCTCGCATATAACAGAGAAAATATTGGCCTAACAATATTTACCTTGATCTTGTAAGCCAGTGCATTCTCTTATATATGAGAGGCTCCATATGGCAGACTAGCATATATAAGAGAATGCACTGGCACATAATCATTAATGCTGCACCAGCGCAGCTCCCATCATGAATCAGTTAAAACATATGTCTTTTCAGACTCGTTGAGTGGAAACCTCTTGTTACGGGGTAGTTGTTGCCAGGAAACCTCTTGTTACGGGGTAGTTGTTGCCAGGAAACCTCTTGTTACGGGGTAGTTGTTGCCAGGAAACCTCTTGTTACGGGGTAGTTGTTGCCAGGAAACCTCTTGTTACGGGGTAGTTGTTGCTAGAGTTCGGAGTTGAGCTGAACAGAACATCGAGGGCATCTCACCACACATATCAAACAGTGGCGAGCATGACTCAACATATGTGGTGCAGGCCTGAAAATATGGTGCCGTATATTTACAGAATGAGGTCCGCAGAGGGTGAATTTAGTGACTGTACCCCTCACTGCAGGCTAGGTTAACTAAATTCACCTTCTGGGGACCTCATTCTGCTTAGGCCTCATCTTCTCTGGAAAGTATCTTTAATTCTCTATTGTCAAATTAAAAAGTTTTTTTGTTTCTTTAGAAAGTTTCTTTTTCTTTTTTTAGTTTATTTTCTCTAGATCCCCAAATTGGCAGAAGACACAATGCATAATTGAGGTTCCCAATGGGTGGACATAACCATCTTCACCATCTGGGAACTTGAATCTGAGTCTAGATCTCCCATAGCAGATGAGGTCAAGCAGAATAAGGTTCCCAGGGGATGAATTTGGTGATGCTAGCACAATGTGCAGGGTAGCGTCAATAAATTCACCCTCTGGAGACCTCATTCTGCAAATGGTCGGCACCAGTTTTTCAGGCCTGAAGTGGAGGATATCAACACTTGAAATACTAATGACATCCACCCATGCCTCCAGTAAAAGTCTAAAGAATTTCACTCCTGCTGGCCTCATGTGGGGGAATCATCACATCAAGTGTTGATTGTGACCACATATGATGGTTATCCATCCTACATTGTTCTCTAGAGGTTTCCATAATCACTCATGATCACAACACGTCTGAAATGTCCTTATTTATGAATGATATTAAAAGACCATCAACAGAATCAGAAACACCATTAATAACATAGTCGTATAAGAGCGACGTATTTTATCCCAAAGGGTTAACCAATTTAAACCAAAATTGTGTACAAACACAAACATGTTTGGTAGCGAGATCTTTCACTGGTATAGATCACTACACCATAACGCATGGCATTTCAGATAAGTAAGCTATACACTGATGTTGCGAAGTTCTTAGACGAAATTCAAACATAATTAAAAAGGACAGTAATTTTTGCAGTAATGCTATTTAGTTTGCGAATTGGAATAATTATCTGAGCAAGAATCGTGGGAACTATATTTTTTCCGGAAGGGATGCGTGAAGCAGTTGTGTTAACTTTCTTTCCAATAAATCGACCGGTGCAGCTGGTCGCTAATTTTGAAATACCTCCCTCCCCTTTTTTGGTTTGTTTTGGAATAAACACTCGATTGGTGTCTTTGCCCCTTTTGGCCTACATCTATATGGGGTTATTGTGCCTCAAAAAATTGTCCCTCACATGTTTGTATTTGTTACTACTACATTTATTGTATTGGCTTCCTGTAAATAATTACTGTATTACTGTATACTAGTATGTTTTTCTGAACAGGTAGATATTTAGTGCATTCCAGTTGGTGTCTTTCACTCTAGACTGTGGGATAAATGTAATATGTATGTACCTTAGGAAATAGAAATATTGTAATGCGTCTCGAGCGTCGGTGGCTTCAAACTTCCTGGTATAGAGCATCACCAATCGGGCAAAGTTGAGATTTCGCACGGGCGTGGCTTCATCACTGTCTTTTGATACTGTAAATATTATATGAGCAGCTTTAAATGCCTCAAGCTGTATAGGTTTCTTTAATTATAGATAAATATTTATAAAATAGAAATATTCATAGCTGTGGCCGAGTCGTTAATGGGTGCAGATTAAATACTATTAAATTAATAGGGAGCCTAACATATATAATATAATACATTGGCTTAACAATATTTATCTTGACCTTGTCAGCCAGTTAAATCTCTTATATATGCAAGGCTCCCTCGCATATCTAACAGAATGTACTGTCTGGCTAAGGATCTTTAATGCTGCACCAGTGCATCTCCCATCATGAAAGGGTTAACGGTAAAACACCAGTGATTCTTCAAGAGGAAAATAAATATGGCAACTATTAGACTCTCCAAAATTTTCTGAAAATTTGGGTTTATGTGAATTAAAGCTAGCAATTTCCTTGCATCTGAGAAAATTATCAAGAGCATCACAAGGGCATGGCAAAATACGCCCGTGGTAATTCCAATGAAGGGCAATAACTCTGGTGAAAATTGGTGGGTGGAACCCAATTTTAAATAGAACTGTATTTTGGGCTAGTAAACTCACATACCAAATTTGATTCCATTCAGTTCAGACTTACTAAAGTTATCATCCGGAAACGAAAATAGTTTGCAATTTTAACAAAAAGGACCATAACTCTGGTGAAAATTGCCGGTCGCAAACCAAATTCGAACTTGACTTGTATTTCATTCCATTCAGTTGAGAACTATCTTAAGGTATCATCTGGAAACCAAAAGCAAACAGATGGATGGACGGATGGACAAATGGACAGAGAGAACAATAACATAATATGTCCCTTTTTTTAAAACGGGCATATAAAAAAGGCTAGTTGAAGCTATTTGTGGTTTCACCCATTTCCACTGGGAAGCGTCCACCAATATTAAATATTATGAATATTACTATACATGGATATGGCTCCATCATTGATGGGAACACATTAAATACTATTTATATTAACACCTATGCTTGTGTGGTTAATGACCGAATATCAATACAATTAGTTGTAGCATACATAGCTGTGGCATGGTTGGGAGGAATTAAGATCTATTAATAGTAACATACATAGCTGTGCCTGTGTCGTTGATGGCAGCTGCAGGAGATTGAGTTCATAAAACACCAAGGCAACGTGCACAGCATGACATCGTAACTTCTCTATCCGAGACAAGAACTCTATAGCTGCTTCAAACTGTGCTGTTAGAACCAACACTTGGAAGTACAAAAATGGCTGCTGGTATCCGTTGAAATGATTTTCACCTGCAAACAAACAATATCTCTGAAAGGCCCACTTATTTTTGGAACCCCCAGATCACAAATATAAAATATATGCCATATTATATACCATTTGAAAGAGGAAGCTCCAAACATTGTATTATCAAATTATCCGGTGTAATAAATTGTGAACATGTTGTTTTTGTTGAGTTACCGACATGTTTTTTTCATCTAGAATCTAGTAAAAAGTGAACTATATCTATCTTAAAGATAGAGTTATTCCCCTTCCATTGAAAATACATCTTTAGTTTGAATTCTGTTGCATTTTGAGAGCCAAAGTCGGGGGAATCTTTCTATGATTTCAGCTGTTTCCTATTTCTCTTTGGGCATCATCTGAGACACAGATGTTTCAAATGGTGATGAATTATGGTATTTTAATCATGTTTTATGGCAAATATTGTTATTAAAACATATATTGAGTCACTATAAAAACAATAATCTGTGACTCGAAAATTAAGTTTGCCTTGAACAAATTATATTATTTAGTTTAACTGGAGGTGAGTCTGTCCAAATAGGACTAAGGATACCCCGCAGAGCAATTGAGCTACATTAAGGCCAATTTAAGGGTAGCAATTTATTTATCCAAAAAAAAAAACATGGAATGGAAGCTCATATAAGATATTGCAAGTAAAAAAATAAGGTTAAGGCCAAAAAAATAAAAGGTCGCAGACCACATGTCCCCCGACTCGAGTGGTAAACTTCATGATTGGATTTGTTAGAAGGATACTATTTGCAACAATGTTATACAGTATATAGATGTTGCAAACCACCAATGTGTTTATAGCAACAATATCACATCAGTACTGGAACAATCTTGTAATAACCATGGCAAAATTTCTTGGCAAAATTTCTTGGACAAAACAACCCGATGAACAAACACATGCAAACGCGAAAAAATGATATTTTTGTATTAGCTATATAGATGTTGCAAATCACCAATCCCAGAGTTTCAAATCTCTACATTTAAAACTGTAGGAGGAGTTGATTACACCATGAAGGTACCCAATCTCATCCAAAAGGCAAAAATGTTCCAAATTTTCTAAGTCGAAAACCCCCCAAAAATATGGAAAAAATGATATTTTTTATTAGCTATATAGATGTTGCAAATCACCAACATGTTAGGAAAAATATCCCAGAGTTTCAAATCTCTACATTTAAAACTGTAGGAGGAGTTGATTACACCATGAAGGTACCCAATCTCATCCAAAAGGCAAAATTGTTCCAAATTTTCTAAGTCGAAAACCCCCCAAAAATATGGAAAAAATGATATTTTTTATTAGCTATATATATGTTGCAAATCACCAACATGTTAGGAACAATATCCCAGAGTTTCAAATCTCTACATTTAAAACTGTAGGAGGAGTTGATTACACCATGAAGGTACCCAATCTCATCCAAAAGGCAAAAATGTTCCAAATTTTCTAAGTCGAATACCCGCCCCCCCCCCCCCCCCAAATTGGCCAAAAATATGGATTTTTTTTAATTTTTGATTAGCTATATAGATGTTGCAAATCACCAACATGTTAGGAACAATATCCCAGAGTTTCAATTCTCTACGTTTAAAACTGTAGGAGGAGTTGTTTACACCATGAAGGTACCCAATCTCGGAAGCACGGACGCACGGACGGACACACGGACGGACGGATGGACGAGGGTCATTTCTATAGTCCTCCAACGGAAACGTCGGGGGACAAAAAAGTGTTTTGATTCTCGGGCATAGACACGTCTGGAAAAAAGGCCCGCGTTGAAGCATTTTATTACGATTTTCAAATTGACCGGTGCTGTCAATGATAACACGAAAATGGGAAACTAGAAAAGAGAAATTAGTTATGTTTCAAACATCGAATATGATAGACATACAATGGTTTATCCCCTCTGTAGAATTGTAAGCCTTCTTAGGCACCATTGTTCTTCTAGGGCCATACCACGCCGTATCCCGGTGGTCTTGTTCGATATATGTTAACTAAACAGGAAACACTTATTTCGTATTACCCCGCAAAAATTGTCGTCGCTATATAGAGAAGACAGATTTTACACGGGTCATAACAATCTCGTATGCCCCGTGTAAAAGTGATATTACCCCGCAAAAATTGTCGTCGCTATATAGAGAAGACAGATTTTACACGGGTCATAACAATCTCGTATGCCCCGTGTAAAAGTGATATTACCCCCGCAAAAATTGTCGTCGCTATATTGAGAAGACAGATTTTACAAGGTCATAACAATCTCGTATGCCCCGTGTAAAACTTATATTACCCCGCAAAAATTGTCGTCGCTATATAGAGAAGACAGATTTTACAAGGTCATAACAATCTCGTATGCCCCGTGTAAAACTTATATTACCCCGCAAAAATTGTCGTCGCTATTTAGAGAAGACAGATTTTACAAGGTCATAACAATCTTGTATGCCCCGTGTAAAACTGATATTACCCCGCAAAAATTGTCATCGCTATATAGAGAAGACAGATTTTACACGGGTCATAACAATCTCGTATGCCCCGTGTAAAACTGATATTACCCCGCAAAAATTGTCGTCGCTATATAGAGAAGACAGATTTTACACGGGTCATAACAATCTCGTATGCCCCGTGTAAAAGTGATATTACCCCGCAAAAATTGTCGTCGCTATATAGAGAAGACAGATTTTACAAGGTCATAACAATCTCGTATGCCCCGTGTAAAACTTATATTACCCCGCAAAAATTGTCGTCGCTATATAGAGAAGACAGATTTTACAAGGTCATAACAATCTCGTATGCCCCGTGTAAAACTGATATTACCCCGCAAAAATTGTCGTCGCTATATAGAGAAGACAGATTTTACACGGGTCATAACAATCTCGTATGCCCCATGTAAAACTGATATTACCCCGCAAAAATTGTCGTGTCGCTATATAGAGAAGACAGATTTTACAAGGTCATAACAATCTCGTATGCCCCATGTAAAATTGATATTACCCCGCAAAAATTGTCGTCGCTATATAGAGAAGACAGATTTTACACGGGTCATAACAATCTCGTATGCCCCGTGTAAAACTGATATTACCCCGCAAAAATTGTCGTCGCTATATAGAGAAGACAGATTTTACACGGGTCATAACAATCTCGTATGCCCCGTGTAAAACTGATATTACCCCGCAAAAATTGTCGTCGCTATATAGAGAAGACAGATTTTACACAGGTCATAACAATCTCGTATGCCCTGTGTAAAAGTGATATTACCCCCGCAAAAATTCTCGTCGCTATATAGAGAAGACAGATTTTACAAGGTCATAACAATCTCGTTTGCCCCTAGTAGAATTTTTATGACCCGGCAAAAGTTTGAAGGTCTAATGTAAATCTTTCAAAGCCACGTTGATTCCTGGTGTGATGTTATCTTGCTACTCTTGCTTCATTTATTTAGGTTGTCTGACTCATTTACCATTACTATTTTTGAAGTGTATTGCTCTCTTTTATATCTTCTAACATATAGATTCCAAAAGTAAGCGAGGCCAGCAAGTATTTATGGACAAATTGTGGAAACAGCTATATAAATATAATCATCGTATGAGCAGTCTAATCAAATAGAGTTACTGTTCGTGGCTCGTTTCCGCGCTTTATGTCTGTGGGAATATCTTGTTAATTTTGACCAGGGATAAATACATTACACGGCTTGTTGATGGGGGATATGGTGTGGTATGCCCCGGTCGACTCTCGTGGATACGAGCATCTACCGGGGCATACCACACCGTATCCCCCATCAACAAGCCGTGTAACTTATAGTATGTGTTGGTATTCAACAACAGACACTAGGCAACGATAACTACCAGGTATATTGTCACCACAAGCTGCCCAAACCCCAAGTTTATTAAGTCAAATGTGTTTCCGTGCTGTAAACAATAATGATTTCAAATTTCAGGAACGCAAACCGGAAAGAAATATGGTGCGTATTGGCGATGTGTATGCTGGTTTAATTTAATAGTATTTGAAGTTTTTATGGCTAGCATGTATAGTTACTATAGTATAGATGGATAAATATTAAAGCATATAGATAGATATAAAATGTATAATCCCGATTTAAACTTTGATTGTTTTAGTTCCGTTTCCGTCTTTGTTGTATTCCGTGTTTTATATACGCAGTAACAGAGAACGAGAATCGAACGGACCTCAAACAAATCTGTCCATGCGTATTCTCTTTAATTAAGTTTAAATTCACTTATGTTACTGAATATATTTGGCGACAAAATTATCCGAGAGCACCATTTTATAGTGTGCAAATATATTTTTAATCGTTGTATTTTGGCTTGTTGGAAATAAAGCGTGATCCATAACCGAAAAATCGTAATATTATTCTCAATGATTCAGTGATTTTAGAAATTAGAGACACTCGGTAGTCGGTGTCAAGGCCGTTAATTGTGCATAGATCATAGATGTACTAAACTGTGAATACTACCGAAAGGGTGTGCCTTTGAATGCAGAAAATCAAGAAACAGGTAACTGAGGTGTGGCAGATGCAAACTAAAATTAAATGCAACAAACAGTAGCAACAAACAGTCTGACATTTAAATAAAAAATATGAAGTGTTTTCCATGTTACTGACATTGAAAAAAATCTCCCTATTTTTCACTAAATCTCCCTATTTCTGAGGACAAATCTCCCTATTTCCAATTATGAAAGTAAACAGGTCTGATATAAATAGATATATACTATAAGAAGGTACATACATATATTAGATATACCAACAATATATATATGATGTACGGGTAGTATAATGTGATAATTGGTCATTCTTTATAGTGGAATACATTAGTTTATATCAAAACAATGTTCTCCTTAGATGTTCTTAACCTGGGAAGGTATAATAACCCATGCTAACTATGGGCATTATCCCCATAACAAAAATAAAAAATAAAAATAAAACCCTCGCTCCCTCATCGATTCTCAAAAAAAATTGCCCGAGAATCAAAACCCTTTTTTTTTTTGGCCTAACTCCAATAAAAAAATTTGGATCGAGCTCATAATCGCAGGTGCACAGGTTAGCATAGTGGTAAATATCATAATCGCAGGTGCACAGGTTAGCATAGTGGTAAATATCATAATCACAGGTGCACAGGTTAGCATAGTGGTAAATATCATAATCGCAGGTGCACAGGTTAGCATAGTGGTAAATATCATAATCGCAGGTGCACAGGTTAGCATAGTGGTAAATATCATAATCACAGGTGCACAGGTTAGCATAGTGGTAAATATCATAATCACAGGTGCACAGGTTAGCATAGTGGTAAATATCATAATCACAGGTGCACAGGTTCGCATAGTGGTAAATATCATAATCACAGGTGCACAGGTTCGCATAGTGGTAAATATCATAATCGCAGGTGCACAGGTTCGCATAGTGGTAAATATCATAATCACAGGTGCACAGGTTCGCATAGTGGTAAATATCATAATCGCAGGTGCACAGGTTCGCATAGTGGTAAATATCATAATCGCAGGTGCACAGGTTCGCATAGTGGTAAATATCATAATCACAGGTGCACAGGTTCGCATAGTGGTAAATATCATAATCACAGGTGCACAGGTTCGCATAGTGGTAAATATCATAATCGCAGGTGCACAGGTTAGCATAGTGGTAAATATCATAATCACAGGTGCACAGGTTAGCATAGTGGTAAATATCATAATCACAGGTGCACAGGTTAGCATAGTGGTAAATATCATAATCGCAGGTGCACAGGTTAGCATAGTGGTAAATATCATAATCGCAGGTGCACAGGTTAGCATAGTGGTAAATATCATAATCACAGGTGCACAGGTTAGCATAGTGGTAAATATCATAATCGCAGGTGCACAGGTTCGCATAGTGGTAAATATCATAATCACAGGTGCACAGGTTCGCATAGTGGTAAATATCATAATCGCAGGTGCACAGGTTCGCATAGTGGTAAATATCATAATCGCAGGTGCACAGGTTCGCATAGTGGTAAATATCATAATCACAGGTGCACAGGTTAGCATAGTGGTAAATATCATAATCGCAGGTGCACAGGTTAGCATAGTGGTAAATATCATAATGACAGGTGAACAGGTTAGCATAGTGGTAAATATCATAATTGCAGGTGCACAGGTTAGCATAGTGGTAAATATCATAATTGCAGGTGCACAGGTTAGCATAGTGGTAAATATCATAATCACAGGTGCACAGGTTAGCATAGTGGTAAATATCATAATCGCAGGTGCACAGGTTAGCATAGTGGTAAATATCATAATTGCAGGTGCACAGGTTAGCATAGTGGTAAATATCATAATCGCAGGTGCACAGGTTAGCATAGTGGTAAATATCATAATGACAGGTGCACAGGTTAGCATAGTGGTAAATATCATAATCGCAGGTGCACAGGTTAGCATAGTGGTAAATATCATAATGACAGGTGCACAGGTTAGCATAGTGGTAAATATCATAAATGCAGGTGCACAGGTTAGCATAGTGGTAAATATCATAATGACAGGTGCACAGGTTAGCATAGTGGTAAATATCATAATCACAGGTGCACAGGTTAGCATAGTGGTAAATATCATAATCGCAGGTGCACAGGTTAGCATAGTGGTAAATATCATAATTGCAGGTGCACAGGTTAGCATAGTGGTAAATATCATAATCGCAGGTGCACAGGTTAGCATAGTGGTAAATATCATAATCGCAGGTGCACAGGTTAGCATAGTGGTAAATATCTGTGCCAAGTTTCGAATAAATTGACCAGAAAATGTGTGAAAAAAAAGTAAAAAGTAAAAAAAAATGGGGATAACTCCACCAAAAAAAAAGTCGGACGGACCTCATAACGCACGTTCCCATTGTACTAAATATATGTGCCAAGTTTAAAAAAATCTGCTTTGATTTGATGTGGCCATCTGATAACGCAACCCTTCTACAATTTTGTTTGATTATTGGTTTACTGTTGTATGATAACCACAGTAGAGAAGAAGGAATAGGAATAATTATTAATTAACTGCTTTCTATTCGATATAAAAAGTTGTTGAAACAATGATTGTCAAATTATAAGACTCAAAGTTGCAGACACCGATAGCATTTAGCAATTTCTATAAGAATCATTTTGAAAAAAAAAAAAAAAAATTCATTGGCAAAAGTCAATATCGGGCCAACATGGACCCTGGAGAGTAATTCACTGAAATAAACTTGGTCATTTTCTCAAATGTAATATCTTAAATTTGAATTTGCCTACCATAAGTACATAATATCCTGCTAAAATACCACAGCATTCCACTCACCAAACTCCTCATAAAGTAGAGTCTGTAGTTTCTCTAATGTGTAAAGGTCCTGACTTGAGTCTTCGGTATCAAACTGTATCTGACTGAGTTTCAGCCATAAATAGTCGTCTATTTTATCTGTGAGTTCCGAGTGAGCCTCGTCATAGTCACACTGTCCAATGACGCAGTACACAGCTCTGTATAAATGATAATAGACATTATTAGATAACGATGCAGTATAGATCCCTGTATAAATGATAAATAGAAGTTACGAGCTATAGATAAACAACAATGCAAATACACAGCCCTGTATGGACAATAATAGAAGTTATGAGACATGGATTTAGAGGACTATTTTATCCCTGCGCTCTGAGTGAGCCTAACAATAGACACACTGGCCTTTTACGGCAGTACGTAGCTCTGTATAAACAATAGGTTGCACCACGGGTGCTGGGATACCCCCATGGTGAAAATTGAAATATGGGCAGGTCGGAAACCAAATTGTGAAACAAAATGTGATGAAAGAACAAATTACTTGCCAATTCTAACATCCAACATCTAAAATCCAACATTTTCAGATAAAGAAAGAGGGGTAACTCTTGAATGGAAAATTTGAACGTCAAGAACCCTGTTTTGAAAGCCCTCATGATGCCAAATCTGCATACCAAATTCCATTGAGATCCGAATAGGGAAAATCCCTCTGTACAAGTGACTGTAAACAATGTAAGTTTTACTGTCTGTGTGCTCCGTTATGCAAAACAACAATAAATGGGGATACACAAAGCTACATTAAACATTTTAGCAACAAGATATCTATGGTTGTATAATAATTTTTAAGTTTTTGGGTTATTCCAGTAATAGTTTATTGCTGTTGGAAGTGATCGACGGCAGCCCAAAATGTCTGATAGCAACCACGACAACTAGTTTTCACGGCTGGCTCAACCAATTTTCGTTGCTGGTTATCTAGCTAAGCCGGCTCAGTCGCGACGTTCGTGGCTGACGAAGTATGGCGGCTCAGATGTTATTATTCAGCGTATTTCGTTTCCGAAATTTTCCCAATCCCCGGTTATAGACACCCGCTTGTTTTGGCGTTTGTTGTGAACCCGTATAATTCCAGACCACGCGTATTCTTTTGGTGTTGGGCTTTTCCATTATGGCAAAATGCACGAAGGACTCAGTAAAGGACTGGCAGGGATGTACTATGTAGTTTCTCATCTATATAATCGGTATAAGTTACATTGGGACTTCTGTCGACTTCAGACGGCTACCATCACTGGCATCTTGCGATATATGCATGCATCATTGAATGCTGAATCCGATAGTATTGATATATAATATTTCAAACTATTTTCTATTCTCTTCTACAGGTTATGTGCATATATTGACAAATGTCAGCGATGTCTGACACTGAGTCGTGTCGAAATAAACAATTTATACTTTAAACCCTTTCAATACTGAATGGATGCTCCCACTTCGTTATATGAAAGCATGCATTGGAATAGTCTATTCCACAATGAGAGGCCCCGGGTGTTCTGATAGTGTAACAACCATACCGTGTCCACACGAGTATGCCAATATTAGGCAATGCGATTTAGTTATTTGCAATTCGCAGTACAGTTGTCCTTAACATATAAGTCCATGCACATGGCTTAGCCATTTTACAATTCCGGTGGCGGAGATTTTTTCATGTGGCTGGCGTTAGAGATAATATGGCTGGCGGCGGCTTGTGGCCAATATGGCTGGCGGCGGCGGTGTGCGATGGCAGCTTCGGGCTCTAAATTTATCCTGTGACGTTATTTCAAAATGTCAGATGGATTGTAGTGGTCTCTCATGATTCCGAACATAGCAGAGTGTTGGACCATCAAAGAGTCAGAATCTAGTCTAGTCCCCGGCAGTGAAATTGGGCTACATTAAGGGCAGCCATATCAACATATTTGTTTTTCCAAAAAAAAGCTCGAACAAAATTATGCATGATGCCGGGGGGAATCATAATTGCAGGTGCACAGATTCGCATAGTGCTAAATAGCTGTGCCAAGTTTTTTTTTAAATTGACAGGAAATTGTGGTATTACAAGCTCAGACAAAAGTATTCATGTTGCAAAACATTTCCAAAGGGGGATAACTAAAAATAGTCAGACGGACCTCATAAACGCAGGTGCACAGGTTTCCCATGGTACTAATTATCTGTGCCAAGTTTCCAAAAAAGTTACTGAAAAATGTTGGAATTCAAGCTCGGACAAAGTTGCGTCCACGGACTGATGGACGGCGGACAAAGTGATTCCTATATACCCGCCCAGGACTGTGGGGGTTATAATAAATAGCCAGTAGAGTAAAATTATGTACCTGTGAGAGTTCTGAAAGCCTTTAAATGTTTGACTATATGTATGTCTTGACTTCCCCCTTCATACTTATGTATATTTATATGAATGCCCACAGGTATTTAAGGAAACGACTTGAGATGTTTACCACCTTATTACCTTTTATAAGGATCAGTACTATTTTACCGCCTTACCGGTATTACCTTTTATAAGGATCGGTACTATTTTACCGCCTTACCGGTATTACCTTTTATAAGGATCGGTACTATTTTACCGCCTTACCGGTATTACCTTTTATAAGGATCGGTACTATTTTACCGCCTTACCAGTATTACCTTTTATAAGGATCGGTACTATTTTTCACCATCCGCCTGTATTGGAGCCTTATTTTTGTCTCATTAGCTGGACTCAATCTGAAATAAAAAACAATGACACGACTAAACTATCTAGCCTGAATTTAGTGTCATTTGCAGAATGAGGTCCCAAGATGGTGAATTTGGTGATGCTAGCCCACTGTGGGGATAGCATCACTAAACTCACCCTCTGGGTACCTCATTCTGCTTAGGCCTCAACTGCTATTGGAGACCTAGGATCAGATTGAAATTCCCCATTTGAAGTTGGCAATGTTCACTCATTACTCACCTGCATTATGCATTGTATCTTTGCACCATTTGCAGAATGAGGTCCCCAGAGGGTGAATTTAGTGACACTATCCCGCATAGCGGGCTAGCATCACTAAATTCACCCTCTGGGGACCTCATTCTGCTTAGGCCCTCAACTGATATGGCAGACCTAGGATCAAATTGAAGTTCCCCAGTTGAAGTTGGTGATGTTCACCCATTGGGCACCTCAATTATGAATTTTATCTTCTGCAAATTATGGGATATAGAAACTCAACAGAAGGAAAAAGTAACTAAAACATTTTTTAATTTGAGATGATAGATACTTCACAGATGATGAGGCCTAAGCAGAATAAGGTTCCCAGAAGGTAAATTTGGTGATAGGATAGGACAGGATAATTTATATACAATACACACATCAATAATACAATGGCAGTAACACATAATAAGGTAATGCTGTATATTGTTGGGGGTTAGCATAGCCCTATCGGACTGTCTTCCTGTTACCCCCTAAAACTAGAATGCACTCACTGGAGCTGCCTATATTTGCGCCCATCACGCATTTGGCATGTTTTGTGGTGTCTTGCTAACAACAGTTTGAACCACGGGTGCTGGCCCCTCGTTTGAGAGATCCATACAAAAAATATGGATATCAAATTTCAATTAATCCAACGCTGAAGTATTTGTGTGTACGGACAGAATATCTCTGTTATCTCCAGTTGATATATTACACTAATGGTGGTCTTAGTACGAGTTGTTTGACATATTTATAGAACAATATAGACATCGCTGATATGAAGGGTGTTTTGAAGATTGGTTGCCGATGATGCTATATATTATACATGTATACCAATGGGTTAAATTACTAGTTTGACTAGAATGATTACCGGCACAATTAAATAAAAGACAAGTTAGTCTTTGATTAAACGTGTATAAATGTGAAGATGCCTATTAGCGACTGATCTATACAGTCATCGGGAACATATCATCATAATGTGTATTGCGTTGAGAATGAGAAAGCTTGTTTTCCCAGTTAATAAATAAGCCATTTTAATAATCCATGTTTCCACATTCACATTTTCAGTGTAATTGTTTCTCAATTGAACCAACCATGCGCTCGACTATTTGCCCGGACATGGTTCATAAATATGCACCAGGATTTTTCGGAACTGTTTTGAACTTCGAAGAAAGTTTCCAGAAATATGTTCGCACCTCACTGTCTCTGCGAAAAAAAAAACGATTCCGCACGCTTTTAGACTTGATCTCAACTCATTTCCCTAGTTTCAAGTTACATAAAATAGGATTCTAATGGGCCGTACTATTGCCCACATTTATTTTCCATGCAGGGTATATATATAATATATTTATAATAATAAAACACGAAGCTGTTGGCAGATGGATCGGTTTAGCCTGCCCGTGTAATACGAGTCTCAGCTGTCTGGACATCGACGCAATCATGTCTGGTGTTTTGCGCGCCATGTGACGTCCTGGTGTGCGTTGTGACGTCATGGCGTCGTTATCGGTTTCCAGAAAGAAATCTTTCAATATTGTTCTTTTATGAACGATTTATTACCAAAATAAAACCAGATAACAATGCAATTTAAGTATATATGTGGATTTAATTTACAATTGGTGCAACCGTTTCATATTAGCGCATGTGCATTCTTTACATTATGTACTTCCGGTATGACGTAATATATTCGCGGAAGGACAAATAAACAGACAAATATACGGACCGAAAACATTACTTGCGTCCAGTATAGACTGGCGCAAGTAACAAGTATCACTATAAATAATTGAATAGATGGCTTGTATTTCATATCCACGCACACATACAGACTATAATCATATATAAAAGTATCTAGAACCAAGTATTTAGGGCATATCACAAACAAGTATTGGTGTGGTTGTGAGACAATCCAGACAAGTTATAAGATCGAAAATGTAAAGCTAAATGTGAAGCTAGCCCGACATGCAGGATGGTGTCACTAAATTCAACCTCTGGGGCCCTCATTCTGCAAATGTCAGACACACAAAATACAGTAATCGACTCCTTAACCACAGCAGAATTATGCGTAATTTTTCAGGATTTAGTCGGAAATATGGCTTGTTGCCATTCATCGGAAAGCTCTCAGTGAGAGCTTTCCGATGAATAGCAACAAGCCATATTTCCGACTAAATCCTGAAAAAATACGCATAATTCTGCTGTGGTTAAGGAGTCAATTACCTGGTAATTGTCTCAAGGAGGGGTTCACATTGAAGAAAACATTTCAAGAAGGGCTGCGTCAAAATGTTCCACAATTCTATCTGCTTTGAAGCCATGTATAGTCGGTAAAGGCCACTTAATTTTCGAGTCACCAATTATTGTTTTTATGGTGCCTTGGTATACGGCTTTAATAATAATCTATGACATAAAATATGATTAAAATACTATAATTCATCACCGTATGGAACGTGTGTCTCAGAAGATGCCCATAGAGCAATAGAAAACAGCTGAAATCATAGAAAGATCCCCCCCCCCCCCATTATGGCTCCCAGAATGCAACAGAATTCAAACTAAAAATGTATTTTCAATTTAAGGAGAATATCTCTATCTTTAGGTTATAGAGTTATTCCCCATCCATTGAAAATAATTCACTTTGAACTACAATCCAGATGAAACATAAAAGTTCAGCCGACCACAGTGTCCCCTGAAAACGTGGCAAGTCGACGCCGCTATGTTAAAGAAATTAAAAAAAATGTTGAAATGTTCTAAGTCGACAGGGTTAATAATTCCGTAAAGAAATAATTTTTCAGTCATCTATATACATGTTGCACATCTCCAATATGTGGGTAACAATACTCTGAAGTTTCAAATATCTACGATCAAAACTGTAGGAGTTGATTACACCATGAAGGTACCCTCATACAGAAAATTATAAAAAATATTTTTCAAAACTGTAGGAGGAGTTGATTACACCATGAAGGTACCCTCATACAGAAAATTATAAAAAAATAAATTTCAAAGTCGAAAGGCCCATAACTCTGGAAAAAATCATCGGATCAAACGGAATAATCAATTAAACAGTCGAAACTTGAGTTATCATCCGGAAACCAAAGAAAAAAGAAGTAAAATTGAATTTTTTAAGTCGAAAAAAGTCCATAACTCTAGGAAAAATCATCGGATCAAACTCAAATTCGAACTCAACCTGTATCTTGATATGGCTGATCCACAATTAAAGGATCCAAACTTGAGATATCATCCGGAAACGGAAAAAGTGAGAAATTTTCTAAGTAAAAAAAATGGAAATAACTTCATAAAAGAACATCGGATCAAACCCAGAATTGCATAGCACCTGTGTTCTTGGTTGAGACACCTACATACCAAGTTTGAATCAAATCGGATGATCATTACTGGAGTTATAATTCTGGACGGACGGATGGACGGACGGACAGAGCTGATAACAATAGTCCTCCGAAAATTTCGGGGGACAATAAGCACAAAAACATGTCGGTAACTCAACAAAAGCAACATGTTCACATTATATCACACCGGATAAGTTGATAATACAATGTTTTGGAGTTTCCTCTGTCAAATGGTATATAATATGCCATATATTTTATATATGTGATCTGGGGGTTCGAAATTTAACCCTTTACCCAACAGAAGGGCCCTGTGCCAATGTATTCTCTTATATATGCGAGTCGACCATAGGTCGCCTCGCATATATAAGAGAATGCATTGGCTTAACACATTAAAAATTATAAAATTGTTAAAGAATGTAAGAAAAAATGATAAAAAGTGTTAAAAAAAGATTTTTTTTAGGCCAATGCATTCTCTTATATATGCGAGGCGACCTATGGTCGACTCGCATATATAAGAGAATGCATTGGCACAGGGCATAACTATAACCATCACAATGTGGTCAATGAGCCGGTTCCAATGATATCCATATTTGTATGGTTTTATTGAGACAGACCCAAGATAATTTAGGCTGTTGAAGCTTTATTTGGCCGGTTTTGGCCGGTTTGTTGGGTAAAGGGTTAAGTGGGCCTTTAATAGCTGTATCAAAATGGTGGAGATAAGTAAAATATTGCATTCTTGTCAGCTAAAAGAAGAATATATACCTGTTATCAGGGTTGGCAATGAAATCGTGAAGGAAAGCTGGGAAATCACCTAACTGATGTCTGAAATAAAATAAAACACAAATTTGAGCGAACCTATCCTTGAAGGTCATAACTGTACATTAAAATATCATAAAGAAATTATGTTGAATACTGCTCAAGTTATCATCCGGACAACCCCAAACGGCCATCTCTATGTTGAAAAACAAATGGCATAACTCGGTTCAAAATCATCAGACTGTGACCAAATTCAAACTTGACTGGCGTTTTCAAATATCAACTATCTACCATATCCCATTGAATTCCGATTAATATTGTTAAAGTTATGCAGAACGCTCATAATTTAAACCACAGGTGAATTGGTTAATATCATGTTAGACTGAAGAAAGAGATATTAGAAAGGCTACCTGCTAAAACTGATTTGTATTTATTAACCCTTTCATGACGGGAGCTGCGCTGGTGCATCAAGGTAAATATTGTTAAGCCAATGTATTCTCTTATATATGTGAGGCTCCCTAAGAGAATGCATTGGCACAGGGTTTTCGCAAAATTTCGGGAAGCTCCAGGCATGGAAGGGTTAAAGTCATATGAAACACTCCGGTTGGGTGATCAAATAGATATGGTGAATAATCTTGCTCAAAGTAGTTATTTTTACGAATATATTATCAAAATTTACAGCACACATCGTCATTCTTATATATTAATTAAATGCAATGACTCCAGATGGAGAAATCATTTGCATTAGTCTATCGCCGATAGTTGCGTCCCGAATCGAGATGTAAATATTTACAATTGAGCTTAGTTCAGACGATGATTTCTATGGAGTGGTATGGTCGATTTCTTTGAGTTTTTCGGCTATGTTATTATAATGCTACATACCCCATGTTGACATAGCGCCTGGGTACTAACTTGTCAGTTTTACGAACCCGGACCATAAGTCCATAATATGTCTTTAAGATAGAACAGAAATAATTCTTATCTGCAAAATTGTGAGGCAATGAAAAGAAGTCCCTGTTCAATAGTGACGTCATGTTTGACGTTACCGTTCAAAGAGAAGAACTGTTTGGTGGAAAATCATACCATGCATATCAAAACTGGACTATTATATTTGGTTTCTGAAACCAAAATCTGTTTGAATGTCACTACAATTTCACGACCAAAAAATAGTAGTAGTTGAATTGCTTTATTTCACTCAATCATATAATTTCTATGCAATACAGAGTGAAAAACGTATATACAGAGCTATGTACACAATGTTAGTATGGCCGTTGCGTTTGGCGGTCGAGGTCCGTAAGTGTCATTCGTCGTGTTCTTCGTCATCATCATCATTACAATTATGTAATCATTATAATTACAAAAAAAATAAATACACTACACATCAGGGAGTATAGTCGAATTTGAACACAGAAACTTAGTGTAGGACTAAACTTCGCATCATCCTACAATCAGTTTCTTTGCAATTAAATTTGACTATACATGGCGATGCACAGTTTTTATTTATTTCTTACTAGTAAATATAATGGTAACCAATACTAGATACAAAAAGATGAGCTTCTGTACTTACTGTGCTTTACTAACGACCTGCATCGCAGCCTGAAGGTCACCGCACCTCAAACAGTAGTAGGTGAACGCCCATACTGAGTGGTTCTCTATCAAACCGTCCTGTAAACAAGCAGATAAATATAATGGTTAGTCATATCTACAGTAATGCCCTAAATAATCGACTCCTTAACCATGGCTTGTTGCCATTCATCGGAAAGCTCTCACTGAGAGCTTTCCTACGAATGGCAACAAGCCATATTTCTGACTAAATCCTTAAAAATTACCCACAATTCTGCTGTGGTTAAGGAGTCGATTATTTAGGGCATTACTGTATAATCTTCTCTCCTAGTATTAATTCACATCAACTAATTTGTGGTGATGTCAATAATACAGAAGTCAAAATTTTGTTTCCGTTTGTCCATCAACAAATTAATTGCTGCATGCATTTGTATTAAACTAAATCAATCATTTAAAAAACATAATAAGCAAGTCTGGCATCCATGAGGAGTGAAGGAGTAATTTAATCCTGTCTGTACAAAATGGATTCTCACATTCAGTTATAAAAGTATTCATTGGATTGGTCTATATTCATTTGGAGGGATGTTTTGAACAGACGAGAGCCAGACAAAAAGATAACACAGGTGCAGAAGGAATCATATTCACTGGTGGGTGCCTTGGTGGGATGTTTTATGGAGTGCAATCCTTTGAGTTTTCCAACCGATGATCCGTTTCTCACTTTGAAATGTGAATTTTAACCCTTCCAGTGCTAAGTCCGATTTGTGTATCAACCCATATTTCCTTGATCATTTTTCAAATTTATTGATTATAATAATGTGATACATTGATGGAAAGAGCTCTTAGAGCATTACTGTAGTATCGGAGCTCTAAGAGCTCTTTCCATCAATGTATCACATTATTATAATCAATAAATTTGAAAAATGATCAAGGAAATATGGGTTGATACAAAAATCGGACTTGGCACTGAAAGACTTAATCTCCTGAGAGCAGCTCTAAAGTGCTCGATATTTAAAACAAAATTACAAGTCTGTAAAATGTGTTAAACTGTAGGTGTGACTGTCAAACAGCCAGCTTGCGAGTTCACAAACTGTTTTCATGCACGATTCCCTGAATATCCAATGAAACAGGGTACGTTTATCTCCATTCTATTTCAATCCATCAACAAATCTCATATATATTTTGAAGACCTCTGTTTGTATGTTTGTATGTTTGTATGAATGTTTGTCTGTCTGTCATTGATACAAATCTACGATTCTCGACCGATCGGGACGAAACTTGGTACGTGTGTGTAGTTTGACCAGGCGGTGGACGTTGTCGTATTGGCGAGCCAGTGCGGCGCCCGCTTCGCGCATGCGCAGATGAGATCTCGGAAACGGGTGGAGCTATCGACTTGAAATTTGCTATGTGAATGTATCTTGCCCCGGATACGAATTTTATCGGGTCGCCGAGCCCGTGCGACGCCAGCTTCGCGCATGCGCAGACAAGATCTCGGAAACGGGTGGAGCTATCGATTTGAAATTTGCTATGTGAATGTATCTTGCCCCAGATACGAATTTTATCGGGTCGCCGAGTCCGTGCGACGCCAGCTTCGCGCATGCGCACTCGGAAACGGGTGGAGCTATCGACTTGAAATTTGCTATGTGAATGTATCTTGCCCCGGATACGAATTTTATCGGGTCGCCGAGCCCGTGCGACGCCAGCTTCGCGCATGCGCAGACCAGATCTCGGAAACGGGTAGAGCTATCGACTTTTGAAATTTGGTATTTGAATAGCCCGGACAATGTCGGGCTCATCGGCTAGTCTCATATATATTTTGAAGACCTCTGTCTGTCTGTTTGTCTGTCATTTATACAAATCTACGATTCTCGACCGATCGGGACGAAACTTGGTACGTGTGTGTAGTTTGACCAGGCGGTCGACGTTGTCGTATTGGCGAGCCCGTGCGGCGCCCGCTTCGCGCAGACGAGATCTCGGAAAAGGGTGGAGCTATCGACTTGAAATTTGCTATGTGAATGTATCTTGCCCCGGATACGAATTTTATCGGGTCGCCGAGCCCGTGCGACGCCCGTGCAGCGCATGCGCAGACGAGATCTCGGAAACGGGTGGAGCTATCGACTTGAAATTTGCTATGTGAATGTATCTTGCCCCGGATATGAATTTTATCGGGTCGCCGAGTCCGTGCGATGCCAGCTTCGCGCATGCGCAGACCAGATCTCGGAAACGGGTGGAGCTATCGACTTGAAATTTGGTTTTTGAATAGCCCGGACAACGTCGGGCTCATCGGCTAGTCTATAATATATTTTGGAACTTCTGTCTGTGTGTATATATGTATGTGTGTTATAGACTCGAAAACTGCTCGACCGATCCCACTGAATTTGGTATGTAGGTCTACTTTTGATCGCGGGAACAATATGGACATGTCCAATTTCATGTGCGACCGTGTCCTTGACCTTCACCTTGCTCATATACGCTCATATAGGCATGTTTCCGGACTGATCGAACAATAGTTCCCAGATGGAGGCGATCACAAAGAAATCCCTGAATAGCCCGGACAAAGTCGGCACATCAGCTAGTATAAAATAAACTGCACGAAAAGCACTTTTTATCAACATTACATGCTTGAAGTGAGATATCCTTTTTTGGTGATCAAATCTATGGATACGTTCCATGTGGTTACTCGTAACAGCAAATTCCTGTTAACCGCGTCTACATGTATATAAAACAACGTACCGGGTAGACTCGATTACACAACTCCTGGTAGCGCGGTGATGAATTTTACACGCATTGTCAATGACACCGTGATCCATTCAAAATTGTTGAATGCTTCAGTGACCGATGTTGGTGAATCGAAAACTAAGGTTAGCCACTCTCGGCCAATCAGAATGCCTGTTTCAGCAACAAATATTCGACTTGAATTACAATATAAAATAATAACTAACCTCTAATCCACTTGATACAACTGGTGGCCTGACATTGAGGAAGCTTTTGACGGTGTTGAATGTTCCTGGAATCCCTCCAAGTTGTGCCTGATGTAGATTTCCATAGATTGTGTTCTTTATGTACTTGTCATAACTGGAGTATAGTAACAGCATATATAGATATAGATATAGTGAAGCTAATTTCTTCTTGACAGTGAATATGGTGTGGAAGGTCAGATATGAGAGTCACCAGGGGTATTTAATTTGCATCATTTTTCTATAACTTTTGTGCAAAATTCATGGATCGTAAGGTTAACTACAGTATGTGTACATATGTTTTTGTCTCCTATAGCAGTTAGAGTTAAGCAGAATGAGGTCCCCCAGAGTGTGAATTTGGTGATGCTAGCCCACTGTGCGTTGTTTTTTTTTTTTAAATTCATGAAATATAGATGGCTCTCATCTAGTGGTCACAGTGAAGATCCATATAGGGTGTGCTGAAGGAAATTGTTTATGGATGCATGGATGGATGACAGACGCCAACCGATGGCAATAGCTCTAACTTGACTTTGTCAAGCTGAGCAAAAATGTCATGCATTAGAGAAAAATATTGAGAGATGAATTATGACTAAAATAACATCAATATTTTAAGTTGAACAGTAAACGTACTTTCGTTCAAGATATTTTTTGGCTTGTCTGACAAATGCTCTTTGCACTTTTTGATCTTGTCGCATGGCTGATGAACTTGATGTTGAAGTGATTTGGATATCGACCATACATTTCACCATTTCCCATAGATCTATCATATTCTGAAATTGAAATAGTTATCCTGAAGACATGGACCAGACTTGGGAGACATCTTCTCCCTAAAATGTGGCACTTCTCCCACTGTTTATTCCAGGTAGAAGCGACTCTCATATACCAGTATTCATAGGACCTAACATCATATTTAAAGTATATTTACTGATTATAATAGTGTTCTTACTCACTATAATGGTATATTTACTGATTATAATAGTGTTCTTACTCATTATAATGGTTTTATAAATGTGCTCTTGTGTTGCATAATACTTATTTGATCACAGAAGGGAGATGATGGGATGTAAATTATATTTTAGTCATTGTTATTTCTCCCTGACAACAGTCCTCTTCTCCCAAATAAGCAAATATCTCCCAATTTGAAACCTCCAGGCTGGTCCCTGCTTAACCCTTTCAGTGCCAGGTCCGATTTGTGTATCAACCGATATACCCTGTGCCAATGCATTCTCTTATATATGCGAGGCGACCTATATATAAGAGAATGCATTGGCCTAAAAAATTTCATCATTTGTTATTATTTTTTACAATTTTTTACAATTTTAATATTTTTTTCTTATATTCTTTAACAGACTTATTTTGTAGCTTTAGTGCCAGGGAATCTTACGTTTTACATGGGCATCAAAATTATTACTATGACTACTTGGTCATAGTTTTGAGTTATAACATGCCCCTAAGGTTTTATCCAGATTGTTTTTAAAAAAAATTATTTTTTATTTTTTTATTTTTTTTAGTGCCGATTTTACAGACCGTAAATTAGGGCCGATGAGATCGGCCCCTGGCACTGAAAGGGTTAAAGGGGTACTGTACACTAAATCCATCAATTTATGGGATCATCTCTTTTTATACTCAACAGAATATATGCAACAAATGAATGAATATGAGCGATGGATTAGTCCAAAATACATTCATATGCTCTATGAACGATGCAAACAACATGGTGATGATAATGAAAATGAATTTATGGCTGGAGTCATAAATTTATTTTTATTATCATCACCATGTTGTTTGCATCGTTCATAGAGCATATGAATGTATTTGGTTTCTAATCAATGGCTCAAATTCATTCATTTGTTGCATATATTCTGTTGAGTATAAAAAGAGATGATCCCATAAATGGCTGGATTTAGTGTACAGTACCCCTTTAAATATATAATCTTTCTTCTGAATTTACAATGAAATAATAATTTGATGATATCCCCATTCACAGATTCAGATGTAAATGTATCAACCAAGAACAATCAGTGAAAATGCAAATAATGTTAAAATGGTCTCTCGTTGCTGAAGGTTTTATATGTGTTCTTAGGTAAGAATCGGTTTTGATTTCGAAACACCAGTCTAGAGAATTTTATGTCACAAAAATAACATTTTCTGATTGAATTATCATTATTTTTTTCCACACATTCAGCCCTTGAAATAGGACAAATTCCCCACTGCAAATTTAATACTGTGGCATGTTAGATACCAAATGTTGCCATGGAATTTCCCACGGCATTGCTTATTACCGTGGCTAATTTCGAGTATACACATTATATCTTGAAAACATTTCTGAGGCAAAGAAATCTGAAGATGGAAAAAAAACATCACAATGCATTGTGGCATAATCAAGCCTGGAAATAGTGTGCCTGATATTTGCACAATGAGGTCCCCAGAGGGTGAATTTAGTGATAATAACCTGCACAGCAGGCTAGCATCATCAAATTCACCCTCTAAGGACCTCAATCTGCATAGGCCTCATCTTCTGGAAAGTATCTATAGTCTCCAATTAACATTGTATTTTTTCCCCTTCTGTTCAGTTTCTATCTAATATATATTTTGGGACTTCTGTTTGTTTGTCTGTCTGTTTGTATGTTAGCTATGCTCGGGAAAACTGCCAGACGGATTTCGACGAAATTTGATACCTAGTGGTACTTTTGTCCGGGGAGTGTTTTGGACGGGTCAAATCGTGACCCCGACCTTCAAAATGGTCAAATCAAGGTCAAATCGGGTAAAACGGATGGATTTCGACAAAATTTGATACATAGGGAGACTTTTGTCCGGGGAGTGTTTTTGTCGGGTCAAATCGTGACCCCGACCTGACCTTGACCTTCAAAATGGTCAATTCAAGGTCAAATCGCGCCTTTCAACGGAAAGCAGAGGGGAAACAGCCCGGACAAAGTCGGGCCCACCAGCTAGTATCCTCTAATTTGCAAAGATAAAATGCACAATTGAGGTGACTGATGGGTGAATATCGCCAACTTCAACTGGGGAACTCCAATCTAATCCTAGGTCTCCCATAGCAGTTGAGGCATCAGCAGAATGAAGTCCCCAGAGGGTGAATTTGGTTACGCTAGCTTGCTGTGCGAGATATCGTCACTCAATTCACCCTCTGGGGACCTCATTCTGCAAATGTCAGACAAGACACACTATCTCCAGGCTTGGTCATTATATTTTATGCCACAAGATGGACTTTAAATAAATTATCTTAGAGCCAGAAGACTTTGACATATTTAGGATATATGTTACAAATTCAAAAATACCTACAAATTCACAAGTACCATAATGCACTTTGCCTGGAGAAAGTTAAAGACATATTATGGACTTGTTCGGGTGCATGAAACTGATAATGTTAGTATTCAGGTGCTAAGTCGACTGAAGGAATGTAGCATTCTACTAATATCGCCAAAAATCCGAAGCGAATTGACCATACCACTCCATAGAAAACATCGTCTGAAATACGTTCACTTGTAAATATTTACTTCTCGATTCGCGATGCAACTATCGGTGATAAACAAACGAAAACGATTTCGATATAGAGAGTCACTGCATTTAATAAATATATTAATGTGTGTGTTGTAAATCTGGATATAATTTGTTTAAAAATAACTACTTTCAGCAAGATTATTCTATTTTATCAACCAAACGGGGTGTTTCACATTGTTTTAAGTTTTATAGACCATTAATTTTTTTGTCGAATTTTGGAAAAAGTATAACAGGTATATTTTAAGTAGCACTCACCTTATCATCCAGCTTCTGTGACATATCCTCAAACGCATCAACAAGGTTTGGCCGGAGACTACCCTGTCTAATTTTTTCATTGTAAATATATACCTACAAACAAATTATATAAAGCAGGTCACAAATGACAATAAATATAATACCAATGACACTGTAACTCAAAATTAGATTAGAAACTTCCAACTCAAATGGTTTGTTGTTAGAGAATAAAAGTTAATATGGTTTGTAAAGAACAATCGCATAGGTCATAAGTCGACTTAGTCGAGTGTGACATTACCATACAGTTGGTTATTGGGTTTGTTGAATAATCAAAAAATGTCGTTTCAAAGTTAGTTACATTCTCACATTCAATGAATAATCTTTCTTAAAGTAAAAGTTTCAATTATTTCCCTTCGCCACAAATTTTGTTAGATGTAATATGACACAAAATGTTGAAGATTTTATCTTTAAAATAGTAACATACTTGTAAAAGTCAAATGTTACCACATGTTAGAATAAAGGATAAAACCACACTATCAGATCAAGCCTTGAAATAGTGTCTGTCATTTGCAGAATGAGGTCCCCAGATGATGAATTTAGTGACACTATCTCGCACAGCGGGCAAGCATCACCAAATTCAACCTCCGGGAACCTCATTCTGCTTAGGCCTCATCTTGTGGCAAGTATCTATAGTCTCAAAATAAAATTGTGTTTATAGTTACTTCTGTTCAGTTTCTATATCCCCTAATTTGTAGAAGATAAAATGCATAATCGAGGTGACTAATGGGTGAATGTCATCAACTTCAATTGGGGAACTTCAATCTGATCCCCGGCCTCCAAGTTGAGGCCTAAGCAGAATAAAGTTCCCAGAGGGTAAATTTGGTGAAGCTAGCCCAACATGCGGGATCGTGTCACCAAATACACCCTCTGGGGACCTCATTCTGCAAATGACAGACACATTATTTCAAGGCTTGTGTCAGATAATTTTGGGAACTGAATGAGCATATAACAGCTTGATCAGATTACTAGGGCTTCACCGATTCATCGTGAATTCAATGTATCACGATACACTTTTAAACAATATGCGCATCGTATCATGTCATGTGTATCGTGAAATCAAGTAATGTCTGAAGATGGGCTAGTGTAGAAAAGCAAAACCTGCAATTATCTCTCAAGTTTACTTGTATACTATGTATATTTGACTAATCTAGCCAACAATTAAAGGTACTCAATCCGATAAAACTCATCTCAATTACTATTTCAATGGCTTCGGGGGTCAAAAATATTTGATTCGAGTCGAGGAAGTCACCCATCAAAGCTCAGATTTGTTAGATATCGATTTTAGAAATCTATTATTTTTCATTATCGGGAATTCTTTCTGGCCCAGTACGTAGTCAAAATTGCGTGATTATTACCACTTGATTTTAGAGTTATCCATCCTTGTCTGTTTGAATAGAGTTTTGGTGTAATCATCTCGAGCAGGTTTCAAAAATGACGGCAATTATTAGTACTCATCTCGAGAAATTAACAAATTTCAAAAATAAATATCTAATAACTCTGAGCTTTGTTTGATGGGTTCCTCGACTTGAATCAAATATTTTTTACCCCCAAAGCCAAAGAAATAGTAATATAGGACCCTCTGATCGGATTGTTGTTGTTGGAATCTGTTGAGATGGGGACCCTCTTTACGGATTGAGTACCTTGAAACTCCATTTTAGTTTAAAATGAGCTCCACCTCCAGTTATAAACTGTTATAAAATTGTTGTTTTGATAAATCAGGCAATGTTCATTTGGAAAAAAAAATTAATGTATCCTGATATATATCAGCCTTCTTAATTCAGACTGTTTGGCTTCGGCAATCCACTACGGCATCCCTTTATCGTGGCCCAGTTTGCTTCATCAAATGGCTTCGGCATTGCTGATTGCCGTAGCAAATTATGAGGACTGTATGTATTGTATCATTGATCATGTATTGTGATTCGTAACGTATTGTGACCAAGTGTATTGTTGCAGCCTTACAGATCACACCTGCTATATTTGCTGAATCAGATGAAATAATCTCATAAATATAAACCAAGCTGCATACAATACCTGTCGAGCATACGCCATTTCCACATTGTCGAGATTACTCCTTCCACCCCAAGTATCTGGATCACCGAGAAAGCTCTGAAGTTAACAAACAAACAGATGATAGTAATTTCTACTCTCATGTCATCTGTCATTAGATGTTCTAAAACTAATCATTGAATTGTCATCTTCTAATTTGCAGGGAATAATAAGAGCATCACTAGCATGAAAAATACGCCATGGTAATAACTTGAATCCCAAATTCAAACTTGACCTGTATTTTGGGATTGAAAAATCACATACCAAATTTCATTTCATTCAGTTCAGACTTCCTCAAGTTATCATCCAGAAACGAAAATTGAGTGTAAAATTGAGTCCGTCAAAATGGGCCATAACTCTGGTGAATATTGGCAAGCAGAACCCAAATTCAAAAGTGATCTGTATTTTGGGCTAGTAAACTCACAAACCAAATTTCATTCCATTAAGTTCAGACCTACTAAAGTTATCATCCGGAAACGAATAAAGCAAATGGATGGCTAGATGTACAGCTTGACAGACGAACAGACGAATAGATGGACAAACGGACCCAATAACATAATATGAACCTTTATTTTCAAAAGGCATATAAAATGAAAGTGTCAATGACACTGTAGCTCAACTTGGAAAGGGTATGTCGTCATACATTACAGCCGCTGGAGCAATATGGAATATGGAAAGTTTAAATGTTTAAGTTATGCCAGAGATCAACCCAAAGAGCCATATGAAGTGTTGGATGAATTGGATGATAAATGTTGGCAGTAGGGCATGCCCGAGTATTTAGTGATGCAAAGAGTAAAATCCAAGATGGTTGCCAGTGGCCATGAATATCGTGAACATACCAGTAAATTTTGAAAACATTTCTCCGATAAATGTCAGCAGCAGGGTGTGCCGATAGATTCAAATGTGAAATCCAAAATGTTTTCAACGAAATATGAATTCATTAGTGGTCACGACGAAGGTCCATATGATGTATTTATTGACATCGGGTGAGGTATCTGCCCTGTGGCAGATATGTTGATATTTTTTCCAAGTTATTGTGATATCCCTATCTGTAGACGCCTGCCATCGAACGACCTCACCAAACTCGACCTTACACTCAACAAATAACTGTATTAGAATCTTAGGTCATTTAAAAAGAAGCCACACTTTTAGGTGACACACATTTTCATAACTATAACCAGCTTTGTCAGTTATGAAGCCTGTCCAGAAATGATGGTTAGTTTTCGATGACATAACAAATTAACACAGTTGTTTGTTACAAAACATTGTTTGTTACAAGTCTACAGCCTTTACTTAAAGGTCCACTTATTTTCGAGCCACAGATTATTTTTGTTTATAGTGACTTGATATTCGGTTTTAATAACAATCTATAACATAAAATATGATTAAAATACTATAATTCATCACCATTGGGACATTTGTGTTTCGGAAGATGCCCATAAATAGAAAAATGCTGAAATCATAGAAAGATTCCCCCCGTTATGGCTCCCAGAATGCAACAGAATTCAAAATAAAAATGTATTTTCAATGGAAGAATAACTCTATCTTTAAGAAATAGAGTTACTACCCCTCCATTGAAAATAATTCATTTTGAAGTACAATCCAGATGTAACTTAATCACAACACACGTCGGTAACTCAACAAAAACAACATGTTTACAGTTTATTACACCGGATAAGTTGATAATACAATGTTTTGGAGCTTCCGCTGTCAAATGGTATATGATATGGCATATGTTTGATATATGTGATCTGGGAGTTCGACACTAAAGTGGGCTTAAGAGCTCTTTCCATCAATGTATCACATTATTATAATCAATAAATTTGAAAAATGATCAAGGAAATATGGGTTGATACAAAAATCGGACTAGGCACTGAAAGGGTTAAAGATTTGTATTTATAAAAGCTATTTTTGTAACCTGACGATTGAATCATTACCTCAGGTTCCTGTTGTAGATCCAGAACGTCCTGTCCAGATCCGAGTAATGCGTTCAGAATTTTTTGTTTCTCTCTTTCCCATTCATTCTCCATGGATTCACAATGTCGCCTTTCAGCTTCTTCAAATGTCTGCAATGATATAAGTTGTAAATCATACTGACGCCTCTAAGATGCTTTAAAAAATGTTTGAATTTTTTAACAAATTATACATCAAATTATCGCCCCGCAGCTTCTTAAAGATACGTCGGAATTTAAACAGGTTAAATTAAATCACAAAATAAAATACCACCACTCATTTTCATAAAAAAAAATTCACATTTAAAACAAATTATAAACCAAACTGAAGACTCTTACATTTTTCAATTGTCAGGACTTAATTCAAGTAAAATGTTCAGATAATATGGCTTGAGGTGTCACTCTTACCTAACAAGTGCTTTAGTGTGCCCAGAGGGTGAATTTAGTGACGCTATCCCACTATCTCTCTGAGAGCTTTACGATGAATAGCAAGAAGCCATATTTCTGACTAAATCCTGAAAAATTACCCATAATTCTGCTGTGGTTAAGGAGTGATTATTTAGGGCATTACTGTACTTTTATAACTGGGTAGGAGAATCAATTTAGTAAAGAAAGGGTAAAATCATACTCACGTTCTTGCGTGTTTGCTCGATTACAGCAAGGAGAGCATTCTCACGTTCATTCCTTAGAAATCCCTGAAATGAAGTCAAAATTGATTTATGTACTTTATTTTAGGCCAAAAAAAAAAAAGGGTTTGGTTCTCAGGCCCCGCCGCATTGAATAAAAAGGGCCCCATTAGGCCTTTTTATTGCAAAGCCTGATGTTATGACAAAAAAACTTACGAAAAAATAAATTTGAAAAAAAAACATGTCCATAGCAGATATGTGTTGAATATTAGTGTGCATTGAGCTCTAACATGTAATGTGTTAAAAAGTGACTTGCAGGCTTACAACATGAAGTAGATGACTACAATTAAGAAAACGATTAGCTGATCCTCATGGTCTTCTTACAGTTAGTCATTGTGAACAACTTACACTAATTGTAACTTTATACAATTGAAAGGCACAGGACTAAATTCAGGATCACATATTAGAATGGGGAGGTATAAGTTTTTAGACAACAATAACAGTAGTTAATGTCAGGAGCATTATATATTGTTAGGTAATCCCAGTCAAACACTGGTAGTACAATGTCATTTTTATATAAGACTAAATGAGTTTATATGCATAACAGTTCCCTCTACCTTTCTGGTTATTACTAGACAGAGGAAGGTATCTTTGTCCATGCTTACTATGCGCAGAAAAAAATAAAAAATAAAAATAAAACCCTCCCTCCCTCATTGATTTGAAGAAAAAATTGCCCGAGAACCAAAACACTTTTTTTTTTGGCCTTAGTGTCTGCCAGTTAAAGTGATACAAATTGAGAATAATCTTGCTAAAAGTTGTTACATTTTAAAAATATTATATCCAAATCAACATGACACACCATCATTCTTATATATTAATTAAATATAGCGACTCTCGGTGGTGAAATCATTTTCATTAGTTTATCGCCAGTAGTAGCGTCCCGAATCGAGATGTAAATATTTACAATTGAGCATAGTTCAGACGATGTTTTCTATGGAGTGTTACGGTCTATTTGCTTGAAAATTTCGGGGATGTTAGTAGAATGCTGTATTCCTCCAGTTGTGTGAGGTAATGAACACATAGATATATTAGGTACAAGTCTTTATTACGTCGTGAATAAGATAAGCAGTGTATACAAATATGATGATCAAGAGTCGCCGCGAAGTGAGGTCCCCGAACGGGTGATGCCTGGTAAGGGTGTTGCCTGGAGAGGTATACTAACCTCGAGGTGAGATGAGTCTAGTGAAAGCATGAAGTGATGGGATGTGGTTGTTTCTTATATACTATTTGGGATGCATATTAGATGAGGCGTTTGGCAATACACATCGGGATTGGTTCCTCCGTTATGGTAATTTCCCTTGACCATATTTGGGAGCCATCTTCATTGTGTGTATGTCTTCGCTGGGAGTAAGACGTGTGAGGTTTTGTTAAGAACCGAACACGAATATCTGAGTTTGGGGTTTTATATATTGGGACATTCGTATAGTTTGAATCAAGTTGTGAGATTATAATGGGTCGTTATCTCACAGTTGGCATAGTGCCTGAATACTAAATTATCAGTTTTACGCATCCGAATAAGTCGATAGTATGTCTTTAAAGGGTTTTAGGCAAAGACAATAATCTGGCTCAAAGTATCGGAAATATTGCTTGTTGCCATTCATTGGAAAGCTCTAAGTGAGAGCTTTCCGATGAATGGCAACAAGCCATATTTCCAACTAAATCCTGAAAAATTACCCATAATTCTACTGTAGTTAAGGAGTCGATTATTTAGGGCATTACTGTACCTATGCTTATAAGGTACGCTCACCTCTATGTCTGTGTCCCGAACTGGTTCAAGCGGCTCAAATGACACAGAAGCACTCAATCCTTCCAGTTTCTCTGATATCTTGGGAACATCATATCCCTTAGATCCAAGTAGTATGGAACTACAATTTAACAAACATTCACAATTGTTGAATTATTATGGATGAGTAAGACTATAATAGGCCAAAGAAATAAATATTCCGTGTTCCTACGCGCCTCCCTCATCACTAGGGCACCTCCCTCGTCACTCAGGCACCTCCCTTGTCACTCAGGCACCTCACTCAGGCACCTTCCTCGTCACTCAGGCACCTCCCTCATCACTGAAAATTTCTTTTTAAAAGCCTGATCAAATATTCTTTTCAATTTTTCTATTATGAATATTGAATTTTAACAAAGAATTTTTTTTTATTTTTTTTTCCTGGAGTATGTTTTCCAGATTTTGAGGAAAAAAATTAAAATAAATAGCATTCTCTCCCTCATCTCAAAATTGAGATATAATTGCCTGAGAACACATAATTTATTTTAATGGCCATAAGTAAGATAAATCAAACTTGATGGGACTTTCTCATAGAAAGAACACAAACCAAGTTTCATAATATTTGGTGACATACATGTACATGTATGTTTCAAGTTACCATCCCGACAAAAACAGTTTTGGACGGATGGACACAGCTCATTTATATAGTCCCGAGGAAACAAATTTTGGGGGAACAAAAACCAACTCGATAAAATTGAACCTACGCTTTGACGTCAGATGTATCTTGACTGATGGGAGTCGTCTTAGATAAGAGTCGCTGGCCGACCTCTAATATTTGGTTCAGACTTCTTTCTATTCTCGGTAAATCAGTTCCTGTCTCCATCTCGGCTGTGAGTTGTTCAGCATCCTGTAGGAGGTCCCCAAACCCTCCCAGCTCCCGATGACTTCCCATATCGATTCTGATAAAAGAAATAATAAATTGATATGATAATACTGTAAAGGTAATTGTTTCATGGTTTTTGCGATTGTGCTCAAAGTGACTCAAACAAATTAAGATCACCTCGAAATATGTTCATTGTTCATCATACAAATTTTGACTGACTTGAAACTACTCCATGCGGTTGCCATATTTTGACAATATACACTCTGGGTGGAACCTATTAATATACATGTAGCCAGGGAAGGATCCAGGGCTCTTTTAATACCTGTTACAGGTTTGGTTGTCCAAACTATGGAGGCCTAAATATCCCCAAATTGCAAGTGGATAGTTTTTATTAAAGGTGAATTTTCTATATTTTCAAGGAAATTTCTATTATAATTCAACAACATGCAATGCAAATCATCAATAAGCAGTTGATATAGAGCCTTTATTTGCCTAATCAACTGGGCATGAGGAATATTTTAACTCTTTCATGACTGGGGCTTCTTTAAATTTTGCAAAAATCATGTGCCAATGCATTCTCTTATATTATATA
Organism: Siphonodentalium dalli; assembly: GCA_032622095.1. NCBI lineage: Eukaryota > Metazoa > Mollusca > Scaphopoda > Gadilida > Siphonodentaliidae > Siphonodentalium > Siphonodentalium dalli. The sequence continues at coordinate 48,680,440 of CP136062.1, forward strand.
TGAGAGTATCCCATCTAAGGAGCCTCGCATATATAAGAGAATACATTGGCCTTTATCTTGACATTGTAAGCCAGTGCATTTTCTTATGCGGGAGACTTGCATATATGAGAATGAAATGGCATAGGATATTTAATGCTGCACCAGTGCAGCTCTTGTCATAAAATGGTTAACGTCCCAATTTATATAGGGACATTCTCAAATGCAGAACAGGTGTCCCCAAAAAATCTCTGGATTCTTCCCTGCATGTAGGAGTATACCAATGAATAGTTAGATTGTAAAGCGTACAATGTCATCACTAAACCAACATACAAGCAATATGTTAATACAACTGAAAATAAGCCTGCAAATAGTGTGTCTGTTATATCCGGCATGATGGGCTAGCATCACCAAATTCACCCTCTGTAAACCTCATTCTGCTTATGCCTCAACTGCTATGGGAGACCTAGGATCAGATTGAATTTCCCCAATTGAAGTTGGTATTGTTCACACATTAGTAACCTCGATTATGCATTTTTTAGATTTATTTCTTCTTATACAATACATTAAACAATTGTTGTACAAGTTGCAACAACAAACATTTTTGATGAGCATGTACTATATACATTTTCGTAAGTTCATGTACCTGTAGACATGCAAGCATACAGTAATGCTCAAAGTAATTGACCACTTAACCACAGCAGAATTATGGGTAATTTTCAGGATTTAGTCGGAAATATGGCTTGTTGCCATTTATCGGAAAGCTCTCGCCATATTTCCGACTAAATCCTGAAAATTACCCATAATTCTGCTGCGGTTAAGTGGTCAATTACTTTGGGCATTACTGTATACCCGCCTTCTTTTTAGTACATGGAGGTTTTTTGGTTTTTCGGTTCTGTTTCAGTTCTCTGAGAAAAACGTAAACCGTAACGCCAACACATAAAAAACAATGGGGGACAGTTCCTTGAACTTTCGCGGCAAATTCTTCTTTTAAATAAACAACATATTCAATATGGCAGAGGTCATACACACGGCAAAAAAAGGTTTGTGGTATATGCATATCAATCGTGTTGATACCGTATCATGTAAATGTAACCTGTACTGTGGGCCAGTGTGGGTGTATTACGCTAATATTATCTTGAAGATTTGCATGAATCACAGAACATATATCTATTTGTTTCGGTTGAAAAAAATACATCTTACATCTGGCTTTGCAATGGCGACTGCCAATGCCGGGTTTCAGACTGACGATGGTGAATTACCAATACAAGATAAATAACTCTTTGTTTGCAATGACGCATCCCATATATTTATGGTTAAATTTGCGGAACATATTCTAGAACTGTAAGTAAGATGTGATCAAACTGATTTTAAACGAAAATATCCTAAATGGAGCCCCACAGGGCCAACACTGTGCCCACAGTAAAGAATGTGTATTCCAGTAACTTGTAAGCACGTGCCACGTGGTGTGTCCCCCTAATAATGGGATACATGAAATCTTGACGATCATGATGCGCACGAACATCATGCGTCTTGCTATTTAAAAGGCATGTGGGGAGGGGAAGTAACAGTCCGAATACATCATGGGAATTTCCATAAAACGAGTGATGTAATTAACTGAATTGATGTTTTGTGGTGGTAAAAAACAAATATAATTGTAAGCGACGCAAAGCAAAATAGCTCACAAAGTCACTTAAATCTTGAAATTTCGAGTTGGGACCTTCATCTATCTACAGTAATGCTCTAAGTAAGCGACTTCTTAACCACAGCAGAATTATGGGTAACTTTTCAGGATTTAGTCGGAAATATGGCTTGTTGCCATTCATCGGAAAGCTCTCGGGGAGAGCTTTCCAATGAATGGCAACAAGCCATATTTCCGACTAAATCCTGAAAAGTTACCCATAATTCTGCTGTGGTTAAGAAGTCGCTTACTTAGAGCATTACTGTATCTATCACTATAATTTTATGTAAGTAAAATCACGATACATATCGTATCGTGACCATGTATCGTGATAAACATTGACACACCCCATACCACGTATTGTTATACCCTAGTGTTAACACAACACTTAGTGATGTTAACTACGAGATGTTTTTACGACAGCAAACATCTTTTAGAAATGTTCCGACATTTTATTCCAAGAAGAGACCACCTCAGTGCAGACGATGATCCACCACAGCTGCCCCATCAACATCTATGACAATGATGCAATATTATCTTTCCATACATCGTTTAAACTTGTTATCGTTTGAACATTGGTGCATTATCATTATTTCGTACATCATATACACTTATTATCGTTTGAACAATGATACATATTGTTTGTATAATTGTTGCTGTTATTACATGCCTATATTAAATGTTATTTATTATTATTTTAACTTCAATTAAAAATCAACAAAATACCGGTACGTCCTAGTTTTCTAACTAGTTATACCAATGACAAGATCATAGAATAATCAACCTAATTGCATATATGATAATCCCTTCACACCTCCTAATTACCAATATAATTTTAGGCGGGCGGGTTGTACCACAGAGAAATGGGTGGGTAGTCACGGACCCTTCTCGACTGATTAATCAATGCAATTAATGATTTTTATCAAATATGGCATGTTGGCAACTATAAAAATTAGTATTCTACTTAACTTTATAGAAAAACATAACTGGTCTCGACTTAATGTTAAGCATAATTTCAATAACCTGAATAAGACTTGAAGTTGAGAAGATGAGTTGGGCACATGCGCTTTCCTCAAGCTGATTCCATTCTAGAATTGTTTTTGGGCAAGCCTTGAAATAGTGTGTTTGTCATTTGCAGAATATTGAGGTCCCCAGAGGGTGAATTTAGTGATGCTACCCGCATAGCGGGCTAGCATCACCAAATTCACCCTCTGGGGACCTCATTCTGCTTACAACTCAGCAGAATGAGGTTCCCAGAGGGTGAATTTGGTGATGCTAGCCTGCTATGCGGGGTAGCATCACTAAATTCACCCTCTGGGGACCTCATTCTGTAAATGACAGACACACTATTTCAAGGCTTGTTCTTGGGAAGAATGAATGTTCTAGTTCTTTTGTTTCGGCCTTGATCAGCTTGTAGTGCTTTGAGTTATTACACTCATAATTTTGCACAATATTTTGTGATTGGTAACCCTCGAAATGTTTAGCAATCATCATTCGGCCAAGCCTTGAAATAGGGTGTCTGTCATTTGCAGAATGAGGTCCCCAGAGGGAGAATTTAGTGATGCTACCCCACATAGCGGGCTAGCATCACCAAATTCACCCTCTGGGAACCTCATTCTGCTGAGGTGTAAGCAGAATGAGGTCCCGAGAGGGTGAATTTGGTGATGCTAGCCCGCTATGGGGGTAGCATCACTAAATTCACCTGCTGGGGCCTCATTCTGCAAATGACAGACACGCTATTTCAAGGCTTGAATGTTCTAGTTCTTTTGTTTCGGCCTTGATCAGCTTGTAGGCTTTTGAGTTATTACACTCATAAGTTTGCACAATATTTTGTGACTGGTAACCCTCGAAATGTTTAGCAAAGATATTTTGGCCCACTTTTTTATCAGTTAATATATCATGGATTATGACAGATAGTAACTTCCCACCAACTAATTTGCGGAAGATTGTCAACTTATGGGTGCATCTTCTTGAAGTGGGTGGAGTCCTAAATGTTTTGTCATGGCTGGATCTCCAGTCATTTGAGATAAATCTGGTGGCTAGTTTCTGGATCCGTTCAATTGCATCGATGTCTTTTTGCAGGAACAGATCCCATACCTCAGCAGCATAGTCGAGTTCGGATCTTACTAATGTCTCGTCTGCTATTTGCTTACTCTTTGGTGGTGCCCAATGGAGGTTTTCTTCGGAAGCCGAGTGTACTGCTTGCCTTGCTTGTCAGTTTATGATGTGATTTGTCCAAGGTCGCTGGATAGTGTGATGCCCAGATAAGGAATATCATCGACTGCTTGCAAGATGCGGTTGCAGAGCTTGTACGTTCGGTTTTGTTGACATCACAAAGCATTTTTTGGCATTTAACCCTTTACCCAACAAACCGGCCAAATAAAGCTTCAACAGCCTAAAATATCTTCGGTCTGTCTCAATAGAACCATACAAATATGGATATCATTGGAACCGGCTCATTGACCACATTGTGATAGTTACAGTTATGCCCTGTGCCAATGCATTCTCTTATATATGCGAGTCGACCATAGGTCGCCTCGCATATATAAGAGAATGCATTGGCCTACAAAAAATCTTTTTTTAACACTTTTTACCATTTTTTCTTACATTCTTTAACAATTTTATAATTTTTAATGCGTTAAGCCAATGCATTCTCTTATATATGCGAGGCGACCTATGGTCGACTCGCATATATAAGAGAATGCATTGGCACAGGGCCGTTCTGTTGGGTAAAGGGTTAAGTGCATACCCCAATCATCTGTCAGACCATTGTTTTAGATGTTTAAGATCTTGCTGGAGTGCTTCGTGGTCCTTTGGTGATGTTATCTGTCGATAGAGGAGGCAGTCGTCTGCAAAGAGACGTGATTGTGATGATACGCATTCTGGTAGATCATTCTAGTGGCAGAGGAAGAGTAGGGTTTGAAGACAGTATCCTGAGGAACGCCAGACTCCACTGGTTCTTTTTGGGAGCATGTTCCTTCGACAACAACCTTCATGTGACGTTTTGTGAGGAAGGTGGTTAGCCATTTATGGATGTTTCCGTTTATGCCGTAGTTCTCGAGTTTTGACTTTTTGTGTGGAACAGTATCAAAGCTTTGCTAAAATCAAGGACTATTATGTCAGTCTGGATTTTCTTGTTGAAGGAGGTGAATAGGTCTTGAGTGGTGTTGACCAGTTGAGTCGCGTACGGATGGCACTTTCGGAATCCATAATTTAAGCCGGTTAAGATTTTGTGCTTTTCCAGATGATTCATATGTGTTGATAGATGATATGTTCTAATATTTTGCAGCTGACAGATGTAAGGGAGACGGGTCTATAGTTTTCTGCTACCTGGATATCACATTTCTTGTAAACATTTTTGGGAGGCTTCCTGTGGCTATGGACCTTTCAAATACATGTATGTGTTTCAGGCCTGGAGCGATTTTGTAAGCACAGGTACTGAACATTATATTTGGGATGCATCGGGTCCTGGAGCCTTGGATTGTTTAGTAGTTAGGTAATGCCATCGAGCGATATGTTTAGTGGTTCAATCCATGGTAGTTTGGTAATGCCATCGAGCGATATGTTTAGTGGTTCAATCCATGGTAGTTTGGTAATGCCATCGAGCGATCTGTTTAGTGGTTCAATCCATGGTAGTTTGGTAATGCCATCGAGCGATATGTTTAGTGGTTCAATCCATGGTAGTTTGGTAATGCCATCGAGCGATATGTTTAGTATTTTAAAACAACAATAACATATTAACATTAACTGTAACAACATTATTTACAACATTTGTTTACACAATGATATTTGATTTATTAATCAGCCGACTCGACAGCAACTGTTGGCGCAAACAATTTCGCACATGCCTTCAACAGACCACTGGTGGAGATGCCGCCGTTTTCGTAGTTACTCCACAAGCAGAAGGGTTGTGCCTGATTCTCCCGATACTGTAGTCTTTGGTACCTTTTCATTTTTGTTCACCAACCAACTTGACTGTCATGTCTGTCATTGCCGATTCCTTCTTGAGCATCGGAACCAGGATGTAATAAGGGATGTTTGTTGCCTCTCTGGAAAAGTCTATACAATTAACGTCGGAGAGAAAGTCAGACATGATTGTGAGATGAATGATGAAATGATGGGGGATTTCATGTTACTTATAGGATTCCAACAAAAACAACTCACGAAAAGGTGTGATCAAGAAGCCAGGTGGTAATTAGTGGTAATCAGTAAGAGCTCACCTCTTGTTTATACAGCGTGATTAGTATTAACACTTGTTGTAAAAACATCTCATAAGATCTTTCCCGCGGTCAATCAGATGAATACTATTGTCAGCGTGATTGTTATTCACATTCGATGTAAGCAAATCTCATAAGATCTTTCGCCGCATTCCAAAACATGAATAATTATACATATCTCATATATATTTTGAAGACCTCTGTTTGTCTGTCTGTCCTTTATAGAATCGAAAACGGCTAGCTCGATTGAGTTCAAACTTCATATCTGAGGGTAAAATTCCACGGACACCGTCGGCGTCGCGTTTTGGAGAAGCCCAGAGCACCCATTCTCCACTCTCAGTCACAAAAAACGGCACTGCGGTGGTTAATCAAGTGATAATTTAATGAGCGTTTGTTTTTGACGCATCGCTATAAAGAGCGTTTGTTTACCATTCAACGTTATTAGCATCTGCAGAGAGATATACGGGAACAATACTTTTGAGAGGATTCGTATGCGGGGAGATTTATTGGATGCCATAGTACTCTTACAACATCATTGTTATAGTATGTATGACACTTAGGTCAGGGCTTAGGGGGTAGTTAGTGTGGATATAGGCATAATGCTTCTCAGAAATCCCGGTTACAAACCAACACTCCCAATTTCGTCTTTTGCATCAGATACCAACACCTCGACCGATCGGGACGAAACTTGGTATGTGTGTGTAGTTTGACCAGGTGGTCGTCGTTGTCGTATTGGCGAGCCTGTGCGATGCCCGTGCAGCGCATGCGCAGACGAGATCTCGGAAACGGGTGGAGCTATCGACTTGAAATTTGGTATGTGATTGTATCTTGCCCCAGATACGAATTTTATCGGGTCGCCGAGCCCGTGCGACGCCAGCTTCGCACATGCGCAGACCAGATCTCGGAAACGGGTGGAGCTATCGACTTGAAATTTGGTTTTTGAATAGCCCGGACAACGTCGGGCTCATCGGCTAGTCTCATATATATTTTGAAGACCTCTGTTTGTCTGTCTGTATGTCATTGATACAAATCTACGATACTCGACCGATCGGGACGAAACTTGGTACGTGTGTGTAGTTTGACCAGGCGGTCTTCAACGTCGTATTGGCGAGCCCGTGCGGCGCCCGCTTCGCACATGCGCAGACGAGATCTCGGAAACGGGTGGAGCTATCAACTTGAAATTTGGTATGTGAATGTATCTTGCCCCAGATACGAATTTCATCGGGTCGCCGAACCCGTGCGACGCCAGCTTCGTGCATGCGCAGACCAGATCTCGGAAACGGGTGGAGCTATCGACTTGAAATTTGGTTTTTGAATAGCCCGGACAACGTCGGGCTCATCGGCTAGTCTCATATATATTTTGAAGACCTCTGTTTGTCTGTCTGTATGTATGTCATTAATACAAATCTACGATTCTCGACCGATCGGGACGAAACTTGGTACGTGTGTGTAGTTTGACCAGGCGGTCGTCGTTGTCGTATTGGCGAGCCCGTGCGGCGCCCGCTTCGCGCATGCGCAGACGAGGTCTCGGAAACGGGTGGAGCTATCGACTTGAAATTTGCTATGTGAATGTATCTTGCCCCGGATACGAATTATATCGGGTCGCCGAGCCCGTGCGACACCAGCTTCGCGCATACGATATCTCGGAAACGGGTGGAGCTATCGACTTGAAATTTGGTATGTGAATGTATCTTGCCCCGGATACGAATTTTATCGGGTCGCCGAACCCGTGCGACGCCAGCTTCGCGCATGTGCAGACCAGATCTAGGAAACGGGTGGAGCTATCGACTTGAAATTTGGTATGTGAATGTATCTTGCCCCGGATAGGAATTTTATCGGGTCGCCGATGTCGGGCTGGGTAGAGCTATCGACTTGAAATTTGGTTTTTGAATAGCCCGGACAACGTCAGGCTCATCGGCTAGTCTCATATATATTTTGAAGACCTCTGTTTGTCTGTCTGTCTGTCATTGATACAAATCTACGATTCTCGACCGATCGGAATGAAACTTGGTACGTGTGTGTAGTTTGACCAGGTGGTCGTCAACGTCGTATTGGCGAGCCTGTGCGGCGCCCGCTTCGCACATGCGCAGACGAGATCTCGGAAACAAGTGGAGCTATCGACTTGAAATTTGCTATGTGAATGTATCTTGCCCCAGATACGAATTTTATCGGGTCGCCGAGCCCGTGCGACACCAGCTTCGCGCATGCGCAGACGAGATCTCGGAAACGGGTGGAGCTATCGACTTGAAATTTGGTATGTGAATGTATCTTGCCCCGGATAGGAATTTTATCGGGTCGCCGAGCCCGTGCGACGCCAGCTTCGCGCATGCGCAGACCAGATATCAACAGTATCAAAGCTTTGCTAAAATCAAGGACTATTATGTCAGTCTGGATTTTCTTGTTGAAGGAGGTGAATAGGTCTTGAGTGGTGTTGACCAGTTGAGTCGCGTACGGATGGCACTTTCGGAATCCATAATTTAAGCCGGTTAAGATTTTGTGCTTTTCCAGATGATTCATATGTGTTGATAGATGATATGTTCTAATATTTTGCAGCTGACAGATGTAAGGGAGACGGGTCTATAGTTTTCTGCTACCTGGATATCACATTTCTTGTAAACATTTTTGGGAGGCTTCCTGTGGCTATGGACCTTTCAAATACATGTATGTGTTTCAGGCCTGGAGCGATTTTGTAAGCACAGGTACTGAACATTATATTTGGGATGCATCGGGTCCTGGAGCCTTGGATTGTTTAGTAGTTAGGTAATGCCATCGAGCGATATGTTTAGTGGTTCAATCCATGGTAGTTTGGTAATGCCATCGAGCGATATGTTTAGTGGTTCAATCCATGGTAGTTTGGTAATGCCATCGAGCGATCTGTTTAGTGGTTCAATCCATGGTAGTTTGGTAATGCCATCGAGCGATATGTTTAGTGGTTCAATCCATGGTAGTTTGGTAATGCCATCGAGCGATATGTTTAGTATTTTAAAACAACAATAACATATTAACATTAACTGTAACAACATTATTTACAACATTTGTTTACACAATGATATTTGATTTATTAATCAGCCGACTCGACAGCAACTGTTGGCGCAAACAATTTCGCACATGCCTTCAACAGACCACTGGTGGAGATGCCGCCGTTTTCGTAGTTACTCCACAAGCAGAAGGGTTGTGCCTGATTCTCCCGATACTGTAGTCTTTGGTACCTTTTCATTTTTGTTCACCAACCAACTTGACTGTCATGTCTGTCATTGCCGATTCCTTCTTGAGCATCGGAACCAGGATGTAATAAGGGATGTTTGTTGCCTCTCTGGAAAAGTCTATACAATTAACGTCGGAGAGAAAGTCAGACATGATTGTGAGATGAATGATGAAATGATGGGGGATTTCATGTTACTTATAGGATTCCAACAAAAACAACTCACGAAAAGGTGTGATCAAGAAGCCAGGTGGTAATTAGTGGTAATCAGTAAGAGCTCACCTCTTGTTTATACAGCGTGATTAGTATTAACACTTGTTGTAAAAACATCTCATAAGATCTTTCCCGCGGTCAATCAGATGAATACTATTGTCAGCGTGATTGTTATTCACATTCGATGTAAGCAAATCTCATAAGATCTTTCGCCGCATTCCAAAACATGAATAATTATACATATCTCATATATATTTTGAAGACCTCTGTTTGTCTGTCTGTCCTTTATAGAATCGAAAACGGCTAGCTCGATTGAGTTCAAACTTCATATCTGAGGGTAAAATTCCACGGACACCGTCGGCGTCGCGTTTTGGAGAAGCCCAGAGCACCCATTCTCCACTCTCAGTCACAAAAAACGGCACTGCGGTGGTTAATCAAGTGATAATTTAATGAGCGTTTGTTTTTGACGCATCGCTATAAAGAGCGTTTGTTTACCATTCAACGTTATTAGCATCTGCAGAGAGATATACGGGAACAATACTTTTGAGAGGATTCGTATGCGGGGAGATTTATTGGATGCCATAGTACTCTTACAACATCATTGTTATAGTATGTATGACACTTAGGTCAGGGCTTAGGGGGTAGTTAGTGTGGATATAGGCATAATGCTTCTCAGAAATCCCGGTTACAAACCAACACTCCCAATTTCGTCTTTTGCATCAGATACCAACACCTCGACCGATCGGGACGAAACTTGGTATGTGTGTGTAGTTTGACCAGGTGGTCGTCGTTGTCGTATTGGCGAGCCTGTGCGATGCCCGTGCAGCGCATGCGCAGACGAGATCTCGGAAACGGGTGGAGCTATCGACTTGAAATTTGGTATGTGATTGTATCTTGCCCCAGATACGAATTTTATCGGGTCGCCGAGCCCGTGCGACGCCAGCTTCGCACATGCGCAGACCAGATCTCGGAAACGGGTGGAGCTATCGACTTGAAATTTGGTTTTTGAATAGCCCGGACAACGTCGGGCTCATCGGCTAGTCTCATATATATTTTGAAGACCTCTGTTTGTCTGTCTGTATGTCATTGATACAAATCTACGATACTCGACCGATCGGGACGAAACTTGGTACTTGTGTGTAGTTTGACCAGGCGGTCTTCAACGTCGTATTGGCGAGCCCGTGCGGCGCCCGCTTCGCACATGCGCAGACGAGATCTCGGAAACGGGTGGAGCTATCAACTTGAAATTTGGTATGTGAATGTATCTTGCCCCAGATACGAATTTCATCGGGTCGCCGAACCCGTGCGACGCCAGCTTCGTGCATGCGCAGACCAGATCTCGGAAACGGGTGGAGCTATCGACTTGAAATTTGGTTTTTGAATAGCCCGGACAACGTCGGGCTCATCGGCTAGTCTCATATATATTTTGAAGACCTCTGTTTGTCTGTCTGTATGTATGTCATTAATACAAATCTACGATTCTCGACCGATCGGGACGAAACTTGGTACGTGTGTGTAGTTTGACCAGGCGGTCGTCGTTGTCGTATTGGCGAGCCCGTGCGGCGCCCGCTTCGCGCATGCGCAGACGAGGTCTCGGAAACGGGTGGAGCTATCGACTTGAAATTTGCTATGTGAATGTATCTTGCCCCGGATACGAATTATATCGGGTCGCCGAGCCCGTGCGACACCAGCTTCGCGCATACGATATCTCGGAAACGGGTGGAGCTATCGACTTGAAATTTGGTATGTGAATGTATCTTGCCCCGGATACGAATTTTATCGGGTCGCCGAACCCGTGCGACGCCAGCTTCGCGCATGTGCAGACCAGATCTAGGAAACGGGTGGAGCTATCGACTTGAAATTTGGTATGTGAATGTATCTTGCCCCGGATAGGAATTTTATCGGGTCGCCGATGTCGGGCTGGGTAGAGCTATCGACTTGAAATTTGGTTTTTGAATAGCCCGGACAACGTCAGGCTCATCGGCTAGTCTCATATATATTTTGAAGACCTCTGTTTGTCTGTCTGTCTGTCATTGATACAAATCTACGATTCTCGACCGATCGGGATGAAACTTGGTACATGTGTGTAGTTTGACCAGGTGGTCGTCAACGTCGTATTGGCGAGCCTGTGCGGCGCCCGCTTCGCACATGCGCAGACGAGATCTCGGAAACAAGTGGAGCTATCGACTTGAAATTTGCTATGTGAATGTATCTTGCCCCAGATACGAATTTTATCGGGTCGCCGAGCCCGTGCGACACCAGCTTCGCGCATGGGCAGACGAGATCTCGGAAACGGGTGGAGCTATCGACTTGAAATTTGGTATGTGAATGTATCTTGCCCCGGATAGGAATTTTATCGGGTCGCCGAGCCCGTGCGACGCCAGCTTCGCGCATGCGCAGACCAGATATCGGAAACGGGTGGAGCTATCGACTTGAAATTTGGTTTTTGAATAGCCCGGACAACGTCGGGCTCATCGGCTAGTCTATACTATATATTTTGAGAACTCCGTGTATTCGAGAGATAGCCCACAACCTCCGGACCTCAATGATATGATCGTGAATGAGTATTGATATACCCCACTAAACTTTGACAAACACCAGTAATGGTGTGTAGATCATTTACATATCTCTCCTATATATTTTGATACAATCTATCTAATTTACATATCTCTCTTATATATTTATGTTTGTGTGTGTGTACTTCATACAAATCTACGATTCTCGACCGATCGGGACGAAACTTGGTACGTGTGTGTAGTTTGACCAGGCGGTGGTCGTTGTCGTATTGGCGAGCCTGTGCGACGCCCGTGCAGCGCATGCGCAGACGAGATCTCGGAAACAGGTGGAGCTATCGACTTGAAATTTGCTATGTGAATGTATCTTGCGCCGGGTACAAATTTTATCGGGTCGCCGAGCCCGTGCGACGCCCGTGCAGCGCATGCGTAGACGAGACCTCGGAAACGGGTGTAGCTATCGACTTGAAATTTGCTATGTGAATGTATCTTGCGCCGGGTACAAATTTTATCGGGTCGCCGAGCCTGTGCGACGCCCGTGCAGCGCATGCGCAGACGAGATCTCGGAAACTGGTGGAGCTACCGGGTACAAATTTTTCTTATTGAAACGCGTGGAGCTAAAAATATATAAAAAAAATGTCATGTTTTGGACAAGCCGCCGGTGGCGGGCTAACCTGCTAGTCTCATATATATTTTGAAGACCTCTGTCTGTCTGTATGTCATTTATACAAATCTACGATACTCGACCGATCGGGACGAAACTTGGTACGTGTGTGTAGTTTGACCAGGCGGTCGTCGTTGTCGTATTGGCGAGCCCGTGCGGCGCCCGCTTCGCGCAGACGAGATCTCGGAAACAGGTGGAGCTATCGACTTGAAATTTGGTATGTGAATGTATCTTGCCCCGGATACAAATTTTATCGGGTCGCCGAGCCTGTGCGACGCCAGCTTCGCGCATGCGCAGACGAGATCTCGGAAACGGGTGGAGCTATCGACTTGAAATTTGGTATGTGAATGTATCTTGCCCCGGATACGAATTTTATCGGGTCGCCGAGCCCTGTGCGACGCCAGATTCGCGCATGCGCAGACCAGATCTCGGAAACGGGTAGAGCTATCGACTTGAAATTTGTTTTTTGAATAGCCCGGACAACGTTGGGCTCATCGGCTAGTCTATTATATATTTTGGAAGATCTGTGTGTGTGTCTGTCTGTGTGTGTGTCTGTCTGTTCGCGATGGACTCGAAAACGACCGAACCGATTTCGATGAAACTTGGTATGTGGGGGTACTTTCGGCCGTGGACTGGCATGGGCCTGTTAATTTGCCCGTGCGACATGACCTTGACATCGGGTCATTTCAAGGTCAAACGCCCGAATATCACGGGATTTCGACGAAACTTTGTATGTGGGGATACTTTCGGCCGGGACTGGCATAGGCATATTAATTTGCCCGTGCGACGTGACCTTGAAATCGGGTCATTTCAAGGTCAAACGCCCGAATATCACGGGATTTCGATACTTTCGTATGGGGAGTCTCATAAGCCTATTCATCTGCCCGTGCGACGTGACCTTGACCTTGAAATCGGGTCAATTCAAGGTCGAATCGCGAATTTTGACGAAATTTGATACGTGGGGTTACCTTTGTCCACTGAGTCTTTTGGACGGGTCGAATCGTGACCCCGACCTGACCTTGACCTTCAAAATTATCAATTCAAGGTCAAATCGGGTAAAACCGGATGGATTTCGAAGGGTACTTTTGTCAGGTACTTTTGTCCTGGCAGTGTTTTGGACGGGTCAAATCGTGACCCCACCTGACCTTGACCTTCAAAATGGACAATTCAAGGTCAAATCGCGCAATTCGCCGAAAAGCAGAGGGAAAACAGCCCGGACGAAGTCGGGTCACCCTTCTAGTATAATATAAATATATATATAAATACCGTGTTTTCCACATTTCCAACACACGGTACGAAATGACTAATTGATTTCCTACATGGTACGAAACGAGCAAAGAACGCGGTACGAAACGACCAAAAAATATGGTAAGAAAAAACCAGATGGTACAAAACGTCCAGGGACGAAACGACCAGGGTACGAAACGTCCTGTACCCCAACATCAATTCTTGTGTCGTATTGTCCGCAATCGATAGAGGCGTGTAAATCACATTAAAACCGTAGCTCAATCGGGCTATGATAGACGAAATGAGATAAATAGACCGTTTTACATGTGTGCCCGACCTGAGAGTGAGACTGAGTAATGGACAGTGATTCCCAGGACTGTGGACAGTCAGTGTGGTTGAAACTCTGTTTCCAGTGTTGAAAGTAGAGACATTACCTCCCCCGAGATGTCGCTCGTAAGCTGGCTTCCGGTATTAAAAAAAAGGCGTCCCGACCATGGAACCGGAGCGGGGTGTTGCAATCTATGGAATCACATGACACTCGATCTTTATAGATCTTTTTGGATTTCGCGCTAAAACGAAATCCGAATAAATAAGCTATCATTTAGTGCTCAAATAAATAACTGGGATCAATTAGAACATGATAAAAGAATTTTTCGAAAATTAGGCGGACACAGTAATTGGGGTTAAATGCGGTTCACGTGGATAAAAAGTAATGTTTGAGACAGAAACAAAAATGATTTACCTGCTGCGCTCTCATCGGCCAGCCGCTTATATGCCTGGTAAAAGTTAATGGCGAACCAAATTTTTTTAGTAGCTATAAATAGACAAACGGAAATGGCAAGGGTTCGTTTCGCTGAATAGTTCTCACTTCCGCTTTAGATCCAGATCGGAAGAATTGAAGCACGTTTTCGCGAACAGAATGCTTTTTACGAAGCAAAAGCTATACTAAGAATATATTTCACTTGTTTATTTTGTGGTAGGTGAAGCTAAACATTGAATACGTATATTCGGAGTGCCATGACCTTGTTCCCACTGTCTCCGACACAACTTATCAATTGTTGTGATTACCGTTATATCAGTTTCACTTTCAGTTTCGATTACACCTAAGTACCTGGTCAAAACAGCTGATCGCTACAGGTGTTAGATTATATTTTATTTTGTTAGCAGCAATAAACACGTTGAAAGTGTAATTTTACACAAAATAGTATAACATTATGTGAATATAAACTGTATGTATAACATAAGTAAAAGTGGTTTATATATATTATACTGTGTGCATTCAAGCCTTGAAATCGTGTGCCTGTCATTTGCAGAATGAGGTCCCCAGAGGGTGAATTTGGTGATGCTAACACGCTATGCTGGTTAGCATCACTAAATTTGCCCTCTGGAGACCTCATTCTGCAAATGACAGACACTATTTCAAGGCTTGGATGTATAATATATGTAATAATCTCATTGAAAGCTGTGATGTGTAAAGTTTTGAGGTGACATTCACAGGCATTCTAAACAGTTGTGGTAGAGCACAGGGGTGGGTCTTTAGTGAACCATCAGTCGCTATAAGACAAACATTTATGGGGCTCTGAGTCTTGGTCAGGCAGGGTCTATAGTAAACTGAGCCTACCTTTAAATTAAAAGTCTTCATCATGCATTTATTTGATACTGTACTCATGCTAAACGGAACACATTCCATAATTGAGTGATATCATATTAATAATATGTTTGCAAAAATTGAGGACCTCACAATTAGCCAACATAAACACTACCTCAATAAAATTAAGCCGATTTAATCACTTCTAATTAATGGGGCCGACTTCGCATAGGGACGTCTTCGTATGGGCCCGACTCCGTGGGGGCCGACTTCTCCAGATACCGTGCCCACTTACCAGGGGTGGCGCCAGGATTTCCCCGACGGAGGGGCTATGGTCCCCGACAGGGGGGCTAGACCAGTGACCGAAGGTCATCGGCGGCTGCCGAAGGCAGCCCCGGGGAGAGCGCGAGAGGGGTCTCCCCTCTCGCACGGGGGGTTTGGGGGACCTCCCCCACGAAAATTTTGAAAATACATAGCCTGAGATCGATTCTGGAGTGTTCTGGTGTCAACATACACACTGTTCTAGGCGATCATAATTGTCACTTTTACTTGAGTATTTGGAAAAAAAAATCAGCATATACAATAGTAATGACAATATGGAATTGATCTTAAGTTAACTCACCGTAAATCTTTCGCCACAGGTAGTTGGATCAACTTACAAAGACGGATGAACCATGAGTCCGTGAACATCATTTAGGAGCGTATAATAGATGTAAATTTGTTCAGGTAACATACGATGTGAAAAATTGATGCAGAAAGCTATTTGAAGGAGAGATCAAAGTTGGATGAGGATTATCCCATTTCTGAATTTTATGACGTCATTGTCAAATAATATTTGGTCTTCTTGTTTGACACCCATTACAGGGCTGTTTTTTCGGCGACGCATAGGGAACGGGAAAGGGAAGATTCGGCAGTGTGAGTCTGTGTGGAATTTGTAATACATGTAACACGACACACACGAGGATGGTGACGGCATCTATGACACCCTAACCCTATAGTTCCATGCACGAATTTAATAAGTATACGATATGACTCACGGTAATCTCACGAGTGACTCGTGTCGAGTCTGTCGGACTAAAAATAGAACTCTGGTAATGTGATTCATTAACTCTGCACGCCCACGTCAATTTGTTAATCACCAGTGCACGTGTTTCGAGTCGCGGATTTTCCAATGTTTATCGTCTTTGCATAATTTTATCTCCCCGACGAATTTGGCAGATATCCCCGACGGGGGGGCTGACCATCCCCGACGCCTCCTTGGCGCCACCCCTGCCACTTACCTTACTATAAATGGACTTCTTGTACAAAGTGATGGAGAATAGATGCATTAAATTTATATTTATTAAGATCTCAATCACTGTGTAGAAGGCCTGTGGTGACAGTACATATTATTGAAAATCAGTTGGATGCACTCACTGGACTGTCATACAGTGTATGACTGAATGCTATCAGGATAACATAATAACAAGCCCAATGCCCATTTATTTCCAATATATGGTGATCCGGGGGACACAGTTTTTAGTTACCGTAATTATAAGGGAGAGGCAAGTTATACATTTTGAACTTCACATTCTTGGAGTTCTAAAGTGAAAGGCAATATTATCAAGATCAAATCAAGGACATTCGAAAAAGTGAGCCGGGTTGTCATTCACATAACTTAGCTGCAGCATGCTGTGTCATTCTATAGGCTGCTTTCCAGATATATATACATTCTGGCAAAATGTTGCAATTTTCTTCCTTTTTTCCATGTTGTCCGCCACTTGCCGCTCATGGCACATTCATTGCTGACAATTAATTCCATCATATTTCAACAGAATATAACCTTAAGTAAGAAAAGGACACAATATTACCTAACTGAGTCGAGTGAATCCTGGTGTGTTCTATGTCATGGGTTCGACTTCAAGTGGAGCATTTCTCGAAATATGAATTTTTCATGTCTTAAAACTGAAATTTTTCAAAGTCAATTTTTCTAACTTAGACCTATTCTAAGTAATGAAACTCAATCAAATGGTTATGTTTATGTTCTAAATTACTACAATACCCAAAATATTTCAACAAAATCTCAAATACAAAAAAGTTTGTTATGTTGGATTGTTGCTATTGAAAGCCGAGATTCAGAAACAAGTCCCTGCCGTGACACTGCAATCAGATAAAATATGCATTGAACACTACATGATATACCTTCAAATGTTGAAAATGCTCTATGATATTTGTGATTTCTTGGTGTTTTCTTGTTATTCTTTCACTAAAATCGGAAAATGCCGCCAGCATGAACCGGAAGTCACCGGTAACTTAAATAAAATATAATTTCCTGTATCGAACACGACAGGTCCGGTCCGGTCAGGTCGTTTTAAGTTCCACCGCAACTCTCCATTAACTCTCGTGCTTAATCGGGGAACGCAAACTAATAAAAAGCGATTCCTTCCAGTCTTAGATTGGACGTAAATATATATACACCTTAGGAAAACATGGAATCGTGAATACAGCCCGGGATCCTTTTCAAGCTGCTGCACTGCAGCTATTTTTGTTTTACGATTTCCCGTTAGACGTCACTGTCTGATATCGGCCTTGACATTCTGAATTTTTTTCATTACAAAACACGCAAATGTAAATATATCCTTATGATTTCGTGTATCCTGTATCTCATCGACTCAAGATGAGAGCGTAAAATGAATATATTGTGACAATTTGTGTGTCTAGTTCGTTCTGACAGAGTGACAGGAGAAGGTGATTTGATTTATTCAGTATTGCTGAGAGTGGGAATGGGATTATGAATTTATGTTGAAAATTGTAATGTGTTTTTGTCCAATGACTAATGACCGGGAACGGGACTACCCGCCCCCGAGACAACCCGCCCCTATGCTATTTTGGGGGCGGGTTGTCCCGATATATGAGGGCGGGTTGTCACAACACTTAGAGATCGGGATTCATCTCACTCGACACAGAATCCCGATCACGTTACACTATCCAGGCCAGGAAGATTATAGGGAGTACTGGGATGATTACATGTCCGATCCACCGAGGTTAACAGCAGCCAGCTTTCTGAAGAAGTGCTCAAACGTCTACGGAACGAAGAAGAGACCGGCACACTGCAGACAGACACCAGCAGCAGCCCCAAATTAATCATTGTTCGTTTGTTAAACTTATTAAATTTTGTTTTTAATCTTCGTTCATATTCATTCATTCCGCTTTTAAATTTCGTTAAACAAACATCTCATAATCCCCTCACACCTACTAATTAGCCACTGATTACCGCTAATTGATTTTTGGGGGCGGGTTGTCCGGGGGCGGGTTGTCTCAGAGTGAAAGGGGCGGGTTGTCTCGGGGGCGGGTAGTCACGGACCCCTAATGACCAGCTGATGACACTAGACAGGAATGTAAATGTAAACAGGTCTGGGAGTGGGAAATGTGAAAATTCAGCTACAAATTACAATATCTGAATTCAGGTATCCTTAGGCCTAAAAAAATAATACCTTTGTTTCCGCTAACAAGCTAAAAAAAATTAGGGTAGGTAGGTAGGCTTAACTTTTTTTTTTTTGTTAACTTTTTTTTTTTCAGTATCTTTAAAAATAACTGTATAATACTTTGTCAATAACCCAAACTATGCACTTCTTAGCCCCAATCAGGTTAACCCAGATGACAGAGGAACTAGAAACTCCAATTCAATCTTACATATGCTTTAATATTTACATATATACTAGTCTATATACTAAGATAGTCTTTGATAATCCTAATATTTCCTATGTATGGTCTGGCGACAACTGGAGTCAGTCCAGCACCACTGCACTGTTCACATATTGGAGTGACTGTCTTGTACCGATCTCTTAAGGATGGTTTCACAACACCACCTTCTCCGCATTCAGTGAAGGATCTAGGTATTTTTTGGGGACACCTGTTTTTGGGCAATGATATGCCGAAGGCATAACCTGAAGGCCTGATCGGAGGAATGTTTGGGAAGGGTGACCCCCTGATGATGGTGGGGGTTCTTCCCCTGGAAAATTTTTGAAAATCCATTGCATTTAGAGCTAATCTTTGAGTCAGTATTTTGAATTTTACAGAGAGGTAAATTTTATCAAGTTTCTCAAGCATAACTTTGGAACTTTTTATATATGTATGGATTGGAAATGCTTATAAGTTATTGTCAGATATCTTTTGGTTCTATGGATTATGCTTATCGGAAGCCTTATCCTGCTTGAAATTAGACTTGCCATCATCACTCTAATTCATAAATAGGCTATTTTAACACGCAAATGTAAATATATCCTTATGATTTCGTGTATCCTGTATCTCATCGACTCAAGATGAGAGCGTAAAATGAATATATTGTGACAATTTGTGTGTCTAGTTCGTTCTGACAGAGTGACAGGAGAAGGTGATTTGATTTATTCAGTATTGCTGAGAGTGGGAATGGGATTATGTTGAAAATTGTAATGTGTTTTTGTCCAATGACTAATGACCAGCTGATGACACTAGACAGGAATGTAAATGTAAACAGGTCTGGGAGTGGGAAATGTGAAAATTCAGCTACAAATTACAATATCTGAATTCAGGTATCCTTAGGCCTAAAAAAATAATACCTTTGTTTCCGCTAACAAGCTAAAAAAAATTAGGGTAGGTAGGTAGGCTTAACTTCTCTTGTTTTTTGGTAACTTTTTTTTTTTCAGTATCTTTAAAAATAACTGTATAATACTTTGTCAATAACCCAAACTATGCACTTCTTAGCCCCAATCAGGTTAACCCAGATGACAGAGGAACTAGAAACTCCAATTCAATCTTACATATGCTTTAATATTTACATATATACTAGTCTATATACTAAGATAGTCTTTGATAATCCTAATATTTCCTATATATGGTCTGGCGACAACTGGAGTCAGTCCAGCACCACTGCACTGTTCACATATTGGAGTGACTGTCTTGTACCGATCTCTTAAGGATGGCTTCACAACACCACCTTCTCTGCATTCAGTGAAGGATCTAGGTATTTTTTGGGGACACCTGTTTTTGGGCATGATATGCCGAAGGCATAACCTGAAGGCCTGATCGGAGGAATGTTTTGGAAGGGTGACCCCCTGATGATGGTGGGGGTTCATCCCCTGGAAATTTTTTGAAAATCCATTGCATTTAGAGCTAATCTTTGAGTCAGTATTTTGAATTTTACAGAGAGGTCAATTTTATCAAGTTTCTCAAGCATAACTTTGGAACTTTTTATATATGTATGGATTGGAAATGCTTATAAGTTATTGTCAGATATCTTTTGGTTCTATGGATTATGCTTATCGGAAGCCTTATCCTGCTTGAAATTAGACTTGCCATCATCACTCTAATTCATAAATAGGCTATTTTATAAAATTCAAGTGAGACACATACTGTACATAATATACTACATGTACATGTAATACAGAAATCCTACATGTACATGTAGTACAGAAACAATGTACATGTATTAAGGTAGTAATGACTATATATGGTACTAATCTCTATGTTAATTTTTCATTTGGTATTATGAGATCCCACTTGATAACCAGGTTGATTTGATCAAATTGTTAATGTTCCTGTGCTGTAATTGATTGAAATACTGAAGTCTGAACGCTGAATGATAACATACCGTACCTGAACTCAAATTATTTGAAGTTTTCACAGATGAAAGCTAGATAAAGCCAAACATACTTTACAGTATGATTCCAACTGTTAAACTTAAATCTTTTTGTAAACTTAAATTTCTTATGTCAATATATATAAATATATAAATGTTTTGCATCTTGTTATGATATGAATTGGGACCTAAATTAAAAAAAAAAAAATTTAATCCATTTTTTTTTTTTTTTTTTTTTTTTGTCCAATTTTTTTGTTTTTGCAATGGCAATAAAAAGTTTAGGGTCGGCGGTTTAAAATAGGGTCGGTCGGGTTAGCGGAAACAAACGTATTTTTTTTTTAGGCCTTAGCAGCTGTATTCAGCTCAGCCATAGATTATACTACTAGATGTATATGCTAGATGGACAAAACCTAAAACAAGTGGCACACAGTCATGTCACAACAGATACTTCGGACTAGAAATATCAAACGACCTAAAATGGACAACACATATCAACAACATATCAAAGAAAGCAAATTCAACACTGGGCTTTCTACGCCGCAACCTGAAGTTCACAGCCTTCATAATTGGCTACGGCAATCAACATTGCCGAAGCAATTTGCTGAAGCAAACTGGGCCACGGCATACTGTTGCCGTAGCGGATTGCCGAAGCCAAACAATCTGAATTAAGAGGGCTGACTGTTCATGTCAGGAAAACTCAAACAGATAGCATACTTATCCCTAGTCCGATCCATCATGGACTACGGCTCAACCATCTGGGATCCATACCAACAAAAAGAAATTGATCTCCTAGAAAAAATAGAGGAAGGCAGGGAGATTCATTAAAAACGACTATCGAAGCTACCATCCTGGATCAATGACGACCATACTCAGTGAACTAAATCCACCACCACTATACGAGAGGAGGAAAATCCAGCGGCTGTCGTACTTTTACAAGGTGGTAATGAACCTGGCACCAGCTATGCCATCCGACAATTTCCTCACCAAAAAGAAAGAGACCAGAAAGATTACATCAAAAACATTCAGTGACCATCAAGTAACAAACCTGGTCAAGAAGTACGAAACGAAAAACAACAAGTGCTTCCAAGTGCCACGATCATACTGTGCACAATACGAGAACTCCTTCTTTGTTCGCACCACAATCGACTGGAACCACCTGGATGATAATATTGTGTCGTCGGAATCACCAGAGACCTTCCTTGCTGCTTTAGTACCAGCAAAAGAGGACAAAAAACAAATCCGCGCAACTAACATCTGCCCAGTCACCGTCCTACATTACCACACCGTCCTACATTACCACTATTGGGATCTTGGACGTAACAATACAGATACAGATACCCAGTCCGCAAGTTTTATCCAACATGACAAAAACGTTAAAACAGTTTGCGTATGTGGCCCCCTGTGTGGATTAATCCTGTATGTGGGTTTCACCCAGTAGAAGTTAACTGATTTTCATGGTAATCACGTAACGGTATATGGGTGTGCTTTATCATCTGTAAGACTGTATCTGTATTGGTATTTGCGCAGGATCCGTTCGGATGTATATTAAAGCACGTGCGATGGGATGATTTAGGACGTTTTGTTGGTTTCAGCTGGTTCTCCGTCCATTGTCGTTTGGATGGATTGCATGCTGTCTTCTTCCAGAGTATTCCAATCCTTGAGTGTTTTAGGAAAGAATGAGTTCTTGAATTCTGGAGTCTTCGCGTCGATTAGTTAATAGGTTTTAGAGTTGTTACACTCCTGTGATATATATACCCCTCGAACTTCCAAGCTTTGATTTTTCGACCCACTTTTTGTTTCGGTCTCAACCGGTCTTTGGTGTCGATAGCCGGGACCAGCCCGTCCACTACCTTACCAAACAACTGGAGTCGGTTGTCATACCTTCGATCTTCTAGTGTTTGTAGTTGTAGTTGTTGCAGTATGTTGCTAATTGTTCCTTCCTCTTGTGATGTATAGTCCCCAGTTAGGAATCTAGCTGCTCTCTTCTGTATCCTCTCTAATTTGTCAATGTCTCCTTTCAGGTGGGGGTCCCAGACAACAGTCGGACAACTGATGCATATTCGATCTTTGGTCACGCTAAGGTTTCGTATGCGATCTGCTTGCTTTTTACTGGAGCTTTCTTGAGGTTTCTTCTAATGAAACCTAGCGTACTATTCGCCTTCTGTGCTATTTTGGTGATGTGAGATGACCATTTCATGTCCTTGGAGAGTGTCACCCCCAGGTATGGGTTTTCATCTACTTCTTCCAGTAGGCAGTTGTTTAGCTGGTATGTGAATGATGTTGTTTTGCTCATGGACATGATATAGCACTTCTTAGCATTGAATCGCATGCCCCACTTTTCTGCCCATACCTCTAGCTTCTCTAGCTCTTTTTGTAGGGTGACATGATCGTTGTATGTTTTTATTTGGCGATATAGTAAACAGTCGTCAGCGAATAACCTCAACTGCGAGGAGACACAATTTAGTAGCTAGGTCATTGATGTGGCACAGGAAAAGCAGAGTTAACGGATATGCTGGATGAAGCTTGCCCTTCAACGACGACTCTCATTTGCCTCTGTGTCAGGAAGTTTTCAAGCCAGGTGTGGAGCTTTCCTTTGATACCGTAGTTTCTTATTTTGGCAAGCAGTTTTCTGTGTGGTACGGTGTCAAACGCTTTGGAAAAACCAGGTCAAATCAAACGAAAAAGGAATGCAAAAACAACAAGTGTACCAAAATTCCAAGGATAGCAGATTAAGTTTCATGTATTTCATTCAGTTCAATGTCGGGTCGCATAAACAGGCTGGGATTGGTTCATTAATTGAAATAAATTTTCTTTCAGCTTACATGTTTATATATACGTAAACATGCATATTTTAAACTTTTGTTCAATTTATTTATGTTATGTCCTCTGTTTGTTTACTTCATTTGTCTCTATTTTATCATGTTAATTTCACATTTAATTTTCTTTCGAAATAAAATATGAAAAATAAACTATCATCTTCATAACTCATAATTCCCAAAATAATCCGACAGAACAACACTCATGGTTTCATTAATTACTCGATAACACAACTCTATAGGATGATAAAGTATACCCACATACGTGATTACCACGACAATAAATTAACTTCTATTGGGTGAAACCCACATCTGGGATTAATCCAGATACGGGCCCACATTCGCAAATTAACCTACATACATGTACTGCAAAAAGTGCAACCCAGTGAATGTTCAGACGACCACGGTTCAATCATAAGTGGAGGAATCAGGCCCGACAAAATCATGGAGAGTTTGTTCACACATGATTGCGATGTCATTGTAAATGATGCTATCGTGGCTTGTTCATAAGCATGTGATTGACTACTCTTCGGCTCCAAATAAAAGTGCAGGCCCAAATAATAGTGCAGGGGGGAAATTCCATTGGAAGTTAATAAACGTGCAGACCCAAATAATAGTGCAGGGGGAACTCTGAGCAAAACATCCAACATATTAACGATGGTTAAACAAAGTATTTTTATAATATAGGAATAAGTATCAATGTATAGGAATCAACATAGTATGTGTCATGTGGTGTTTTATTCAATATTTAAATATTCACATGTATGCCATATACATGCATAAAGTTATACCTGTAAGCTCACCATTTTGATATGACAGTCATATAGAAATCTAGAGTTTGTGCTGATTTCAATTTTTATAGCCTCAAAATTAATAAACGTGCAGACCCAAATAAGCACTGTGCAGGGGAGATATTACCCAAGAAAATAATAAACGTGCATGCATGTTTATTTGGAGCCCAAGAGTACCCTATGATTTTTCCAGCTACTATTTTTACGTACATGTGATTACGTCGCAAGTGGAGGTAGCCAAGTAGACCCCGAAGCCACAAAAATAGTTTTCACGGCTGGCTCAACAAATTTCGTGGCTGGTTAGCTAGCTAAGCCGGCTCAGTCGCGACATTCGTGGCTGACGAAATATGGCGGCTCAGTCGGCTGAGACATTATCATTCAGCGTATTTTCTTTTCTGAAATTGTCCTAATCCCCATGCAGTTATAGACCCTAAGTCCTTCATTTATTTTTGCCATTATGGAAAAGCCCAACACCAAAAGAAAACATGTGGTCTGGATTCTACGGGTCCACAAACGCTAAAACAAAACGAATGGATGTACTATGTAGTTTCCCACCTAATCGGTATAAGTTACATTGGGATTTCTATCGACTTCCGACTGCTATCATCACTGGCATCTTGTGATATATGCATGCATCATTGGAGGATGAATCCGATAGTAATGATATATAATATTTCAAACTATTTTCTATTCTGGTTATGTGCATATTTCGACAAATGCCAGCCAGTCTGAGACTAAGTCGTGTCGAAATAAACAATTTATATTTGAACCCTTTCAAGTTTCAATACTGAATGGATGCTCCCATTCAGTTATATGAAAGCATGCGTTGGAATAGTCTATTCTACATTGAGAGGCCCAGGTTTTCTGAAAATATAATAAACAGGTAGTGTCCATGTGTGTATGATGCCGATAATAGGCAATGCGGTTTAGTTATTTGCGATTCACATTACAGTTGTGCTTGACATATAAGCCCATGCACGCGGCTCAGCCATTTTACAATTCAGGCGGCAGAGTTTTTTTTCATGTGGCTGACGTTAGGATAATATGGCTGGTGGCGGCTTATGGCCAATATGGCTGGCGGCAGCATGCGATGGTGGCTTCAGGCTCTATAGCCAAGGATACGCCATAATTTTGCAGCTGAAATTGAACAGTGCTTAATATTATTTTTTTACTTGCGATCTTGACGTGAGTATGCGCAGTCCAACTACCGGTTACTTCCTACAACGGAATTCTTTCCACTTACGATTGAATCATGGTCATCTGAATGTTCACTAAATGAACGAATCTGGTGTTGTTATTTCGAAAAGTGATACTGCTCCTTGGTAAAGCAATAATGCTTTGCAGCAGAATCATGTCCGATTGTAAAGTTCGGATACGTACACCGGGTACTATATTTTTGTGTAACAATTATTTGTTATTGAGTTCAAAGAGTCTTTTCGTGAAAAAAGCACTCAGATCTACCATGATCGGAAGTAATAAGCAGAAGTTGCATTTAAATTATGCACGAATAAACAAAACATACCAGTAATGGTACACTAGTGTGAGTGAGTGATTAATAATGATGCATAGCAGTACTTCCTTCCACATGAAAAATGCTCATATGATTCTAAATTCTGAATCGAAATGCTACCTCTGTGCACGTCATTATTAACAGCCATTGAATTCTCTTGGGCGCAAAGCTCTGCACAACCAATTTTATCGAAGGCATGTCAGTTTGCTTCAATGCCATGCACACTTAAAAATGGCTGTACAGCGGCTTGCGCCATCTCATATTTCTGATGCAAACAGCGAAAACATGAATGTGGTATAGACAGATATACATGTAACTATAACAGTTGAATATAACTATTGAATCCAGAATGTGCCATACCTGGTAAATGATAACTAAATTCTAAAAGGCAAAATGGTCACAGTTTAGTTCGAAATTCTAATAAAAATCGGTCAATAAAAAGTTTCAAGACCCATACCCATCCCTTTATTGGGCTTTAATTGTAATAATTGGGCTTTAATTGTAATATAGATAATTGTAATATAGACAATTGTAATATAGATAATTGTAATATACATAATTGTAATATAGATAATTGTAATATAGATAATTGTAATATAGATAATTGTAATATAGATAATTGTAATATAGATAATTGCGGAAAGATAGGAATATGAACAAATCTCCCAACCCCCACTCTCCAAGTCCAGCTTATACTAAGTCTAAGTTGTAATTAGTAAACATTGTTATTGGTTATCATCGGTGTGACGATTTGGGTAAAATGAACAACAACAAACATATTTACTACACATATTCTCAAAATATTTTCGAATATGTTGGAACTGACGTGAGACCGCGCTGAAAATGACCATCAATTAACGTGGTCTTAACGCAATGCGGTAACAATGTTAATTCAATGCGGTTAAAATTTTCCTCAACATGGTGGAAATAACCTTGAATGCAACTTAACCTACCTCTATGACCCTTTCATGACAGGAGATGGGTTGGTGCAGCATTAAAGTTCATGTGCCACTGCATTCTCTTATAAATGCAAGTCTCCCATAGGGAGTCTCACATATATAAGAGAATGCACTGGCTTATGTGAGACTCGCATATGTACATGTAAGAGAATGCATTCAGGAAGCACAAGGCATGGAATGGTTAATGGTATTATTTCGATAAATTACATGTACTTGTAACTAGTCTAACTAAAATGGTAAGAGGCCTACTCAGTTACTGTCTGTATATAACAAAAATATATATTCACGCACCCTGTAACATCGTTTACTGACCTGCTGAAGGGTTAAACATTATAATTTTAAGTTATATAAAATCAACATGACACATGCATGTCTTCTACTTTCAGGAAAGCCTAAAGATGAAGTTGGAGGCTTTTAACATTGTTTTTGACTCACCTCATGGCGTCTTTAACTCCGGAACTCCTCTTTCTGGAAGAGTCAATATTCAGTTAAAAAAGCCTATGAAAATGAAAAGTAAGATAAATTTATGTTTTATTACATGCTTGTTTCCACAGTGTTACTGTTGTGCCTGACATATATCTCAAATCCGTAATACCCACGTGTGGTATATGCATTCCATTGATGTCACACGACGTTTGCCTCAACCATGTACCCAGAACTGTAAAATAAAAGCATCATCACATGACAAATAAAGCAGCCCTGTATGTGCCTGAATAAACCTTGTAAGTCTGTTTTGTTTAATTCGTGGACTCTAGGATGGGTGGTGTGTAATAAACACAGAATACTTGTGCCATTGTTGAAGGATATTACTTGAGGTGGTGACTCATGTTCTATACTTCTGCGCTAGCACTTGTGTCATATCAACAAACCCATTAACACGCTCATGTCGTTCTGTGTATATATGCCACGGCACCATTTTCCAATTAAAAATTGTCGCTCCCTTGTGGTATGTAAATTTATACTGTTAGTGATAAACTACAGTAATGCTCTAAATAATCGACCCTTAACCACAGCAGAATTTGGGTAATTTTTCAGGATTTAGTCGGAAATATGGCTTGTTGCCATTCATCGGAACTTTCTAAATTTTTAGCTCTCCCCGAGAGCTATCCGATGAATGGCAACAAGCCATATTTCCGACTAAATCCTGAAAAGTTACCCATGATTCTGCTGTGGTTAAGGGGTCGATTACTTAGGGCATTACTGTAGTAGGTCAGGCCTGCAAATTTGAAGCAAACAACCATTCCGTTCGCCTGGAGGTTACCTAAAATGACATCGGTAGTTGACCTCAAATATTTGTTAATGCACATTAATGAACAAAATAAGATTGCGGTGTGCACCTGTGCAGTCTTTGTAAACATACACTCAGAGTCGTACTGATATGACACAGTACGGCGGTATCCAACATATGTCTGACATACTCAGTCTATTATATTCTCATTCGAGCCTGCAAATAGTGTGTCTCTCGTTTGCAGAATGAGGTCCCCAGAGGGTGAATTTAAGGACGCTATCCCGCATGGTGGACTAGCATCACCAAATTCACCCCCTGGGAATCTCATTCTGCTTAGACCTCAACTGCTATGGGAGACCTAGGATCATATTGAATTTCCCCAATTGAAGTTGGTATTGTTCACACATTAGTCACCTCAATTATGCATTTTATATTCTGAAAATTAGGGGATATAGAAACTGAACAGAAGAGAAAAAGTAACTAAAAACAATGTTAATTTGAGACTATAGGTACTTATAGATTAGGCCGTGCAGGATAGAATCACTAAATTCACCCTCTGGTGAACTTATTCTGCAAATGACAGACACACTATTTGTATATAGGCTTGTTCTCATTGACTTGTTATTTCTCGGAAAGCGTGTAGGCTTCCCCCAATGACACCACACCTTAAAAAATTGTAAAATCTGAGACCGATTTCCAAAATTCACGGTAAATAAAAATGTGACAAAATCAGACATATTCATTGTGAGAGAATTGACACCAATGTTTGATATAATAAATAATGAATGTCTTGTCGTTGACTATGCCAAAATAGTGGTCCTCGATGAGGAATTGTCCACTCGCCTGCAGCTCCTGGACTATTTCTCCTCTCAGACCACTATTTTGGCATAGTCAACTCCAAGCCATTCAGTATCTATATAATATATGTGGGTGAAGTTTTCGGATGGCACTATCAGTGATTGTCTATTAAATTTACCAACTAAGTGAAGTACAGTAATGCCCTAAGTAATCGACTCCTTAACCACAGCAGAATTATGGGTAACTTTTCAGGATTTAGTCGGAAATATGGCTTGTTGCCATTCATCGGAAAGCTCTCACTTAGAGCTTTCCGATGAATGGCAACAAGCCATATTTCCGACTAAATCCTGAAAAGTTACCCATAATTCTGCTGCATTAAGGGGTCGATTACTTAGGGCATTACTGTAACACAGTTTCAAATCTGAGCAATGGAAAGGGATGTGGCGACAGGACTGGGCATGTCTCACCCTCAAACATTGTCAAAATTTTCAACAGGTTGAAATTGTTGTAATAGTTTTGATTTTACAACCTGTATTTAGTAAGAAATCTGTTTTTCTTTTTTCTTAGCAGCATATTTCCCGGTTTTCGGTCAAATATTTACAACGGAAATAGTCATAAGTTGACTGTCGGAAAGCTTGAGGTACTAGTTGTTAAGTTCCAAAAATAGAATCTCCTGTACTTGATAATTTGGGTCTGGTAAATAGGGGTAGGGATGCTGTTAGATATTCTAATTGAATATCCCCCCTCTCTTAACGAAGACC
Source organism: Siphonodentalium dalli (assembly GCA_032622095.1). NCBI lineage: Eukaryota > Metazoa > Mollusca > Scaphopoda > Gadilida > Siphonodentaliidae > Siphonodentalium > Siphonodentalium dalli. Next base: position 48,710,180 of record CP136062.1, read on the forward strand.
ATCTCCCTGGCACCTCCCACCCGGTGCAATGAAGACCATCTATTCACGTCCCTCCATGCCACCCCCCTCAAATGAAGACCATCTAGCCATGTAACTCCCTGGTACCACCCCCTCCATCTAGCCACGTCCCTCCCTGGCACCCCCTCAATCTAGCCACATCCCTCCCTGGTACCCCTCCAATGAAGACTATCTAGCCATGTTCCTCCCTGGCACCGCTACAATGAACATCTAGCCATGTTCCTCCCTGGCACCCCTACAATGAACATCTAGCCATGTTCCTCCCTGGCACCCCTACAATGAACATCTAGCCATGTTCCTCCCTGGCACCCCTACAATGAACATCTAGCCATGTTCCTCCCTGGCACCCCTACAATGAACATCTAGCCATGTTCCTCCCTGGTACCCCTACAATGAACATCTAGCCATGTTCCTCCCTGGCACCCCTACAATGAACATCTAGCCATGTTCCTCCCTGGCACCCCTACAATGAACATCTATCCATGTTCCTCCCTGGCACCCCTACAATGAACATCTAGCCATGTTCCTCCCTGGCACCCCTACAATGAACATCTAGCCATGTTCCTCCCTGGCACCCCTACAATGAACATCTAGCCATGTTCCTCCCTGGCACCCCTACAATGAACATCTAGCCATGTTCCTCCCTGGCACCGCTACAATGAACATCTAGCCATGTTCCTCCCTGGCACCCCTACCATGAACATCTAGCCATGTTCCTCCCTGGCACCCCTACAATGAACATCTAGCCATTTTCCTCCCTGGCACCCCTACAATGAACATCTATCCATGTTCCTCCCTGGCACCGCTACAATGAACATCTAGCCATGTTCCTCCCTGGCACCCCTCCAATGAATATCTAGCCATGTTCCTCCCTGGCACCGCTACAATGAACATCTAGCCATGTTCCTCCCTGGCACCCCTACAATGAACATCTATCCATGTTCCTCCCTGGCACCGCTACAATGAACATCTAGCCATGTTCCTCCCTGGCACCCCTACAATGAACATCTAGCCATGTTCCTCCCTGGCACCGCTACAATGAACATCTAGCCATGTTCCTCCCTGGCACCCGTCCAATGAACATCTAGCCATGTTCCTCCCTGGCACCCCTACAATGAACATCTAGCCATGTTCCTCCCTGGCACCGCTACAATGAACATCTAGCCATGTTCCTCCCTGGCACCCCTACAATGAACATCTAGCCATGTTCCTCCCTGGCACCCCTACAATGAACGTCTAGCCACGTCCCTCCCTGGCACTTCCTCAATCTAGCCATGTCATTCCCTGGCACCCCTACAATGAACATCTAGCCATGTTCCTCCCTGGCACCCCTACAATGAACATCTAGCCATGTTCCTCCCTGGCACCCCTACAATGAACATCTAGCCATGTTCCTCCCTGGCACCGCTACAATGAACATCTAGCCATGTTCCTCCCTGGCACCCGTCCAATGAACATCTAGCCATGTTCCTCCCTGGCACCCCTACAATGAACATCTAGCCATGTTCCTCCCTGGCACCGCTACAATGAACATCTAGCCATGTTCCTCCCTGGCACCCCTACAATGAACATCTAGCCATGTTCCTCCCTGGCACCCCTACAATGAACGTCTAGCCACGTCCCTCCCTGGCACTTCCTCAATCTAGCCATGTCATTCCCTGGCACCCCTACAATGAACATCTAGCCATGTTCCTCCCTGGCACCCCTACAATGAACATCTAGCCATGTTCCTCCCTGGCACCCCTACAATGAACATCTAGCCATGTTCCTCCCTGGCACCGCTACAATGAACATCTAGCCATGTTCCTCCCTGGCACCCCTACAATGAACATCTAGCCATGTTCCTCCCTGGCACCGCTACAATGAACATCTAGCCATGTTCCTCCCTGGCACCGCTACAATGAACATCTAGCCATGTTCCTCCCTGGCACCCCTACAATGAACATCTAGCCATGTTCCTCCCTGGCACCGCTACAATGAACATCTAGCCATGTTCCTCCCTGGCACCCCTACAATGAACATCTAGCCATGTTCCTCCCTGGCACCCCTACAATGAACATCTAGCCATGTTCCTCCCTGGCACCGCTACAATGAACATCTAGCCATGTTCCTCCCTGGCACCCCTACAATGAACATCTAGCCATGTTCCTCCCTGGCACCGCTACAATGAACATCTAGCCATGTTCCTCCCTGGCACCGCTACAATGAACATCTAGCCATGTTCCTCCCTGGCACCCCTACAATGAACATCTAGCCATGTTCCTCCCTGGCACCGCTACAATGAACATCTAGCCATGTTCCTCCCTGGCACCCCTACAATGAACATCTAGCCATGTTCCTCCCTGGCACCGCTACAATGAACATCTAGCCAAGTTCCTCCCTGGCACCCCTACAATGAACATCTAGCCATGTTCCTCCCTGGCACCGCTACAATGAACGTCTAGCCATGTTCCTCCCTGGCACCCCTCCAATGAACATCTAGCCATGTTCCTCCCTGTCACCCCTACAATGAACATCTAGCCATGTTCCTCCCTGGCACCCCTACAATGAACATCTAGCCATGTTCCTCCCTGGCACCCCTACAATGAACATCTAGCCATGTTCCTCCCTGGCACCCCTACAATGAACGTCTAGCCACGTCCCTCCCTGGCACTTCCTCAATCTAGCCATGTCATTCCCTGGTACCCCCTCCAATGAACATCTAGCCATGTTCCTCCCTGGCACCGCTACAATGAACATCTAGCCATGTTCCTCCCTGGCACCCCTACAATGAACATCTAGCCATGTTCCTCCCTGGCACCGCTACAATGAACATCTATCCATGTTCCTCCCTGGCACCGCTACAATGAACATCTAGCCATGTTCCTCCCTGGCACCCCTACAATGAACATCTAGCCATGTTCCTCCCTGGCACCGCTACAATGAACATCTAGCCATGTTCCTCCCTGGCACCCCTACAATGAACATCTAGCCATGTTCCTCCCTGGCACCGCTACAATGAACATCTAGCCATGTTCCTCCCTGGCACCGCTACAATGAACATCTAGCCATGTTCCTCCCTGGCACCGCTACAATGAACATCTATAAGCCTTGAAATAGTGTGTCTGTCATTTGCATAATGAGTTCCCCAGAGGGTGAATTTAGTGACGCTACCCCCGCACAGCGGGCTAGCATCACTAAATTCACCCTCTGGGGAACTCATTCTGCTTACAACTCAGCAGAATGAGGTTCCCAGAGGGTGAATTTGGTGATGCTAACCCGCTATGCGGGGTAGCATCACTAAATTCACCCTTTGGGGACCTCATTCTGCAAATGACAGGCACACTATTTCAAGGCTTGAACATCTAGCCATGTTCCTCCCTGGCTTCCCCTCCAATGAAGACTGTCTAGCCACATGCCCACATCCCTCCCTGGCAGTGGATCATCTTAAATAATACGAAAAATTTGTGTTATTCGTCAACATTTAAATATGGAAACTTATTTTCTGAAAAGTGACTGATGTACCGATATCTGTTTGCTATTATGCAGGCGATTTGAGCAGTATTATTAATTTTAGCCAAAAATGCACCCCTTCACTACTATTTAGCCTTCATTATTTATTCAACCTTCATTATTTTTGCAACAATTTTTTTATTTAAATAATGTCATTATTTTTGTTGGGATTTTAACAAACTCAGAGGCATGGAGTCAGATTTTCTAGCCATTTCGATAAGAAATGAGAATTTGTTCATACAAACTGAAGCAAGCACATTGAAGCAATGTACACTGAGTTAAAGGTACTCAATCCGATAAAACTCCTCTCAACTCCTATTTCAATGGCTTCGGGGGTCAAAAATATTTGATTCGAGTCGAGGAAGCCACCCATCAAAGCTCAGATGTTTTAGATATCGATTTTAGAAATCTATTATTTTTCATTATCGGGAATACTATCTGGCCCAGAACTCAGTCAAAATTGCGTTATTATTACCACTTGATTTTAGAGTTATCCATCCTTGTCTGTTTGAATAATGTTTTGGTGTACACATCTCGAGCATATTACAAAGTTGAAGGCAATTATTAGTACTCATCTCGAGAAAATAACAAATTTCAAAAATCAATATCTAATAACTCTGAGCTTTGTTTGATGGGTTCCTTTCCGATGAATAGCAACAAGCCATATTTCAACTAAATCCTGAAAAGTTACCCATAATTCTTCTGTGGTTAAGGAGTCGATTATTTAGGGCATTACTGTATAAAAATTGTAAAAGTTGAAGTTTTTATCACACATATTTCTGTTTATAGATGTAACATATTTAAAGTGATGTGAAACACAGTAATTTACACTGCGGTAGAGTGATCAAATAGAAATGGAGAATAATCTTGCTCAAAGTAGTTATTTTTACAAATATTATATCGAAATTGGCAACACACATCGTCATTCTTATATATTAATTAATTGCAGTGATTCTTGAAAGTGGAATCATTTTCGTTAGTTAGTTTATCGCAGATAGTTGCGTCCCGAATCGAGAAGTAAATATTTACAATTGAGGGTAGTTCAGACGATGATTTCTATGGAGTGGTACGGTCGATTTGCTTGAAATTTTCGTCGATGTTACTAAAATGCTATATTCCTCCTGTTGACATAGCACCTGAATGCTAACTTATCAGTTCCACATACCCGAACAAGTCCATAATATGTCTTTAAAATTTACTTTCAGCGCTTATTGTTAATTTTGAAGGGAGATCAAAATCACATTTTGAAATCGGACGTGATGAATCAGCTAAAGATTACAGATCTCGAGAGATCCATTTAAATGAATCACTCACACTTCTTGGCCGTAAGCACTGATGTTAGATCTCCGCCTGGTTTCTTTCACTTTATTGTTTAGCAGTGTTCAGACGTCTGTGTTGTGTCCTTAACCCTTTCAGTGCCAAGTCCGATTTTTGTATCAACCCATATTTCCTTGATCATTTTTCAAATTTATTGATTATAATAATGTGATTCATTGATGGAAAGAGCTCTAAGAGCTCTTTCCATCAATGAATCACATTATTATAATCAATAAATTTGAAAAATGATCAAGGAAATATGGGTTGATACAAAAATCGGACTTGGCACTGAAAGGGTTAATTACAATTACAATGGTATGAGGAACATTTTCCTTGAGTAGTCAAACTTCCATATACAAATGTAGATCCTTAAATAATCACAAATTCAGCAAATGACACATTCCAGATGCTATTTGAATAAGATTGTGAATCAAGTTTTGTCAGTCACGTAAAAATTAGATTTTAAAAATAGAATCTCTGTGTTGGTTGCATTAACAGATATAAAGCATATTATACAATGCGTGCATCTGAACATCTGAGCGATATTATACAGTAATGCTCTAAGTAATCGACTCCTTGACCTCAGCAGAATTATGGGTAATTTTTCAGGATTTAGTCGGAAATATGGCTTGTTGCCATTCATCTGAAAGCTCTCGGCGAGAGCTTTCCGATGAATGGCAACAAGCCATATTTCCGACTAAATCCTGAAAAATTACCCATAATTCTGCTGTGGTTAAGGAGTCGATTACTTAGAGCATTACTGTATATATTACAATACCCAATGTGTAGTACACAACAGATTTGTCTGAACGCTCAGCTGTTTTTTCTTTCACTTTTATTATTGGTGTTAGTTACATTTATTCTTTTCCTTTCAGTGTTATTGATTCATTTCAATGCGATAGCTAAGTCCCATTTCACTGTTGGCGCAGGAAAGACAACGAAGCACTACAGAAAGCGTGAAATGTACCTTAATGAAAACATAATTCTGTTTGGACGTAAGCATTTAACTTCAGATATATCTCTTCTTCAGACAGTCTATTTGTTAACCTTTTCTTTACTGAATGGAAACTCCCATCAGTTATAGATATATACATTGGAGTGGTCTATTGTTCATTTTTAGGTATGTTTAGGAAAAATGTACAGATGGCAGACTAACGAAAAGATAACACAAGTGCAGGACGTTTAATATCTACTCGTTGTAGGGAAATGTTCGGATATTAATTTCAACAAACAGCCATTTTTTGTCCCCGGACGTTCTGAAAGAAAAGGGGGACTACAGAAATGGGCTCTGTCCATCCGTCCGTTCATCCGTTCGTCACACTTTTGAGTACCTTCATGGTGTAATTATCTCCTCCGACAGATTTCATCACAGAGATTTGAAACTTAAGAATATTGTTGCCCATATATTGAAGATGTGCAACATGTATATAGATGACGGAAAAATTTCAACATTTTTTATAATTTTCAGTATGAGGGTACCTTCATGGTGTAATCAACTCCTCCTACAGTTTTGATTATAGATATTTGAAACTTCAGAATATTGTTACCCACATATTGGAGATGTGCAACATGTATATAGATGACGGAATTTTTTTTTTTTACAGAGTTATTAACCCTTTTCGACTTAGAAATTTTCACTATTTTTTATAAGTTTCTGTATGAGGGTACCTTCATGGTGTAATCAACTACTCCTACAGTTTTGATCGCAGATATTTGAAACTTCAGAGTATTGTTACCCACATATTGGAGATGTGCAATATGTATATCGATGACGGAATTATTTTTTTTTACAGAGTTATTAACCCTTTTCGACTTAAAAAATTTCAACATTTTTTATAATTTTCTGTATGAGGGGGATACTGTGGTCGGCCGACCTTTTATTTAACTTATTATCTGAACAATTCTCATGGGCCCTACTCAAATTAGTATTTAGGAGAGAAAAGCTTAAAGCCAAACATAGTGTTAGAATTTGGAATAAATTAAGGCCATGCAGACAGCGTCACAAGCGATGGGTCATCCATGCTTTCTGTGTCTGACTCGGGAATTACAACAAACAAAATATCATTGAGGCATTTACATGATGAGCATTGTCATGAGATTATCAAATCATTGAGGCGTTCACATGATGAGCATTGTCATGAGATTATCAAATCATTGAGGCGTTCACATGATGAGCATTGTCATGAGGTCATCATATCATTGAGGCGTTCACATGATGAGCATTGTCATGAGATTATCAAATCATTGAGGCATTCACATGATGAGCGTTGTCATGAGGTCATCATATCATTGAGGCGTTCACATGATGAGCATTGTCATGAGGTCATCAAATCATTGAGGCATTCACATGATGAGCAATGTCATGAGATTATCAAATAATTGAGGCGTTCACATGATGAGCATTGTCATGAGATTATCAAATAATTGAGGCGTTCACATGATGAGCGTTGTCATGAGGTTATCAAATAATTGAGGCATTCACATGATGAGCATTGTCCCGAGAGCATCAAATCATTGAGGCGTTCACATGATGAGCATTGTCCTGAGAGCATCAAATCATTGAGGCGTTCACATGATGAGCATTGTCATGAGGTCATCAAATCATTGAGGTGTTCACATGATGAGCATTGTCATGAGATTATCAAATCATTGAGGCGTTCACATGATGAGCATTGTCATGAGATTATCAAATCATTGAGGTGTTCACATGATGAGCATTGTCATGAGATTATCAAATCATTGAGGCGTTCACATGATGAGCATTGTCATGAGGTCATCAAATCATTGAGGTGTTCACATGATGAGCATTGTCATGAGGTCATCAAATCATTGAGGTGTTCACATGATGAGCATTGTCATGAGGTCATCAAATCATTGAGGTGTTCACATGATGAGCGTTGTCATGAGATTATCAAATCATTGAGGTGTTCACATGATGAGCATTGTCATGAGGTCATCAAATCATTGAGGTGTTCACATGATGAGCGTTGTCATGAGGTTATCAAATAATTGAGGCATTCACATGATGAGCATTGTCCCGAGAGCATCAAATCATTGAGGCGTTCACATGATGAGCATTGTCATGAGGTCATCAAATCATTGAGGTGTTCACATGATGAGCGTTGTCATGAGGTCATCATATCATTGAGGCATTCACATGATGAGCATTGTCATGAGAGCATCAAATCATTGAGGCATTCACATGATGAGCGTTGTCATGAGGTCATCAAATCATTGAGGTGTTCACATGATGAGCATTGTCATGAGGTCATCAAATCATTGAGGCGTTCACATGATGAGCGTTGTCATGAGGTCATCATATCATTGAGGCATTTACATGATGAGCATTGTCATGAGATTATCAAATCATTGAGGCATTCACATGATGAGCGTTGTCATGAGGTCATCATATCATTGAGGCGTTCACATGATGAGCATTGTCATGAGAGCATCAAATAATTGAGGCGTTCACATGATGAGCATTGTCATGAGATTATCAAATCATTGAGGCGTTCACATGATGAGCATTGTCCTGAGAGCATCAAATCATTGAGGCGTTCACATGATGAGCATTGTCATGAGATTATCAAATCATTGAGGCATTCACATGATGAGCGTTGTCATGAGGTCATCATATCATTGAGGCGTTCACATGATGAGCATTGTCATGAGAGCATCAAATAATTGAGGTGTTCACATGACGAGCGTTGTCAGCAAGAGATCATTGAGACGTTCATATAAAGAGCGTTTCCTTGAGAGCATCAAATCATTCAGGCATTCACATTGCGAGCATTGTCCTGAGATTATCAAATCATTGAGGCATTCACATGATGAGCATTGTCATGAGGTCATCAAATCATTGAGGCGTTCACATGATGAGCATTGTCATGAGGTCATCAAATCATTGAGGTGTTCACATGATGAGCATTGTCATGAGATCATCAAATCATTGAGGCATTCACATGATGAGCATTGTCATGAGGTCATCAAATCATTGAGGCGTTCACATGATGAGCATTGTCCTGAGAGCATCAAATCATTGAGGCGTTCACATGATGAGCATTGTCATGAGGTCATCAAATCATTGAGGTGTTCACATGATGAGCGTTGTCATGAGATCATCAAATAATTGAGGTGTTCACATGACAATCATTGTCATGAGAGCATCAAATCAATGAGGCATTCACATGATGAACGTTGTTATGAGATCATCAAATCATTGAGGTGTTCACATTACGAGCATTGTCAGCATCAAATCGTTGAGGTGTTCACATGACGAGCGTTGTCATGAGAGCATCCAATAATTGAGGTATTCACTGAGGCATTCACATGATGAGTGTTGTCAGAAGAGCATTAAATGTAAGAATAGGACTCAGCACAGATTATGGAAGTGATCATAAATAAACAGAATATTATGTTTTTGTCAGATTATTACATTAAATTTATTTAAGATCTCGCTTATTCCAATAGAAAATGATATCAAAATAATATTTAACCATTTCTCTATTAACCCTTTACCCAACAGAAGGGCCCTGTGCCAATGCATTCTCTTATATATGCGAGTCGACCATAGGTCGCCTCGCATATATAAGAGAATGCATTGGCTTAACATATTGAAAATGATAAAATTGTCAAAGAATGTAGAAAAATATTATAAAAATTGTTTTAAAATGTAAGAAAAAATTATAAAATTGTTAAAGAATGTAGGCCAATGCATTCTCTTATATATGCGAGGCGACCTATGGTCGACTCGCATATATAAGAAAATGCATTGGCACAGGGCATAACTGTAACCATCACAATGTGGTCAATGAACCAGTTCCAATGATATCCATATTTGTATGGTGTAATTGAGACAGACCGAAGATATTTTAGGCTGTTGAAGCTTTATTTGGCCGTTTTGTTGGGTAAAGGGTTAATTAAGAGATTTATCCCACAGGGAGCCTCACACAGATGGAAGCATGCACTGCAGAGTGTCGTCTGCTCCAGTCTATGTGGGGCTCTATAAGGGGTTTTGTTGGGTAAAGGGTTAAACAAATGGCCTTTTGTTGAACTTATTTTCTGAACATTTCCATTCTATAAATAGGAATCATTCTGCAATATGATCTGCCATCTACTACCTGGACATGCCTCCAGATCAATAATAGACCATTCCAATGAATACTTTCTTAACTGAATGGAGGAATCCATTTAGTAAAGAAAGGGTTATATAAAAATAGGAGCTCAAGTGCTTCATTAATTTGTTGCATGGGTCAAAGTCTCCAAATATATCAAGGTATTAAATAATAAATATACCAGTCTACATATATATATGTTGTTTGCAGAATCTAAAAAAAATGCATTAATTGTTCCATAACTTTAGCTAACCCGTGTTTATACTAAATACTCATTGATAAGTAGTCCCCATAGGAAATGTCTAGATAATAAGTTCAAAAACGACCACAGGCTAATGTCACCAAATTCATCCTCTGGTGACCTCATTCTGCATGGCCTCATCTACTATGGGAGATCTAGACTCAGATTTAAGATCCCAGATGATGAAGATGGTGATGTGCATCCATTGTGCACCTCGATTATGCATTGTGTCATCTGCCAGTTTGGGTATATATAGATACTAAACTAAAAAAGACCAAAAAACTTTCTAAATAAACGAAAAAAAACTTGTTAATTTAATAGTAAATAAAGACACTTTCCAGAGAAGATGAGGCCTATGCAGAATCGGTCCCCAGAGGGTGAATTTGGTTATGCTAGCATGCTATGCGGTGTAGCATCACTAAATTCACCCTCTGGGGGACCTCATTCTGCCAATATCCAGCACCATATTTTGAGGCCTGTCATCAATGAGTATTTAGTAAAGAAAGGGCATTGAATTTGGACCTACTGTTTTGGAACATTGATATGAATCCATTGACAATGGCTGTTTTAATGATTTTCACCACAGTTTTCAACCGCTAAAAATGTCCTGATATTTTTGCATGATATTGCATGACTCATTTTGTATGCAGAAACATGCTACATGTATCTTGCTTGCCGCATGCACATACTTTTATTCAAAACGTTTTACAAAGTTAGTTTATGCAATGCCGAGACTGCAATTAGTGTGTCTGTCATTTGCAGAATGAGGTCCCCAGAGGGTGAGTTTAGTCACACTATCCTGCACTGTGGGTTAGCATCACCAAATTCACCCTCAGGGGACCTCATTCTGCATATGTCTCAACTCCTGGGGGACCTATGATCAGATTCCCATGTTCACGTTGGTGATGTTCATCCATTAGTCACCTCAATTATGCACTTTATCTTCTGCAAATTGGTGGATATAGAAACTGAACAGAGGGGAAAAGTTACTAAAACAATGTTGACATGAGGCCTAAGCAGAATGAGGTGACCAGAGGGTAATTTGGTGATGCTAGCCTGCTGTGTGAGATAGTGTCACTAAATTCACCTTCTGGGGACCTCATTCTGCAAATGACAGACATACTATTTGCAGGCTTGGACAGTTCCAACTTTGTTTTTGATGATGTACTTATATGTTAGCTTCACCCGACACTGATGCATGTATCCCTCACCAAACTTCTGTTTTCTTTTATCCGATGGTAAATCCCGCACTCTTTAGTGAATTTTATTGGTGTGGTAAATCTTATCCACAAAAGAGATCAACACAATGAGCAGATATATTGCACCTCGAAAAGTTTGTTTCATATGTCTATGTACATGTACATGCCGTAATTAATCGAACCCTTAACCACAGCAGAATTATTGGTAACTTTTAATGATTTAGTCGGAAATATGGCTTGTTGCCATTCATTGGAAAGCTCTTGGGGAGAGCTTTCCAATGAATGGCAACAAGCCATATTTCTGACTAAATCCCGCATGGCAGCTAGCATCACCAAATTCACCCTCTAAGAACCTCATTCTGCTTAGGCATCAACTGCTATGGGCATTACTGTTTGCTTATCATAGGGTCAGATGCCGTTACTATGATATTTAACCTTTTCTGTACTAAATCATCGTTGATGAGTAGTTATCCCATAAGAAATGTTCAGATAATAACCGCAGAATTATGAGTAACTTTTCAGGATTTAGTCGGAAATATGGCTTGTTGCCATTCATCGGAAAGCTCTCGGGGAGAGCTTTCCAATGAATGGCAACAAGCCATATTTCTGACTAAATCCCGCATGGCAGCTAGCATCACCAAATTCACCCTCTAAGAACCTCATTCTGCTTAGGCATCAACTGCTATGGGCATTACTGTATGCTTATCATAGGGTCAGATGCCGTTACTATGATATTTAACCTTTTCTGTACTAAATCATCGTTGATGAGTAGTTATCCCATAAGAAATGTTCAGATAATAACAGCAGAATTATGAGTAACTTTTCAGGATTTAGTCGGAAATATGGCTTGTTGCCATTCATTGGAAAGCTCTTGGGGAGAGCTTTCCAATGAATGGCAACAAGCCATATTTCTGACTAAATCCTGAAAAGATACTCATAATTCTTCTGTTGTTAAGAAGTCGAATTATACTTAGGGCATTACTAGTACTGTTCAAACATACTGCCAACAACAATGATAACATGGTCTACAAAATTAACATCTGAACTTGCATAATTTGCAAAAATTATAACATATCAATACAGACAAGCCTTGAAATAGTATGTCTGACATTTGCAGAATGAGGCCCCCAGAGGCTGAATTATGTGATGCTATCCCGCATGGCAGCTAGCATCACCAAATTCACCCTCTGAGAACCTCATTCTGCTTAGGCATCAACTGCTATGGGCATTACTGTATGCTTATCATAGGGTCAGATGCCGTTACTATGATATTTAACCTTTTCTGTACTAAATCATCGTTGATGAGTAGTTATCCCATAAGAAATGTTCAGACAATAAGTTTAACCCTTTCTATACTAAAGCATCATTGATGAGTAGTTATCCCTTAGGAAATGTTCAGATAATAAGTTTAACCCTTTCTATACTAAAGCACCATTGATGAGTAGTTATCCCATAGGAAATGTTCAGATAATAAGTTTGACCCTTTCTATACTAAAGCATCATTGATGAGTAGTTATCCCTTAGGAAATGTTCAGATAATAAGTTTAACCCTTTCTATATTAAAACATTGTTGTTGAGTAGTTATCCCTTAGGAAATGTTCAGATAATAAGTTTAACCCTTTCTATATTAAAACATCGTTGTTGAGTAGTTATCCAATAGGAAATGTTCAAATAATAAGTTTAACCCTTTATATATTAAAACATCGTTGTTGAGTAGTTATCCATTAGGAAATGTTTAGATAATAAGTTTAACCCTTTCTATATTAAAACATCGTTGTTGAGTAGTTATCCCATAAAAAATGTTCAGATAATAAGTTTAACCCTTTCTATATTAAAACATCGTTGTTGAGTAGTTATCCCTTAGGAAATGTTCAGATAAGAAGTTTAACCCTTTCTATATTAAAACATCGTTGTTGAGTAGTTATCCCTTAGGAAATGTTCAGATAATAAGTTTAACCCTTTCTATATTAAAACATCGTCGTTGAGTAGTTATCCCTTAGGAAATGTTCAGATAATAAGTTTAACCCTTTCTATATTAAAACATCGTCGTTGAGTAGTTATCCCTTAGGAAATGTTCAGATAATAAGTTTAACCCTTTCTATATTAAAACATTGTTGATGAGTAGTTATCCCTTAGGAAATGTTCAGATAATAAGTTTAACCCTTTCTATATTAAAACATCGTTGTTGAGTAGTTATCCATAGGAAATGTTCAGATAATAAGTTTAACCCTTTCTATATTAAAACATCGTTGATGAGTAGTTATCCATAGGAAATGTTCAGATAATAAGTTTAACCCTTTCTATATTAAAACATCGTTGATGAGTAGTTATCCCTTAGGAAATGTTCAGATAATAAGTTTAACCCTTTCTATATTAAAACATCGTTGATGAGTCGTTATCCCTTAGGAAATGTTCAGATAATAAGTTTAACCCTTTCTATATTAAAACATCGTTGATGAGTAGTTATCCCTTAGGAAATATTCAGATAATAAGTTTAACCCTTTCTATATTAAAACATCGTTGATGAGTAGTTATCCCATAGGAAATGTTCAGATAATAAGTTTAACCCTTTCTATATTAAAACATCGTTGATGAGTCGTTATTCCTTAGGAAATGTTCAGATAATAAGTTTAACCCTTTCTATATTAAAACATCGTTGATGAGTAGTTATCCCTTAGGAAATGTTCAGATAATAAGTTTAACCCTTTCTATATTAAAACATCGTTGATGAGTAGTTATCCCATAGGAAATGTTCAGATAATAAGTTTAACCCTTTCTATATTAAAACATCGTTGATGAGTCGTTATCCCTTAGGAAATGTTCAGATAATAAGTTTAACCCTTTCTATATTAAAACATTGTTGATGAGTAGTTATTCTATTGGAAATGTTCAGGTGGCTTGTTGTACTTATTATCTAAACATTTCCCTCAATAAATAGAGGTCCTGGTACACTTTTATTTATCTGTTTCCCCCACTCAGTTATAAAACTATACATCGAAAATGTTTACTATTCATCTGGAGGGGTTTTCAGGAAAAATAAACATACAACAAATAATAGATGTGAAGATGGAGTCCAATTTATTGGAGGGAAACGTTCAGATAATAAGTTCAACAAACAAACTGTGGTCGTTTGTTTATCTTATTATCTGAACATTTCCTAAGGTGACCCTTTCTATATTAAAACATCGTCGTTGAGTAGTTATCCCTTAGGAAATGTTCAGATAATAAGTTTAACCCTTTCTATATTAAAACATTGTTGATGAGTAGTTATCCCTTAGGAAATGTTCAGATAATAAGTTTAACCCTTTCTATATTAAAACATCGTTGTTGAGTAGTTATCCATAGGAAATGTTCAGATAATAAGTTTAACCCTTTCTATATTAAAACATCGTTGATGAGTAGTTATCCATAGGAAATGTTCAGATAATAAGTTTAACCCTTTCTATATTAAAACATCGTTGATGAGTAGTTATCCCTTAGGAAATGTTCAGATAATAAGTTTAACCCTTTCTATATTAAAACATCGTTGATGAGTCGTTATCCCTTAGGAAATGTTCAGATAATAAGTTTAACCCTTTCTATATTAAAACATCGTTGATGAGTAGTTATCCCTTAGGAAATGTTCAGATAATAAGTTTAACCCTTTCTATATTAAAACATCGTTGATGAGTAGTTATCCCATAGGAAATGTTCAGATAATAAGTTTAACCCTTTCTATATTAAAACATCGTCGTTGAGTAGTTATCCCTTAGGAAATGTTCAGATAATAAGTTTAACCCTTTCTATATTAAAACATTGTTGATGAGTAGTTATCCCTTAGGAAATGTTCAGATAATAAGTTTAACCCTTTCTATATTAAAACATCGTTGTTGAGTAGTTATCCATAGGAAATGTTCAGATAATAAGTTTAACCCTTTCTATATTAAAACATCGTTGATGAGTAGTTATCCATAGGAAATGTTCAGATAAGAAGTTTAACCCTTTCTATATTAAAACATCGTTGTTGAGTAGTTATCCCTTAGGAAATGTTCAGATAATAAGTTTAACCCTTTCTATATTAAAACATCGTCGTTGAGTAGTTATCCCTTAGGAAATGTTCAGATAAGAAGTTTAACCCTTTCTATATTAAAACATCGTCGTTGAGTAGTTATCCCTTAGGAAATGTTCAGATAATAAGTTTAACCCTTTCTATATTAAAACATCGTTGATGAGTAGTTATCCCATAGGAAATGTTCAGATAATAAGTTTAACCCTTTCTATATTAAAACATCGTTGATGAGTCGTTATTCCTTAGGAAATGTTCAGATAATAAGTTTAACCCTTTCTATATTAAAACATCGTTGATGAGTAGTTATCCCTTAGGAAATGTTCAGATAATAAGTTTAACCCTTTCTATATTAAAACATCGTTGATGAGTAGTTATCCCATAGGAAATGTTCAGATAATAAGTTTAACCCTTTCTATATTAAAACATCGTTGATGAGTCGTTATCCCTTAGGAAATGTTCAGATAATAAGTTTAACCCTTTCTATATTAAAACATCGTTGATGAGTAGTTATTCTATTGGAAATGTTCAGGTGGCTTGTTGTACTTATTATCTAAACATTTCCCTCAATAAATAGAGGTCCTGGTGCACTTTTATTTATCTGTTTCCCCCACTCAGTTATAAAACTATACATCGAAAATGTTTACTATTCATCTGGAGGGGTTTTCAGGAAAAATAAACATACAACAAATAATAGATGTGAAGAAGGAGTCCAATTTATTGGAGGGAAACGTTCAGATAATAAGTTCAACAAACAAACTGTGGTCGTTTGTTTATCTTATTATCTGAACATTTCCTAAGGGAACTACGCGTACTTGTCAATGAGTATTTAGTATAGAGAGGGTTAAGAGTGATAAATTTTTCATTAACATGAGGCATGAGAGACTGATATTTTGTCTTTAGGTTTAACACTTTCTTTACTAAATGGGAAATGTTTATATAATTAACAGCCCTTAAAATCCATAAAATTTTGCGAGAATCAAAATTTAGCATTTGAACAGCAAATCAGCCAGCTGCTTTTACGAGAATCAAACTAAGAATCTTGAATCTGATTCTCGTCAGATTTTAGGCCCTAAATATAAGTTTAACAAACCACCTATAGTCGTTTGTGGAACTTATTATATGAACATTTCCTTAGGGAACTACTCATCAATGAGTATTTAGTAAAGAAAGTGTTAAGTTACAGTTTTTTGTAATTATTATAAAAATCCACCAATAAATACACATACCACCACTTTAACCCTTTGAACCCTGGCTCCCCACAACGATCGACACCATGACCCTGGGCTCCCAGTGTTATTTTTGATTTATTGTAGACTGTTTAGGCGCAATGTGTTGGTTATGTTTAAATGGTGTCACAGGTCTGAAACTTTACATGTATGTTCCCCATGGACCACTGAGTATTTAAAGACCGGGATACATTGCCACACGATCACTCCCTGGCAACGGTTGCTATGCAACTACCCAAAATTGAAAGTAAAATGCAATTATAGCTTTTATGGACGTATTTCAGCCCTAGGAAATGACGTTTTAGATGCAGCAAATGCCCCATTGTGGAATTTGATATATATCTGGTGAGATGAGTGAATCTAACTTTTGTTTAAGGGTAGCAACAGTTGCTAAGCAAATACCCCAAATGATCCAATGAGACCATTGCCCTGAGCATTTAATTGTATTATGCTCCATTTTAGATTTTTTCAAAGGCGCATGTTAGGTTTTTCCGAAATCACATGACGAGCATTTCGGTTGGTCTCGTCGACAATCAGCTGCCAGAGTGCATCATCCCAAATTAAATTTAAGTAATCAACCTTGTGGTGTACTGTCCGCACTTATTGAAATCAGTACATTCTTTTATCCAGCTTCTCTTTCAGTGCAAAGGTAAGTTCAACAAACAAATTTGTGTCCCTTTTCCAGGTATGAACATTATGATCACCGTGACTAATTGCAGGTATGAAGCCACACCCCTACCTCGACATAAGCTCCGCCCATTTCCACAACACCTCAACTGCCCCATACATTGACCTCTTGTCGTATCCGTACTTGAAACAACGCCACCCGCTGTCAGAGCGACTGACGTCTGAATCTCTCCCAGTGTCACTGCGCTCCCCATTCTAACTCACAACTGTTGTAGTCATCATCATCTAAATCTTCCGCGTCCGATTCCAAAATTTGCCAGACCACCTCCTCTACCGAAAATGTTTTAGGCTTCATAATTAATGATGATGTGTGCTTAAACGCAATAGCAACAAGACACAAACAAAAACATAATTATTGGAGAATCAGTCGACCACAACGATGATTGTAAACAATCTGGGGTATTTGGAGGTTCATGCTGCGGCCGGAAAATCGGGTTCAAAGGGTTAATAATAACACCCGGTTAATATGTCGTGCAATTGACACATCCCGCAAGATAGCAGTTTGCAATTCGCTGACACATGTTTACCTAATTTGATTTATATGTTGTGTTATTAAAGTAAGATGTGTCTGGCTCCCTTATACCGACCGATAGAGTTGTGTCCCTCTTAATTTTAAAGGGAACAAACTCATTTTACAATAACGAAACACCAGCGCTGGATAATATATCATGATAATAATATGACCATACGCTAGCGCAATAACGAACCAAAGCTAAACCACTCACATGGTTTTTTTTATCAAAATTAGTTTATAGATTCCCTGGTATTCCCACCAAATAAGATTCACATGAAGCCTGTTTCCTGGGGTGATTATCATATGGATACTAATTGGAGCAGCGTGTCCATTTCATAGCTGTTCATTTCATTCATAAGGTGTTACTGTGTCGATTTCATCGCAAATCGCCGAACGTCATCGTGTAACTTTCCCCATTGACTGAGTTCGCCTGAACCTGCGTGAATGTATTTTGGATTATCACATGCATGCATGTATGTACTATACAGTCTTATGATGACAATTATTTCCATATAAAATATGTTATTTCGTTTCGCACAGTACTGTACTGTACCAAGTGATGTACATAAAAGGCCAACATTCACACAGTAATCGGTAAATTTTGATGTCAATCTTATCATATCTCACATCACGAATTTCGATCACATTTCACTCGCCCCGCAGGTTGTAGACTGTAGTTACTATAGTGTCGTTATTTATTGTGTCTTGTTTTCTCAATAAAAGGTAAACTATCCGTTACTACCACTACGAATGAACTTACATTGTAATTCAATATTCATAATTCTCATGTGCAATACCAGTAATCGAAAGATACAGAAAAAAAAATTCCGATTACAACATTAATGCATTAAGCCCACCGATCTACTGCACGACAAAAGTGGTCGCACAAATTCAAACAGCAGCGTCATATTAGATAATAATTGGTGACGTCACTAAATCAGACACAGTCTATATACGACCAAAGCGTCCGGCTTTGGTTCGTTATTAACATCCAACACCTCATACTAAGTTCCCAATCCGAGTGATTATATATTCGTGAGGATCCTGCATAGAAACCAATACAGATACAGAATAATAAACATTTTAAGAATGACGTATGCTATAAACTTGCAACATTTAATTGTTTCAAAACTAATTTATATGCGGATTCAGCGACTACAAATGAATGCCGCGATTCTCACCATTATCCATTGAAATTTACAAATACGTCATGCAAAAAACCATGAATTTCCCTATTTCCTGTCCACGGTTGCATGTTGCAGTTCTATATGATGTGCAAGTGATGTGTCATGCAATCAAGTATGCCCCGAGGATGTGTCGTGAAGATGGGGCCTGATAAGGGTACCATTTATCGCTTTCAATTATCGTATAAAACAGCAATGTGCAACAGACTTGTTGCACATCTGGACCAGATGTGCAACACGTCGACACGAGATAGTAAAAATTTGACGTGCAAAATGGTTTTATATGGCATGCTTCACATGTGCAATCAACTTTTATTGTACAAAAATCTTGTGCACCGCGTCATTTGCACTACGTATAAACCGGGTGTCATATAGACAAGTATGTAAAGCTGGCCAATTCAGTGTAAACTGGACCCCCGATGCAAGTACCACCGCTCGTTGCAAGTCCCATTTCAGCATAAAAAATGTACCAATTGTAAAAATATTTCTTCCTTTTAATCAATTAGATTTCTCTCTTAAACATTAGCACTGAAAATCTGAAGTTATTTTCCAGTTTTTGGCGATGTTAGTCACTTTGAATTCCCAACAACACCGAATTGCAAAATCTGACGAGTCGCCATCTGAGTCACATGCTATAATTAGATGCACGGAATGGTTATGACGTTACAATCTCGGATGGCGAGTCATCAATCTCATACAGAAGCTTTCCATACTTGTCTATATTATTATTAAAGTGATATTATGCATATTTATCGATGGATTTTGATAATAATTTCCAGCAACTGGTTTTTAAATCTGTTGTTTGAAAGAAAATTATCCTTCTTTCACATATTTACATGTATTTGGGAAATATTCTTTAGCTAATATTGCAGATTGAAGACATATTTACTTAATTTTAGTCACCGATTATTTTTTTTATAGTGACTTGATATACGGTTTTAATAACAATCTATGCCATAAAATATGATTAAAACACTATAATTCATCACCATTTGAAACATCTGTGTCTCAGAAGATGCCCAAAAAGAAATAGAAAAAAGCTGAAAGATTCCCCCCATTTTAGCTCCCAGAATTCAACAGAATTCAAAATAAACATGTATATTCAATGGAAGGGGAATAACTCTATCTTTAAGAGATAGAGTTATTCCCCTCCATTGAAAATAATACACTTTTTACTATAATCTAGATGACAAAAACACGTAGGTAACTCAACATAAACAACATGTTCACAGTTTATTACACTGGATAAGTTGATAATACAATGTTTTGGAGCTTCCTCTTGGCATATATTTTATATATGTGATCTGGGGGTTCGAAAATTAAGTGGGCCTTTTATAAATTTTATATCCAAATAGGCAGCATGCAGAATTATTCTTCTTTGTGAATTATATGCAGTTTCTATTGTCACCCTTTATTTATCAATGAAAATTTGTCCTGAATAAAGTAAATATTTACAATTGAGCACACAGTAATGCTCTAAATAATCGACTCCTTAACCACATCAGAATTATGGGTAATTTTTCAGGATTTAGTCGGAAATATGGCTTGTTGCCATTCATCGGAAAGCTCTCACTAAGTGAAGTACAGTAATGCCCTAAGTAATCGACTCCTTAACCACAGCGGAATTATGGGTAACTTTTCAGGATTTAGTTGGAGAGCTTTCCGATGAATGGCAACAAGCCATATTTCCGACTAAATCCTGAAAAATTACCCATAATTCTGCTGTGGTTAAGGAGTCGATTATTTAGAGCATTACTGTTGTTCATGTTTTCTGAATGATATGATCATCATGTCTGGAACTCCCGATAATATTAGTTCCAATTTTGTGGTATGCTACATTCTTTCAGCGAGCAAAGTGCCTGGGTACTCACTTAAAAAAACTGGCAATACAGTCTTATAGCGAGATTTACGAAGCTTGTGTATTAAACTGCTGTATAAACTTAAAGTGATGTGAAACACTCCAGTAGGGTGATCAAATAGAAATGGAGAATAATCTTTCTAAAAGTAGTTATATTTTACAAATATTATATCCAAGTTGACATGATACACCATCATTCTTATAATTATATAAATTAAATGCAGGGACTGTCGATGGCGAAATCGTTTAGTTTAACATTGGTAGTTGCATCCCAAATCGAGAGGTAAATATTTACAATTGAGTGTAGTTCAGACGATGTTTTCTATGGAGTATTACGGTTGATTTGATTGAGATTTTCGGTGATGTTAATAGAATGCTTCAGTCCACCAGTTGGCATAGCACCTGAATACTAAGTTATCAGATCCACGCTCCCGAATAAGTCCATAATATGTCTTTAACCCTTTCAGTGCCAGGGGCCGATCTCATTGGCCCTAATTTACAGTCTGTAAAATCTGCCCTAAAAAATATAAAAATTAAAAAAAAAAAAATTTAATATTTGATTTTTTTGTTTTTTGGGTTGAATTTTTTTTGGGTATGCTTAAGCATGCTATAGCGAATTTAAAAAACAAACTGGTTATAACCTTAGGGGCATGTTATAACTCAAAACTATCACCAAGTATTCATAGTAATAATTTTGATGCCCATGAAAAATGTAAGATTCCCTGGCACTAAACCTACAAAATAAGTCTGTTAAAGAACATAAGAAAAAATTATTAAAATTGTAAAAAATTGTAAAAAATAATAACAAATGATGAAAAATTGTTAGGCCAATGCATTCTCTTATATATGCGAGGCGACCATAGGTCGCCTCGCATATATAAGAGAATGCATTGGCACAGGGTATATGGGTTGATGCAAAAATTGGACCTGGCACTAAAAGGGTTAATAATGCATATCTTGAATAATACTGTTAATATTGATGTATAATGTTCTGATTCTATATTTGTTTTGTATCTCAGAGAACACTGGTACTGATAGCATAGATCATCCTATTGGATCACACAGTTACCCATTCTCACTACCACTCTCACCAATACTACCATCGTCATTCGAGGGCAGGAAGGGCTACATACGATATTCATGTACAGCTAAAATTGTGCGGCCGTGGAAATTTGATGAAGAGAGAACGAGGATCTTCACAGTTATTCATCATCTCAATCTCAACCTGTGTGAAAGTGCATGCGTAAGTATCCTGGCCTGGACATATGATGCCGACATTTGCAGAATGAGGTCCACAAAGGGTGAATTTAGAGGCGCTACCTCGCACATCAGGTTAGCATCACCAAATTTGAGCATCCTCTGGGGACCTCATTCTGAATGGCATCATCTGCTATTTGAGACTTAGACATAAATTTCAGTATCCAAATGGTGAAGATGTTGATGTGCACCCATTGAGCACCTCGATTATGCATTGTATCGTCTGCCAATTTGGGGATATACAGAAACTAAACAAAAAAAGAAAAAGAAACATTTTCTAAAGAAACTAAAAAAAACTTGTTAATTTGATAATAAAGATACTTTCCAGAGAAGATGAGGCCTAAGCAGATTGAGGTCCCCAGAGGGTTAATTTAGTGATGCTAGCCCAGTGTGGGGTAGCATTACTAAATTCCCCTTCAGGGGACCTCATACTGCACATGTCATCATCTCAGTTTAAACCTGTGTGAAAGTACGTGTGTAAGTACAGTAATGCCCTAAGTAATCGACCCCTTAACCACAGCAGAATTATGGGTAACTTTTCACGATTTAGTCGGAAATATGGCTTGTTGGTATTCATCGGAAAGCTCTCAATAAATTCACCCTCTGGGGACCTCATCCTGCTTAGGCCTCATCTGGGTGTCTGGAGGTGTCTCAGTATCTAAGATCAGACGTTGTCTATTATTATGTATTCGATGGAATTGGTCGTTCATAACAAGTAAATATTTATGTTTTTGCCGCGATATACCGACCGGTGGTCGCGTTAGACAGGTGGTCGCTCACAGCAGGTCGTTTATATAGCGACAATTGTCCGTACAAAAGGAATTTGGTCGGAAAAGACAGGTGGTCGGTCACGGCAGTGGTCGTAAATTGCAGTTTTCACTGTACAAACACATGCCTGTAAAAAAAATCACTAATTGTGTTGAAATTCGAGCTATAACTCCTATTAAGATCAATAAGTAATTCGCACAAACTATTCAAGAAGACATCTTTGTTGACATCCAAGCCTTGAAATAGGGTGTCTGTCATTTTCAGAATGAGGTTCCCAGAGGGTGAATTTAGTGATGCTACCCCGCATAGTGGGCTAGCATCACCAAATTCACACTCTGGGAACCTCATTCTGCTGAGGTGTAAGCAGAATGAGGTCCCCAGAGGGTGAATTTGGTGATGCTAGCCCACTATGCGGGGTAGCATCACTAAATTCACCCTCTGGGGACCTTATTCTGCAAATGACAGACACCCTATTTCAAGGCTTGTTGACATCAACAGGTACAGATTGGAATTTTCTTAGAAATTAACGATATGCGGAATGTGGTCGCATAAAAAATTACCGGAACCACATTTGAAATTGTGTGACACTTTTTATACACTTTCAATTGTTATTCAAGTACATACTGAAGGACATCAAAACAGAGCTGATAGCACTCTGACTTTTAGCTCAACTCGTCATTAGAAGTGTTGTAAGCTTATGTCATCAATACAGAATTTGCATTATGTCAAAAAATTTCGGACCAGGGTCTTTTGTTTCATGGAGTGTTCGATGCGGGCTATCATATTATGATGTTACTCTGATTAATTTCTTTCATAATTTGGCCAATAAATGCATTTAGAAAGTTAGTACAGTAGTATGTTTGGTCAAAGCTGAAGCAAAAGTTCTGTGTGTAAGTGTAGATTTGAAATTATCACTTCTTCGAGATGAGTAATAGTAATGCCCTAAGTAATCAACTCCTTAAACACGGCAGAATTATGGGTAACATTTCAGGATTTAGTCGGAAATATGGCTTGTTGTACTTAGGGCATTACTGTACAATGTCATTTACACTCTCATTTAAATATTTATTATTTTTTAGATTCCTGTTGACCAACATGCAGATAAGGAGATTGAAGGATGTTGTTGCAGCGCAGGACAAATAACCGTGCAGCTTGTTGTCAACAAATCAGGTTTTGTTCCAGGGGAACCTCTCACTTACACAATTGATGTCGATAATAGAAGTTCTGAAAATATCGGCAGCGTCAAACTTTCATTGAAGCAGGTACAGTAATGCTCTAAGTAATCGATTCCTTAAACACAGCAGAATTATGGGTAACTTTTCAGGATTTAGTCGGAAATATGGCTTGTTGCCATTCATCGGAAAGCTCTCGTCATGGATGTTAATATTGACATGTAGATGGGAACGAGTAATTTTGGGGTCATTAGGCCAAAAAACATGGCCACCGGCAGCCATCTTAGATTTTACTCTTTGCGTGACTAAATCCTTTGACACGGGCTATAGGTTGTACCTTTGGTTGGATCATCATAAAATTTGTCATGGATGTTAACAATGACATGTAGATGTGAACGAGTCATTTTTGGGTCATTCGGGCAAAAAACATGGTCGCCAGCAGCCATCTTGGATTTTACTCTTTGTATGACTAAATCCTTTAGCACGGGCTACAGGTTGTACCTTTATTCGGATCATCATGAAATTTGTCATGGATGTTGAAATTGGAATGTAGATGGGAACGAGTCATTTTGGGGTCATTCGGACAAAAAACATGGCCGCCAGTGGCCATCTTTGATTTCAAAATTTAATACATTAGCACGGGCCACAGGTCGTACTGTTCGTCTGATCATCATGACATTTGTCATGGATGTTAACAATGACATGTAGATGGGAACGAGTCATTTTGGGGTCATTCGGTCGAAAAACATGGCCGCCAGCAGCCATCTTGGATTTTACTCTTTGTATGACTAAATCCTTTAGCACGGGCTACAGCTCGTACCTTTAGTCTGATCATCACAAAATTTGTCAAGAAAATTAATAATGACATGTAGATGGGAACAAGTCATTTTGGGGTATTTCGGCCAAAAAACATGGCCGCCAGCAGCCATCTTGGATTTTACTCTTTGTATGACTAAATCCTTTAGCACGGGCTACAGGTCATACCTTTAGTCTGATCATCATAAAATTTGTCATGGATGTTAACAATGACATGTAGATGGGATTCGGACAAAAAACATGGCCGCCAACAGCCATCTTGGATTTTACTCTTTGTATGACTAAATCCTTTAAGCTACAGGTCATACCTTTAGTTTGATAATCATAAAATTTGTCATGGATGTTAATAATGACATGTAGATGGGAACGAGTCATTTTGGGGTCATTCGGCCATAAAACATGGCCACCAGCAGCCATCTTGGATTTTACTCTTTGTATGACTAAATCTTTTAGCACAGGCTACAGGTCGTACCTTTAGTCTGATCATCATGAAATTTTTCATGGCTGTTGAAATTGGAATGTAGATGGGAAAGAGTCATTTTGGGGTCATTCGGCCATAAAACATGGCTGCCAGCTGCCATCTTGGATTTTACTCTGTGTATGACTAAATCCTTTACTGCTCATTTTTTACACTCCTTTAAAAAAATCTCTCTATTCATTGCCAATCACAAAAAAATTACCTTCTTTACGAAGTTGAGCTACAGTGTCATTGACACTTTCATTTTACTTAGATTTTACCTGATTTGTGGTTTCCGGATGATAACTTTAGATTGAATCAAGTGAACTGAACCAAATTTGGTATATTAGTTTACCACCCCAAAATACAGATCAAGTTCGAATATGGGTTTCGTCCGCAGTGCCATGGTAATAGATGTGGTGATAACCTTTTGAAAATGAGGTATCATAGTCAAGACAAACTAAGTCAGTTGTACTGGCAGCCATGTATCATAATGGCAGGCCAACTTTCGTAACTTTAACCCTTTACCCAACAGAAGGGCCCTGTGCCAATGCATTCTCTTATATATGCGAGTCGACCATAGGTCGCCTCGCATATATAAGAGAATGCATTGGCTTAACACATTAAAAATTATAAAATTGTTAAAGAATGTAAGAAAAAATGGTAAAAAGTGTTAAAAAAAGATTTGTTTTAGGCCAATGCATTCTCTTATATATGCGAGGTGACCTATGGTCGACTCGCATATATAAGAGAATGCATTGGCACAGGGCATAACTGTAACTATCATAATGTGGTCAAGGAGCCGGTTCCAATGATATCCATATTTGTATGGTTCTATTGAGACAGACCGAAGATATTTTAGGCTGTTGAAGCTTTATTTGGCCGGTTTTGGCCGGTTTGTTGGGTAAAGGGTTAAAAGACATTTACTTTTGACGTCACGTTTATCCATTTCAAATTTGAAGAAAATGATATTAGAAAGCACAATTCACGCTATTGCTTCATTAAATATGAGGACAGGTTGTTGGGGTTTGTACAATGATCGTTTCCAGGGTTTAAAAGCATCATTCCAATTGTGACGTCATCCAGTAGAAATTATAAGTTGTAAACACATGCAGTTAACTATGTCGCAACAATAGATACATCAAAGGGATTATGTCGCAGTCATTGAATGTGGGTCTACCATGCACGTGCCCATTCAGTGAGTCGGGTCAAGGACGTGCACTGTTTACAGTACATGTGACCTACTATCGTACTTATATGTGTCGAGTTTTCAAATACTAATAAATATTTTCTTAAACTTTTGGGGCAGAGAATAAAAATAAAGATGCTGTGAGGTGGTGTTTAGTTCTTTATAATCGGATTTTATTAATGCCTTGGAGTAGTGTGTCGTCATATTTGGAATTGAATTTGCAGATTATCTGTCTCATTGGCTTACCTGTGGTCACGTTTATTCTGCAATGCAAAATTCCACTAAAAACTCGCTATCCGAATATTTCAGTGTTGGGTTACGTACGAGTAGAATTGGAAGTATGTCTGAATATAGATCCCAGCACATTATCAACTATTTGCACGTGGCGTACGCCAGTAAGCGGCGACTTCAACCGTAATGATTGAAGACGTTTAGTACTCTAAAATAAATTTAGTTTCACGCGAGTAATGAATGTAAGCATCAGTTTCTTCATATGTTAACGCAAATTATAGGAAAAATTGAACAAGACAGATCGAAAATCGCAGTTATATCTTACACAGCCTTGTGTCTTAAAAAACAACAGTGAAAAATAATTCTTATCAGCAGATTTTTCTATCGCGGTTGACACGGGGAAATAACAGCAGTGGAAGGCGGTCACGGAAAATACTACCGCATTGTACGCCGGTAACAGACTAGATTACCGCGGTGGACTTCCAACACGACCGCGGTCAGATACCGCGTGTTACCGCGGGTCACTGCGAATGGACGCGGTGCTACCGCTTGACCGCGGTGTAGTGGCGGTATGGCCACAGTCATTACAGGCCCATAACCTCGTTAAAGGGGTCGATTAATTAGAGCATAGTCAATGACTACGTTATTCTGGGCCACAAATAATTGCACATCTCGAGAAATAACAAACTTAAAAAATTTATATCTGATCACTCTGAGCTTTGATGGGTGGGTTCCTCAACTCGAATCAAATATTTTTTACCCCTGAAGCCAAAGAAATAGTGATTTAGGAGCGTTAATTCGGATTATACATCTTGAACTGCAAAATTAGCAGAGATATCAGTCACTAATGACTAACAAATTAAAATTTTTATTTCAACAGGAAGTGACATATTCAGGAGTATCTGACAGTATGTTTTCTAGAGGAAACCCAAAGTATCACACGTCTACCGATAAATTTGAAATGCTGAATTCCCAAGCTACAATCCGAGCTCGGAGTACAAATCAAATACAGAGAGCTGTGCCCATTCCTGCTGTTCCGCCTTCAAACCTAGAAGGATGTCCTATTATAGATATAGCATATTTCTTAGTGGTAAGTACTCCAACAGGCTTTTATATAGATATAACTCATGGGCAATAAATAGTACGACTCATAAGGTTATACCGAACTTTAGGGAAAATAAATGGGCTAGATAAATAGATAGATAATAGATTATTATTATATATTCATTTAAGAAACGCATTCTACAGCAATTAGTTTCAATGCGCAATTACATACACAAATATACACAAACAAGATAACATCGCGCATATTTACACATAAAAAAAAGCAATACAAGCTTCACCGATATATATGGCAGATAACTCGGAAAGATGACTGAAATTGGACCTACAATTAACAATAAAATATCCAGTATATTAAAAGACCTGATTAAAATATTAAGTTAAATATTAATTTCCAACTATAACGGATAATCCTAAAAAAAGTTAAAATAACAGATGGTGCACTTATAACGAATAACACATTCTGAACAGGTGAGTTTTAAGAGCTGTTTTAAAAGATGATACTGAGTCAATCTTCCTCATATCAACGGGTAGGCTGTTCCAAATAGAAACTGAGACATTTTGGAATGAGCACTTTCCATAGTTCACATTTAGTTTATCTGGTGATATAGAGGATCTCCAACGAGTTATGTTGGGATATAAGATTTTATGAAACGAGTTTGATAAATTTGAATCGCGAGTCATAGACAAGTTGTGAATCAAATTTATCAAACGAATTTCATAAAATCTTATATCTCAACATAACGAGTTGAAGATCTTGTATATCACATGAAAAAAAAATAGAGCTTTAAGCCTTTTTAACAAATCAAAACATTTAAAAGAAGCTGAAAAATGCATGTAAAATGCATACATTCACAGTGTTGGCTGAGACGCTTTACAATCGTATACGACAGTATTGTGCGCTCTACTATGTAACAAAACATATAGTCCCCCAATTTGCCTCTTTGTTTTTGTGCCTATTTTCATTAGTGCAACAAAGTTGGACAATAATTGAACTTTAATGAACAAAGCAATAATTTTGCAATGTCTGGTATTGGTGTCAAGCCCGGCTTTTCTAAATAGTTATTAATCCGCAGAGTAAATTACTTGGCGCAATGCCAAGTATCCCGGGAAGCACCGGCTTATTACCCACTAGTGAGAGATAAGAAAATATCTAATGGATTTTTCAATGATATTATAGGGGGTTTCATGTGATATAATTATATTTACATGCGGGCAAACAATCTCAACAACAATATTCATATGTGCATGTACTGCGATAAATCATGGTTAGATATTTGATGTTGAAATGCTTCTAAGAAATAAACATATATATTCCAGACTGAGGTGCATGAAAGCATGTCTCCATAGTCACAACTGATAATGTGATAATGTGGTCAAACAGTCTGAGTTAGCTTACTTAGCTATGCCTTTAAAATAGACTAAACCAGGAATTAATTTTTTCTGAAATCAGCAGCCTATACGCGGCAGTTATTTTACTTATTTCAGGTTCAATTCCATGATGTCTATTAAATATTTGTTAAATATCAGAATGATTATTTGGACTGCAGGGGTATCAGATCCTAGAGGTTTCAAATTGGGAGAAGTCTATTTGGTTATTACGCAGAAGTAGACTGTTATCAGGGAGAAGTAAAAATGTCTGAAGTTCAATTTACACACAACAAAATTGCTCTTCTATGTTTCAATATTAACCCTTTACCCAACAGAACGGCCCTGTGCCAATGCATTCTCTTATATATGCGAGTCGACCATAGGTCGCCTCGCATATATAAGAGAATGCATTGGCTTAACATATTAAAAATGATAAAATTGTCAAAGAATGTAGAAAAATATTATAAAAATTGTTTAAAAATGGTCGACTCGCATATATAAGAGAATGCATTAGCACAGGGCATAACTGTAACCATCACAATGTGGTCAATGAACCGGTTCCAATGATATCCATATTTGTATGGTGTTATTGAGACAGACCGAAAATATTTTAGGCTGTTGAAGCTTTATTTGGGCGTTTTTGGCCGTTTTGTTGGGTAAAGGGTTAATATAATATGCAACGCAAGAACTCATTTATAAAAACATAGTGAGTAAAAAAACCATTATAATCAATAAATATACTTTAATCATGCTTTTGGTACATATGCATACTGGTACATGAGTACAGTAATGCCCTAAATAATCGACCCCTTAACCGCAGCAGAATTATGGGTAATTTTTCAGGATTTAGTTGGAATTACTATTCAATTCTGTCTGATCCACAGATGTGACAATAATAATTACTTGTCAGTGATGAGTGACCTATCATCCATTATTTGTTTACAATATATTTAAGTTTTAGATAAATTATATGTTGTGGTGCTGAATGAAAGGAAGAATAGATGTGTACAGTAATGCCCTAAATAGTCAGAAATATGGCTTGTTGCCATTCATCAGAAAGCACTCACTGAGATGAATGGCAACAAGCCATATTTCCGACTAAATCCTGAA
Organism: Siphonodentalium dalli; assembly: GCA_032622095.1. Classification (NCBI taxonomy): domain Eukaryota; kingdom Metazoa; phylum Mollusca; class Scaphopoda; order Gadilida; family Siphonodentaliidae; genus Siphonodentalium; species Siphonodentalium dalli. The sequence continues at coordinate 48,740,511 of CP136062.1, forward strand.
AAGTTACCCATAATGAGAGCTTTCCCATGAATGGCAACAAGCCATATTTCCGACTAGTTCCTGAAAAATTACCCATAATTCTGCTGTGGTTAAGGGGTCGATTATTTAGAGCATTACTGTATATGAGAGAAGTCACTTCTCCCTGGGACAAAATAGTGAGACGTGGCACATTTTAGGGAGAATATGTCTCCCAATTAACCCTCTCGTCTGGTCCCTGATGAATCGTGATATCATCTTTATTTCTATTACAGTTGAAGCTGACTGCTGGCTGGTCAGATATTCATATGGTGCAGAAACTCATAATTGGAACTATACCTCTACAGTTCCAGAGGACAGACTACGCAGCTCCCCCGCCATCATTTGAGATGGCCACCCAGCAATCTGCTGAACCAAGTGCTCCACCACCAATGTATCTTGATTGTAAGTTGATGACAAGGTCCGCACCGACCCAAAATTTCCTTTTGCCAATTTACATTTTGCCGAAATTCTTTTCTCTTGCCAAACATTCAGCTTCCTGAAATTCTGCAAAATCCCTGTGACAATACTTTCTCTTGTATATGCGAGTCTCCCATAGGGAACCTCACATATATAAGAGAATACATTGGCCTAACAATATTTACCTTGAAGGAAGGTAATCAAGTATAAACTCCAGGGAATGACATTGTCCAGTGCATTCTCACATATATAAGAGAATGCCCCAGCATGAACCCCTTGAAAGGGTTAAATTGGGAATTTACTGGTATAGATTTACTGTATAGATAAGATAGAAACAAGCATTTTTATTGTAAAACTCAAGTATAATTAAACAGTATAATGAATTTCTTAGATAGTTTATTCCTATTTTATATAAATGGAACAAGAGGATAAAAGAAGGGAAATCAGGTTTTTGGTTAAAGGGGTTCTGTACACTAAATCCAGTCATTTATGGGACCATCTCCTTTTATCCTCAACAGAATATATGCAACAAAAGAATGAATTCGAGCCATGGATGAGTGCAAATTACACTCATGTGCTCTATGAATGATGCTAACAACAAGGTAATTATAATAAAAATGAATTTATGACTCCAGCCATAAATTCATTTTCATTATAATTACCACATTGTATGTATCGTTCATGGAGCATATGAGAGTATTTTGCACTAATCAATGGGTCAAATTCATTCATTTGTTGCTCATTGAGAGCCCTCCGATGAATGGAATCAAGCCATATTTCCAACTAAATCCTGAAAAGTTACCCATTATTCTGCTGTGGTTAAGGAGTCGATTATTTAGGGCATTACTATAACCTCTGATCAGTAGCTACGTTGGGTAAACAGGTTTATGAAATTATTAGCTAACATCCTAACAGACAAATGGTCAATGATTATTTAGTAAAGGAAGGGTTAATGATTTCGCAGATTGTTTATTATCATTTATTGCGAATTAAATAAATTTTATTTCTTGTAGCCCCTCCTTCTTACGAGCAGTGTGTGTTTGGCGGTGCACAGATGGACGATGGCGAAGACGAGGGAGACACTGGTGCATTCGCTCCGACATATCCTTACTACACTTGGGACCGGAACGCTCCGCCCCCAACAGCTCCACACCCTGTTACAATGCAGCCACGGACGGTGCACGATTTTACCCATGTACGGTTAGATGACCGTTTGGGTTCTCCACCAGACCCATATATTGACAATGTGCCAATGGAAAATCGTATGTGAACCAAATGACCAGACACATCTCATCTCATTCGGTTTGTGATGAGATCTTGATACTCAAGAGAATAGAAGTAGCAGAGCTGGACTAGTCCAGTTCACTTTATTCTGTTCATTATGGTACCGAGGATCTACAAAATGTTCATCTTGGTACCAAGCCTGATTATAGGGTGCCTGTCATTTGCAGAATGAGGTCCCCAGAGGGTGAATTTAGTGACGCTTTCCCGCACAGTGGGCTAGCATCACCAAATTCACCCTCATGGGACCTCATTCTGCATGGCCTCATATACTATGGGAGACATAGATTCAGAATGAGGTTACCAAATGGTAAATATTGTGATACACATCCATTGGGAACCTCGATTATGCAATGTGTCGTCTGCCAATTTGGGGATACAGAGAAATTAATCTAATATAGAAATAGAATCTATGTGAAGAAGTTTCTATAGAAATTTGGTAACAATGAAACTTTCCAGAGAAGATGGGGCCCAAGCAGAATGAGGTCCCCAGAGGGTGAATTTAGTGATGCTAGCCCTCTATGCAGGACAGCATCACTAAATTCACCCTCTGGTGACCTCATTCTGCAAATGACAGGCTTGCTGGGTACCCAAGATCTCCAAAATGCTGATTTTTCTAACCAAGATCCCGCAATCTCAGGTGAGATTTAGAGATTCTTCTTTCATATTGGGTATTGTCACCTCAGATGACATGGCATATGCACATGCTGTAAAATCGATTAATTATTTAAGCATACAATTGAGTCTCGTAACAACTGATACATGCCTCATAACAACCATTATTAATCAGCTATAGATTGTTCGACCATAAAAAGCAAAATGCTGCCCGCATTATAAGTAACAAAATAGTTTGCCAATAAGTCGAAAACATGGCCAATTAGTCAATGGTAACGTAAATAATGTCAGTCGTATTTAGCTCGGTAAACTTAATTTTAGAATATTGGGTCGACGGAAAATATATTACATTCAGCCCTCTCAATTCACATTTGTTGGCTTCATCAATCTGCTATGGCAACCATTGTCATGGGTCCAGTTTGCTTCAGCATTGCTGATTGCTGTAGCCAATTATGAGGGATGTACAGATGTTGTCGGATGATAGATTGACGTTGGAAGAATTACGGATTGTCGGTATTTTGTGGAGCAACTTTATGTGGAGGGACTATCAGTTTCAATACCATTCCCAGTGAAAACAGACAGTACTGTGAAATCGCTTCAAGTTCTTCATATAGTTCACAAGAATAAACATTGCTGGAATAATTGTTAATTTAGTAAAACACGTGGACGAAGGAAACTTGATTTTGTTTGTTGCTCATTTATCATTGATATGCAGTAATGCCCTAAATAATCGACTCCTTAACCACAGTAGAATTATGGGTAACTTTTCAGGATTTAACTAAATCCTGAAAAGTTACCCATAATTCTGATGTGGTTAAGGAGTCAATTATTAGTGCATTACTGTAAATGGTTCATTTTTATTGCACAAAATACATAATATATTATTTATTCATTGTAATTTTATTCCAGCATAATTGCTCACGGAATACTTACGCCAAAATAAAATTGATGCATGCTTCTGGTAATGTGCCCAAAAAAGTTGGATCGGTCAGGAGTTTTTCATGTTACACTTTTTTTTTTCATTTTATTTCATAAGTTGCCTTATTAACCCTTTACCCAACAGAAGGGCCCTGTGCCAATGCATTCTCTTATATATGCGAGTCGACCATAGGTCGCCTCGCATATATAAGAGAATGCATTGGCTTAACACATAAAAAATTAAAAAATTGTTAAAGAATGTAAGAACAAATGGTAAAAAGTGTTAAAAACAGATATTTTTTAGGCCAATGCATTCTCTTATATATGCGAGGCGACCTATGGTCGACTCGCATATATAAGAGAATGCATTGGCACAGGGCATAACTATAACCATCACAATGTGGTCAATGAGCCGGTTCCAATGATATCCATATTTGTATGGTTTTATTGAGACAGACCCAAGATATTTTAGACTGTTGAAGCTTTATTTGGCCGGTTTGTTGGGTAAAGGGTTAACCAGTACAATGAATCCACATGAACTTACAAAATATCACACATAGAGAAAATTCATGAATAAATCCATTTTAACCTTTTCTATATTAAGTGGATTTTCCCACCCACTTATAAAAGTATATATTGGAATGGGCTATTTTTCATTTGGAGGGGTGTCAAGGAAACGTTAGCAGATGACAGACAAATGTATATTTAGTACAAGTGCAGAAGGATTATTATTTGTTATTGGTGGGAAATGTTCAGATAATAAGTTTAACCTGAACATTTCTTAAGGGAACTACTAGTCAATGAGTATTTAGTATAGAAAGGGTTAATGGTTACATTAAAGCCACATGGTCATTTGCACTCCAAAATACATCTACATAATACTTTCTTTCAAATTTTTCCCGGCATCGAAATAGGTTGATAAATACCTGAGCTACCTTTCTATGAACATTATATGTCCCAGAAATATGCATTACAGTCATAAAAAATACAACTTCGACTGACTTCGAACACAAAAATAGGACCCCGAGCAAATCTGCATTGTGTATTCATTGCAATTCTGGAATCAGAAACGGAATTACTTCATGCACTGCTTTCTCTTAGTTTTAATAATCAATATTATTACCATAAACATCAGGCAGTCGGAAAAAAATTTCAGGCACATATGCTGATTTTTACCTTTCAACCCTTGTTGTGACCCACCCCCCCCCCCCCCCCCCCCCCCCCCCCCCCCCCCCCCCCGCGTCAAATTTTATTTCTGTTTTCGGCAGTTTTTTTCCGACCATTTTTGGACATCCACCCCCCTTTTAACACTAAAACAGAGATTTGCCAGGGGAAATTCACTGTAAAAAGCTGTATATGAATTTCTGTGCATACTATTTGTCATGGATGTTAACATTGACATGTAAATAGGAACGAGTCATTTTGGGGTCATTCGGCCAAAAAAACATAGCTGCCAGTGGCCATCTTGGATTTCAAAATTTGCAACAAAATACAATACGATAACTGCCTGCAGTTAGTTTATCAGTTAGAATTACATTATTTCTCTTATTCTAAGGTGTTTAAAGCCAAACTCATTGCAAAAACAGTCAAAAAACTTGCAGGAAAAAAAAATTTGAGTTGCAGAAAAATTTGATTGTTGGTCCCATCCACCCACCCCGGCATACGTGCCCGGAAACAAAATTCCCACCCCCCTGTAAACGTACCATAAATGTTTCACAGCAAAGAAAGCTCTTGATTTTCTTCCTATTGTCTACAGGTGCAATTTTTAATGCGACCACTGAATAAAAATACAAACAAAGCAATGTAAAATTAACCGAAAACACAACAAGTTATTTTGCTAAATCTTCCACATAGGTATATTTTGAGATACCTATTACCAAATTATGTTTACATTATTTTGGAGCTCAAAAGAGCATGTCCGTTTAAAGATACGGGCGGCGTTGGTGGTGGGTATGCTGTTAAAATATTCAGCTCCGTCAAAAACCGCCATAAACAGAAATAATAGTAAAATATAGACAGACCTTGTTCTTATACCAATCAGAAATATTGCATAAACATATGTTATTGTCAAATGTTTTTCCTTTGTTATGTAAACAAAAGCAAAAAATGTTACAGAACCTGACTTTTGTTTAGATCCGGATATGGTAAACTTAAAGAGCGTTGATTAGTTTTAACGGAAACATGCATCTGTTTCATTGAGGCTTGACCTAATGACTCTATGTTTTATTGAGGCTTTTGACTTTACGTTTGATTACATTGATTTGCATTTAATTGTTTTTGTTCTATTTAAAACCTTTACTTGAGTGTGCTCTTACATTAAAGATTTATTATTTCTACTTTTCTACATGTATGTATCCAATTTAAGAAATAATTGTCTTCGGTTTTTGCTTCAAGAATTCAATGTCCTGTTTTTGTTGAGCAAAGTTCATAAAAAGAAACCACTAAATGTGGGAAATATGAGCCTTTATCTGTTTATTTTTCCGTTTCTTCTCCCTACCTATATTTTGAATTGACTATAACCAGGGTTAATGATGATTCAAATTTCAAAAATATACCTTGAAATCAGTTTTTTTTTTTTAGCTAAATATATTAAATAATCAGTCATTAGCTGTCAATTATTGCAATACTGTAATAAATGGTTATCACTTAGCTACAGTAATGCCCTAAATAATCGACTCCTTAACCACAGCAGAATTATGGGTAATTTTTCAGGATTTAGTCGGAAATATGGCTTGTTGCCATTCATCTGAAATCTCACTGAGAGCTTTCCGATGAATGGCAACAAGCCATATTTCAGACTAAATCCTGAAAAATTACCCATAATTCTGCTGTGGTTAAGGAGTCAATTATTTAGGGCATTACTGTTGATAAAATGTATCCCATAACTCTTTCTTGACTGGAGCTTCCTGAAATTTTACAAAAACCCTGTGCCAGTGCATTCTCTTATATACACGAGTCTCCCTATGGAAGCCTTGCATATATAAGAGAAAGGTTGGCCTGACTATATTGACCTTGACCTTGTAAGCCAGTGCATTCTCTTATATATGAGAGGCTCCCTATGGGAGACTTGCATATATTAGAAAATGCACTGGCACAGAATCTTTAACTGTTTCATGATGGGAGCTGCGCTGGTGCCGCATTAACAATCATGTGCCAGTGCATTCTCTTATAAATGTAAGTCTCCCATATATAAGAGAGTGCACTGGCCTACAAGGTCAGAGTAACTATTGTTAGGCCAATGTGGCCTGTTTTAGAAGGACAGCTGGATATGTGTGGAAGGCGGCAGAAACCTGCCAAAAATGTCCAGAGATCTTTGTAGGTACTCGACCATACAATATGGACGTGAGTGTTACACCATTTGTCGTGCTAAAATTGAGTTATATAATTTTGTTGTTGTTATTCAACCCTGAATACATTTATAACATCCATGGATTATGGATGCAAGTTGTTCTGGCATTTTGTGTGAAAGCACACAAGCCTGAGTTTAGTGTGCCTGTCATTTGCAGAATGAGGTCCACAGAGGGTGAATTTAGTGATGCTATCCCGCACAGTGGGACCCTCTGGGGACCTCATTCTGCACCCTAGACAGGCACCCTAAACTCAGGCTTTTAAGTTTAAGTAGATTGATGTGTTGATCAGATGCATATGCTATCAATCATGTATCTATCAAAACAGGTGATGCGTTATCCGCATTAACTTTGCACTTACCATTTAACATAGCGTTCCAATAGCGATACGGATCAATACTTTGTCATAATTCTAATGTTTTGTTACACATTCGCATTTGTCTCGACTTGAGTAATGTTTACCCAGTTTATCTGTTGTTATATCAATGACTTTCATTTAATCAGCATTGTTGAAACCAAATAAGCTCTTCATGAATCTAAATGCTACTGGTTGTTTCAAGTTTTATGTTAGAACGGCCAGTTACTCATCTGGGGGGTGATGTTCAGGATATTTAAAGGGGTACTGTACACCATTTTCAATAAATTCTTAGTAATAACAACGATCTAAGATCGATAATATATAGAAAAATAAGTAATTTCAGTCGAAGATGTATTCTGTAAACGTTCAGGTTAATAGGTTATCTCAAAATCAAAGTTAATAATTTGATATAAATTTAATTTATGGCTGGAGCCATAAATTAAATTACAAATTTCCGTGTACAAGACGTAATCAAATTAATTAACGGATAGTGGATTGGGCAACGCGCGGCACACATGATTGTGTAAAAAATTATGTTGATACGAGGCATAAACTCAAGCCACTCACCGACTAGTGACTTTAAATAACTTAAATGAGTATATGGAACTAGTATGCATATAATATAACATTTATTTGATAGATTTGCTTGAAAACTACAAAAATTACTCGACAACGACAATTTGTATTTTCGCATTCCGACTAATCTGCCATCCGTAAGATTACTTCGTACTCAACAGACTTTCAAATAATCGAGTAACTCAGAGTACAGTATCCCCATAAGCCAATGACAGTAATACAATGCAGAAGGCATCCTGTTTATTGGTGGGAAATGTTCAGATAATAGGTCAAATTATTTATTGAACTTATTTGAATATTTCCAAAGGGATATACTCGTCAATGAGTATTTAATCAAGAAAGGGTTAATTGTTGTAGAGGACCTTGAATTGCCTCGATTTGTGGCTGACTGAACATATAATTTTAATCAACTTGAACATTTTTGAGAAATTTTAGAGTAGAGTGCCTTGAATTGTGGCTCACAGAACTCATAATTTTTAACAATTTGAAAATTGTGGAGAATGGTCTTCAATTATAGAGTAGAGGACTTTGACAAACGTTGAAACTTATCGATAAATTACCTTCATTGACATTAAACATGTGGGAACCCTTGTTCACTAATGGCTGTCATAAAGTTTATGATACTTGAACTAGTGAATTGTATTGTATATACATGTAGTTATGTTTCAGGACTATGTTATGAAGATATATAAAATTTACATAACATTGGAAGAGAAGGATTTAACTATTCTCCACATTATCTTATTCTTTTGTATATGCACTCAGACTCGGAATATGTTTTAATAAATGGATTCTCCCACTGAGCTATAAAAGTATACAGTGGAATGGGCTATTATTCATCTGCAGGGGTTTTCAGAAAAAATAAGCAGACGAAAGATAATAAAAGTGCAGAAAGAGTCCTATTTAATGGAAGGAAATGTTCAGATAATAAGTTAAACAAACAACATATTTGTGGTCATTTGTTGAACTTATTATCTGAACATTTCCAAAGGAACTACTCTTCAATGAGTATTAAAAGGGTTAACATGTTCACTGCTGATTACCAGTTATCTTGCAACTTTTGCAGGTAATTGAATGGGCATTGGCAGTTAATGTGTTAAACCCTACGTGCTGATATATCTGAGATGATCCTGCACTTGACAACATACAGATGCAGAACCAATAAAAGTTATATTTTCCCAATAGTGTACATGTACTTCTCGGCATCCCAAAATGGCCGAATGTATAAACTAGTTATTAGCATCTGGCATTGAATAACATTTAGTTGGATTATATATCTATATTTTACATATTCCGAATTCATGAAGTTTGTCGAAAATATTAAAATAAAATTCTTGAATTGATCCTGTTATCCAGTCGGAATCGGGCTGTTTTATGGTTGTACGATGCACAAGCCTTGAAATAGAGTGTCATTTGCAGAATGAGATCCCCAGAGGGTGAATTTAGTGACACTGTCCCTCATGGGGGGGGGGGGCTAGCTTCAACAAATTCACCCTCTGGGGACCTCATTCTGCTTAGGCCTTAACTGTTATGGGAGACCAAGGATCAGATTAAAGTTCCCTAGTTGAAGTGATGTTCAGCCATTTGTCACATCGATTATGCAATTTATCTTCTGCAAATTAGGGGATATAGAACTGAACAGAAGGGAAAAGTAACTGATAACAATGTTAATTTGAGTCTATAGATACATCCCAGAAGATGAGGCATATTAATAAAGCAGAATGAGGTCACCAGAGGGTGAATTTAGAGATGTTAGCATGCTGTTAGGGATAGCATCACTAAATTCACCCTTTGGGGACCTCGTTCTGCAAATGACAGACACACTATTTCAAGGCTTGATGAGGCAGTCGGAATTCATCATATGGCTCTATAACAAAACTCATAATAAGCCACGGGTGCGAATATTCATGAATTGATTCCATGTTAATGTTGATTATGCGATTTGACTTCTATTGACAGATAGATTTTTGGCCATAAGCCCTCGACCCAGTATTTTTGTTGTTAAAACCAGAGACGATATAGAAGTAATCAGGACCTTTGAATATTTCTTCAATATATGAATCTGTCCATTATTCGAGACCGGCTGGAACTAATAGACAAGAGAACAAGATGATGTGAAGTTTATTAGATTGTGGGAGGATACAGTAATGCTCTAGTAATCGACTCCTTAACCACAGCAGAATTATGGGTAATTTTTCAGGATTTAGTCGGAAATATGGCTTTTTGCCATTCATCGGAAACCTCTCAGTGAGAGCTTTCCGATGAATGGCAACAAACCATATTTCCGATTAAATCCTGAAAATTTACCCATAATTCTGCTGTGGTTAAGGAGTCGATTATTTAGGGCACTGCTTTAACTGAGGTCAACAATCAACATCAGCTGTACTTTATTTGACGATAAAAACTTGTTCCAATTGTTTGTATTTAAATTTTAAGATATTTCATAATTGTGTCTGATTGTGTTGCCAATTGCTTGCTTTTATATAGGCTGTGACCATTGTGACATTTAACCCTTTCTATGCTAAATGGATTCTCCCATTCATTTATATAAGTTTACAATGGAATGGTCTATTATTCATTTGGTAGGGTTTTCACGAAAAATTAGCAGATGACATATAATACAATTGCAGAATTTTTTTTTAAACTTATTTTATTTGTTCATAAATTGATTTATGACAAAAAGGATTGGAGGACAAGTGCTGTAATCCCTTAGAATACCATCCTCTCAATTGCAGAATGAGTCCTATATATTGGAGGGAAATGTTCAGATAATAAGTTCAACAAATGACCTGTTGAACTTATTATCTCAACAGTTACTAAGCGATAACTACTCGTCAATGAGTATTTAGTATATAAAGGGTTAAATTATGTAATCATTGATAATTTGATGTGACAAGAAAACTGATTATAAAAGTGTAATCAGAGAACTAGTTATACATGCACTGTATTGTGTAATCAATTATATGGCATGGACACATTACAGCAGGACATGCTAGCTAAAGCTATTAGATATAAGTGTGTGATTGACATTTCCAGTTCTAAATATGTTAATCCACGTCTTTGTTTAAAAATGAAAAATTCTTCAACAACAGATGAATAAGTGAAGTTTTAGCCATATTGTCACAATGAGGTTCAGGTTACTACCTATTGAGATTTTCGCCATTATAGACCAGGAACCAGTCAATTCAACAATAGGTATTGAATGTGTACCAATTAACCAACAGAAGATTCACAAAAACAATGACAGCTTATATATAGTTATATAGTCATTTATACTTTTACTCGCATAATGTAGAAACTTTGAAAAGTTGTTGCCAAAATTTGCTGAAAAAGTTTAATTAGTTTAACAGAGCTTATCCTGTAACACACCAGAGAACATTCATTCTTTTCACTTTTAATATGAAAAGTGTCATGCAAAAACCGTGTTATAATCAGCTTGTCCTATTGGTGTAACCTGGGACTAATATTAGTCACAGGTGTAACACACCAGAGAACATTCATTCTTTTTCACTTTTAATTGTGAACATTATGACAAGTGTCACGCAAAATAAAAAACCGTGTTATAATCATGGAAGAAATTTCGAACACCATAGCACAAATAGACATTATGATTTTACAAGAAAAAAGTTGTTCGAATGCAGGCAATTTAACACTGAAAGTACAGTAATGCTCTAAATAATCGACTCCTTAACCACAGCATAATTATTGGTAACTTTTCAGGATTTAGACAGAAATATGGCTTGTTGCCATTCATCGGAAAGCTCTCGCCGAGAAGTTACCCATAATTCTGCCGTGGTTAAGGAGTTGATTATTTAGAGCATTACTGTAGGTGCGGATATAAAAATTAGGGTGAATAAAGATTGTTCATTGCAGCAAGCGACCGGAACATGCATTCTTTTCACCTTAATTGTGAAAATTATGACAAGTGTCATACAAATTGAAAAGCAGTGTTATATCATGGTGAAATGGATATTTCAGTAGACATTATTATTTGACAACAAAACGGTTGTTTGAATATAGGCAATGTAACACTGAAAGAATGCGCGGATATCAAAATTAGGGTGAACAAAGAACCAAGCGACCGGCTCAGTCGCTGATTGGTAGAAAATATCTGCTAATAATTACTTGATTGACAGATGTGGAAAGGTCCATTGAGCCATCAACCCAATTCGTAGTAACCTGAGTTACCTCATCCTTTCGTGACTGGTCCCCGGACTATAAACCTTGCTATCGCTCTGCTTTGGACGTCATCGTTATAGACCGGTATGGACTATCGCCATTTTGGATCTCCGGTCAGAATTCTGACTGGGACTAAAATAGAACAGTGCAAGCTGATTGGCTGAAATGATTTGTGTGTTGTGTTCAAAGACCCAAATTTGACTCGATTCTGCCGATCTCTGGCAGGAATAAATTTTCAAAACATATTATTTTGATATCCTACTTAGTATTTATGAATAGATATTTATAAATATGTAAACTATATTCGCAGAACACACGAGGCAATGTATTGTGTTTTGATGGGTATCCCAGTGTTGCTGTTGTCTCTCAGTCGTTATATTTGGATCGATGACGTCATCTACTTAAAGATGGCAATAGTCCGTACTGGTCTCTTATGGGAGGGCACGTCACAGAGTGATAGCGTCGTAGTGTTTCACATATGAGCCAGGGACGAGTCTACATCCTTTCTTCCTTATTGTCAATAAAGAGAAAACTTGGGTAATATGATGCTTTATCATTTGATATGTCTCTGTTTGAGTGCAATATGTTTTAATTGAATGAAACCACATGTAGTGTTCAACCCTTTATTACAAGCTTGTTCCTAAAAATTGCAGTTGATATTTACAAACCCACATAAGCACCGTCCCATGCATGTGATGCGCATTCTGTTTACATCACACGACATAAATGACGTTCTCCTCAACCATGAAACTGGAACGACTAATTAAAAGCATCATAACACATGAATGAAAAACAAGCCCAGTATGTGCCTGAATAAATCTTTTAAGTCTGTTTTTAGCTCAACTTGACAAAATGAAATGTTTTTTTCTGGGAAAGATGTAACAATTTAAGTTCCTGAGGATTTTCCTTGAAAATAACCAATATCTTATTCCCCACCCAACCCCCAATTTTTTTTTTAATTAACATCTAATGGCCAGTTACTCTCATTTTATCATTCAATATGATATGACTATGCAACTCGTTGGTGGTAATGAAGCATGCTTCTTCTGTGAAAGAGGCAATTATTGAAGAGAAAATTCTTTGAAAATTACCTAGTTTGGTTTAAGCCTGAGTTCAGTGTGCCTGACAGCACTGCCTGTCATTTGCAGAATGAGGTGCCCAGAGGGTGAATTTAGTGATGCTATCCCACACAGTGGGCTAGCATCACCAAATTCACCCTTTGGTCACCTCATTCTGCATGGCCTCATCTGCTATGGGAGACATAGACTCAGCTTGAAGTTCCCAAATGGTGAATATTGTGATGTACACCCATTGAGAACCTCGATTATGCAATGTGTCATCTGCCACAATTGGGGATATAGAGAAACTAAACTAAAAAAGAAATAGAATCTATGTGTGAAGAAGTTTCTATAGAAATTTGATAACAAAGAAACTTTCCTGAGAGGATGAGGTCTAAACAGAATAAGGTCCCCAGAGGGTGAATTTAGTGATGCTAGTCTGCAAACGATAGGCACACTAAACTCAGGCTTGGATTGGTTTAAATAATATTTATTATACACTCAAAAAAAAATATATATAGAATAATTTATGACAAATTGTGACAGCATGACATTATTTAAGAATAGTCAAGGATGAAGAGGATCTAACAACAAGCGAGTCATCTAGTTACCTAGTTTATCTTACTGAAGAGAGCTTAAGATCCCGTGTTGTTATAAGAAAAGTCTTGCACCTCTGCGATATATATAATCGACAACGGGACAAAATGCCAACAGTTTCTTTTATCGGGGTCACCGCAATAATTTTCACTTCTACTTTAAACATTTCGTAGGGTTGTGATTTTGTGTGAGACTTTTCTCATAACAACACTAGACCTTATTAACTCTATTTCTATCTTTAACACTATGACTGAATATCTAGTCTACTGGGTGGAACATATTGATGATCTCTAATGAGTCACAATTCTAGACAAAATTTATTAACCGAGTGCACTAAATTTGATTGGAGCCTAGCTTTAGGGAGGGTCAAATCGAATTAAGCAGATGAGGTTAACAATTTTTTTTATAGAATTGTGATGAATTTGATATCCATTTTATCACATATTCACATTTTAGCAAGGAAAAACGATCTCAAAACGGCTGGGTTTAAAAAAAATTATATTTATTTCCTTATCACAACCAAAGAGGAAGTAAAGACACCTTCAAGAAAAAAATATAGTTTTTCAAACACCCTTATCACCCATGTTTATCTCACAGTCAACACTATAAAATAGCCCAACACAAATCGAATATCATAATTATATTCCAATTATCATTATGATAAAGTTCTTACTAAAAAAATGAGGCCGGGTTTAGGGGCTAATTAAGTGATAAAATAGAATTACTTTGAAGTACACTCCCTTTTGTTTTATATTAGGCCGCAATGCAAAAAAATGCGAACCAAAAAACGTACACATTGTTCCCAAGAACCAAATTTGGGCCCAAACCGCATTCAAGTGATTACACGGTGTGATTATAGATTATAATATACATGATATAATAAGAAGCTTGAATACTATGTGTGGCTGTTCAAAATAATACTGTTTTACTATATTCTTCACTACATGTATGTGTAATAGTCCAAGTTTCCTTGGATGTTAACCAGCTAGTGATATCGGTAGAGCGAGATGTTAATTTATGTCCAAGACCCATTCATATGGTGTTCTATGTCGGGCTTTACGCCCAGATGCAGTGGCAGGATATTTTATAAACATGAATCCATGATGCTATATATATCGAAAACAGTGACATCTTATAGTCATAATAATGTATTATAATCTTACTTTCATGCTAAATTACGCATAGAATATTCTGCATTATTAGGACCAACTTCGAGTTGCTTACATTTACATTACATTACATTTACATTTTCACATTAAATTGACTCTTTCAATTGACAAATGTTGTGGAGTTCAGAACAAATATCATGTTTTCTATGGAATAAACCTGCTTATTGTCACAATTGTGATATTTCAATATATTTATTGGTGGTTTTACCATTTTAGGTGAGCTGGTCAACAACCCTTAACCCTTTCAGTGCCAAGTCCGATTTTTGTATCAACCCATATTTCCTTGATCATTTTTCAAATTTATTGATTATAATAATGTGATACATTTATGGAAAGAGCTCTTAGAGCTCTTTCCATCAATGTATCACATTATTATAATCAATAAATTTGAACTCTTTCCATCAATGTATCACATTATTATAATCAATAAATTTGAAAAATGATCAAGGAAATATGGGTTGATACAAAAATCGGACTTGGCACTGAAAGGGTTAAAGCCCGACATAGAATGCTATATGAATGGGTCTTGGATATAAACTAGCATCTCACTTCTACCGATATCACTAACTGTTTTACATCCAAATAAACTTGGACTATACCTTTAAGGGCTTTATTTTGATTTAGAAAATTTAATGTATCTGTCTTATCGGTTTGTGCTGATCTGGATCTTTGTACTTCCTCCAAATCATCAGTATTAATTGATATCCCAAAAAGTAAAAAAAATCTTAGATGTTATGATGGGGCGAGTCCTGTTTGACATTATTATGAATGATTATGTATAAAGCCGTACAAGCCTGTTCTCATATACAGTAATGCCCTAAATAATCAACTCCTTAACCACAGCAGAATTATGGGTAATTTTTCAGGATTTAGTCGGAAATATGGCTTGTTGCCATTCATCGGAAAGCTCTCACTGAGAAATATGGCTTGTTGCCATTCATCGATGAATGGCAACAAGCTATATTTCCGACTAAATCCTGAAAAATTACCCATAATTCTGCTGTGTCATTATTTAGAGCATTACTGTACGTGTATGAAGAATATTTGAAATACACCTTGAGACTTAAGATATTTTTTCTGAAGACCAACAAATGGAGGGGGTCATTAACCCTCTCTTTACTAAATGGATTCTCCCATTTGGTCAAAAAGTATACATTGGAATGTTCTACTATTCATCTGGAGGGGTGTTCAGGAAAATTGAGCAGATGACTGAGAGATGAAAATATAGCAGAAGTATGATGGGAAATGTTCAGATAATAAGTTATTATCTGCACATTTCCCAAGGGAACTACTGGTCAATGGGTACTTAGTATAGAAAGAGTTAAATTATAACAAGTCACACACAATGTGTATCTCCAAAATTCTTCATATTCCTGTTGACACAAAACTCATGTGCACATTTTTCACCTTCATAGTGTGTTCTTTTTAATTCATTCCATGCACAATACGCGGATTGATGGTCTTGTAATCTTTATAAGAAATCTACTCAATAATTAATAATCATGGGAGTATTTAGGTAATAATTTCTTGTGCGATCATAATCATTTTGACACCATAAATTATACACCTACAGAAATGCCCTAAATAATCGACTCCTTAACTACAGCAGAATTATGGGTAATTTTTCAGGATTTAGTCGGAAATATGACTTGTTGCCATTCATTGGAAAGCTCTCAGTGAGTGCTTTCCGATGAATGGCAACAAGCCATATTTCTGACTATTTAGGGCATTACTGTACACATCTATTCTTCCTTTCATTCAGCAACACAACATATAATTTATCTAAAACTTGAATATATTGTAAACAAATAATGGATGATAAGTAATTATTATTGTCACATCTGTGGATCAGACAGAATTGAATAGTAATACCCATCCCTCATTAGCATATGTAATCCTAGTCCCAGTCTGCTCGTATGTAAACCAGCTAAGATATTGGGATAGATAGATGCTGTTTACCCAAATATCTCAGCTGGTTTACATTACATACCAGCAGACTGGGACGAATGTAATCCATACAATTGATTCACGATGCTTTATATTCGGATGTCCGATTTAAGAAAAGGAATTGTTTATTCAAATACAGTAATGCCCTAAGTAATCGACTCTTTAACCACAGCAGAATTATGGGAAACTTTTCAGGATTTAGTCGGAAATATGGCTTGTTGCCATTCATCGGAAAGCTCTCGGTTGTTCGACAAAATTTGGCCTTATTACCAACATATAGCCTCTTGATTTTAGAGTTATCCATCTTCATCTGCAATTCGGTCTGAGACCGTCAGCTCATCTACTTTTACTGGGCCACTAATATAACAATAACATGATTTTTGAGGGCGTTATGGTTTATTAACGGCCCGGCTGGAATGGTTAACAGCCCAAGGGCCTATTAGCGGCCCGAGACGAAGTCGAGGGACGCTAATAGGCCCGAGGGCTGTTAATCATTCCAGAGGGCCGTTAATAAACCATAATGCCCGATGAAATCATGTTATTACTATTATTACCACAGTTTTGGACATTTGACCCATTTGATGATATAGTGGAATAATGAAGTAGATTAAGAGAGAAATATTTTCAAGAACATTTAAATTTGATATCATTTGACTTGTCAGCTGACACGGACTGACGGAGTCTCGAAAATAGGACAGGGGGAAAACCAGCATTGGAGACGAGTAACAACCAATGAGAGGTTGACAGCTAAAATTATCAATGCATGTATATATACTTACGCTTGATACAATAATTCAATCATATAGCGTGAATTCCAATCATAAAACCACTATAGTGTCGAGAAAATCGGATACATCTTCCCATTATTTTCTTGAAATAAACACGCCAGATCGGAAGTTGAAGGGACGTAACTCTCGCGATAATAAACGAGATCTATAGTTTCCGGGCGGCGGGCCGATAATGAACTAGGCTTCTCATTATCGGCCCGCGGCCCGCTGTTTTGGTAACAATACGCTATTTGGAACGCCCCGAAAAACATTATCAATGGCCTATAGAACGCCCTATAAAGTGGTAATAATATAACAATAACATGATTTCATCGGGCGTTATGGTTTATTAACAGCCCGGCTGGAATGATTAACAGCCCAAGGGCCTATTAGCGGCCCGAGACGAAGTCGAGGGACGCTAATAGGCCCGAGGGCTGTTAATCATTCCAGAGGGCCGTTAATAAACCATAACGCCCGATGAAATCATGTTATTACTATTATTACCACAGTTTTGGACATTTGACCCATTTGAGGATTTAGTGGAATAATGAAGTAGATTAAGAGAGAAATATTTTCAAGAACATTTAAATTTGATACCATTTGACTTGTCAGCTGACACGGACTGACGGAGTCTCGAAAATAGGACAGGGGAAAACCCAGCATTGGAGACGAGTAACAACCAATGAGAGGTTGACAGCTAAAATTATCAATGCATACTTACGCTTGATACAATAATTCAATCATATAGCGTGAATTCCAATAATAAAACCACTATACTGTCGAGGAAATCGGATACATCTTCCCATTATTTTCTTGAAATAAACACGCCAGATCAGAAGTTGAAGGGACGTAACTCTCGCGATAATAAACGAGATCTATAGTTTCCGGGCGGCGGGCCGATATTGAACTAGGCTTCTCATTATCGGCCCGCGGCCCGCTGTTTTGGTAACAATACGCTATTTGGAACGCCCCGAAAAACATTATCAATGGCCTAGAGAACGCCCTATAAAGTGGTAATAATAAGTCTTGATGGTGAAAAATATTAGATTTCAAAAATTGATATCTACAGTGAAGTACATTATTAAGAAAGAGATAAAAACAAATAAATATATTCCCCGCGTTATTGTTTCGATTATATAAGTTTCCCTGTCAAAACATCAAAAAGTTCCCAGGTTTTGTACTAGTGGAATATGATCTCTACGGGCGTTAGCCATAGTAGAGATTCATGGCATAATCTACAAAAAATGGTAACACTAATATATATCTTCTCATCAGACGTGTTTCATAGTGAGCTAGAAAAAATTAAAATGTAGCTGATTCGCTATCTATTGTTGTCAGGCCTGAGTTTAGTTAGTGTGCCTGTCATTTGCAGAATGAGGTCCCCAGATGGTGAATTTAGTGAGGCTATCCCGCACAGTGGGCTGGCATCATCAAATTCACCCCCTCCGGACCTCATTATGCATGACCTCATCTGCTATGGGATACCACATGGTGAATATTGTGATGTACACCCATTGGGAACCTCAAGTATGCAATGTGTCGTCTGCCAATTTGGGGCTATAGCGAAACTAAACTATAAAAGAAATAGAATCTATGTGAAGATGTTTCTATAGAAACTTTCCTGAGAAGATGAGACCTAAGCAGAATGAGGTCCGGAGAGGGTGAATTTGGTGATGCTAGCCCACTATGCGGGATAGCGTCACTAAATTCACCCTCTGGGGCCCTCATTCTGCAAATGACAGGCACACTAAACTCAGACTTGTTTGTGGTTGAGTTATTTATATAGGTGAAGAATACTCACATCGATGTGACATCGTGCCGCCATTTTCTAGCAAATTATGACTTAGGTTCCCGACCGTGACACAGTTTACAGTAATGCCCTAAATAATCGACTCATTAACCTTAGCAGAATTATGGATAACTTTTCAAGGGAGCTTTCCAATGAATGGCAACAAGCCATATTTCCGACTAAATCCTGAAAAATTACCCATAATTCTCCTGTGGTTAAGGAGTCCATTATTTAGGGCATCACTGTAGTTGTTGAATTGAATGAGCAAAATTTAAAAATTATTTTATCGGTATATCCCAGTATGAGTGAAGCGAGACTATTGAGCGAGTATATGTTCAATATATTCACGTTCACTCTGAGTATATCCCAACTTATTATAAGACACCAGTTTGGAAAGCTACCTATGTTTAAGGAATGAATTTGACTGTATCTTTATCTTTCAACAATCATTTTTGCAAAAAAACTGCACTCATACATGTAGCCTTACAATGAAATTCAACTACTATATTGAGCATAATGGCATAAATTTTCGAATTCCACCCTGTAATAAGTGAGATCACTGAGTAGGGACCGTATTGGATTCATCCAGCCCCGTTCCATGGTTTCAGAGATTCATCCAGCCCCAATTCCGTGGTTTTAGTGCTACAGGTCAAAGTTCTGGAGTAGCATTTCCATGTATGGAGATTCTGAATATTCATGAGTTCCATATATGGAAATGCTACTCAAGAACTTTAACCTAACTCTATAATTCAGATAATTCATCTTTAATGTCCATTTAAATCATTTTAAATTTCAAAAAAAATGGGGAAACACTTCTGTATCTAAAAAGAAATTCTCTTCCAAATGGCAATTCTCGGCTAAACATGTTATTTTATACACCAGAATCTAACTGAAAACCAAAATAAGTTTCATGACAAATAACCTGGAACCTTGAATGCATTTTAACCCTTTCATGGCAGGAGCTGTGCTATTGCAGCATTAAAGATCCTGTGCCAGTGCATTCTCTTATATATGCTAGTCTCCCATAGGGAGCCTAGCATATACACATGTATAAGACATTGCACTGGCTTACAAGGTCAAGGTAAATATTGTTAGGACATTGTATTCTCTTATGTACAGTAATGCCCTAAATAATCGACTCCCTTAACACAGCAGAATGATTCTAAATCCTGAAAAATTACCCAAAATTCTGCTGTGGTGAAAAGGAGTCGATTATTTAGGGCATTACTGTATGCGAGGCTCCCTATGGTTCCCTAAAAGGGTTTTCGCAAAATTTCACAAAGCTCCAGTCATGGAAGGGTTAAACCGTGAGAAATGTGGTTTGGCTGGTGAGCTGGCAATATATTTTATTAGAAAAAAACTGGTTTACTGCTGTATTTTATACTGAGTAGTGAACTGTTCATAATGTCATAAACCAAAATCATCTTGAAATCATAACTTTTTATAGGCTCATATCTAAAATGTCTGTTCTCTACATGTTGTGTACATGTATGATGTATCTCTATGCATCTGTTGATTGAAAAATGAAATAATCTTCATTGAAACTCTTGTTGTTCTTTTCATTTGCAAACTCCACTGTCCATTGGTTCTGCACTCTGCATTGATTTGACCCATTGTGGAGGGGGATTGGGTTGGGCCAACATTGGGGTTGATCCATATATATATATATATTAGTATTTTAAATTTATCTTTGGATGAAAGTATGAAAAAAACAACATATTTCATAAGAAGTCATACCGGTACATTGTATGTTATAAGAAGTTTCAAATTAACCATTTATGTGAATAATAAACATTGCATCCGGAGTAATGATATGTTAATTTTGTGAGTTGTCTTTATATGTACAATGTACCGACAGGGAATTCATTTGGTGAAAATCTACTAAAACTATTGGCATTGATCTAGACCTACTATTTGACAGTCTCAGTTTCACATAGTCAGCCTATTAAAGGCCCACTTAATTTTTGAGTCACCGAATAATTTTTAAGGGTGCCTTAATAACAATCTATGCCATAAAATATGATTAAAATACTATATTTCATCACCATTTGGAACGTCTGTGTCTCAGAAGGTGCCCATAGAGAAATAGATAATAGCTGAAATCATAAAATAATTTCCCCTGTTATGGCTCCCAGAATGCAACAGAATTCAAACTATAGTTTTATTTTCAATGGAAGGGGAATAACTGTATATTTAAATATATAGAGTTATTCCCCTTCCATTGAAAAAAATAGACTTTATGCAGAAACTTGAGCAAAGAACTGATGTCGGTAACTCAACAAAA
Source organism: Siphonodentalium dalli (assembly GCA_032622095.1). Lineage (NCBI taxonomy): Eukaryota > Metazoa > Mollusca > Scaphopoda > Gadilida > Siphonodentaliidae > Siphonodentalium > Siphonodentalium dalli. Next base: position 48,761,831 of record CP136062.1, read on the forward strand.
ACAGCATGTTCACAGTTTATTACATCGAATAAGTTGAAAATACAATGTTTTGGAGCTTCCTCTTTCAAATGGTATATAATATGGCATACATTTTATATAATGTGATCTAGGGGTTAGAAAATTAAGTGGGCCCTTAAATTTAGAAAATTACCGAAAAAATATATCTACCTCGGCCTCCTTGACCTTACCATCAATACCAATAACAAATATTTTAGTAATGGTCTTTGGTACATGTAGGTAGGAAGGCTTTTTTAGCTCAACTTGATGAAGTTGGCGTCCGTCGTCTGTTTGTCCGTCCTTCTGCCTTTCAACAATTTCTGTTAATTAGCACACCCTACAGGCCACATCTCTCATCCAATCGTCACCAAACTTCATATGGATCTTTGCGGTGACCTCTCGGTGGGAGCCATTAATTTTGTTCCAAATTCATTAAAAAACATGGCCGCCAGCAGCCCTTTGATTTCAAATTTGAATCCATTGCCCACCCTGCAGCCCGCATTTTTTTGAAAATTTACAGGCATGTATTGGATCACCTCTAGATAGGAGCCATCGATAGCAACCATCTTGGATTTTACTCTTTGCATGACTAAATCCTTTGGCACACCGTACAGACAATATCCCTTATTCGATCATCACCAGACTTCATATGGATATTTAGGTGGCCACTAGATGGGAGCCATCAAAATTTTCCTTATTTCATTGAAAAACATGGCCACCAGCAGCCATCTTGGATTTTACTCTTTGTATGACTCAACATCTCGGTACACCCTATAAGCCACCTGCCTCATCCGATCATCAGCAAACTTCATAGGGCTCTTTGGGATGTCCTCTAAATGGGACCCTTAGGTTTTTTTTCTTCAAAATTCATTAAAAAACATGGCCACCAGCAGCCATTTTGGATTTTAAATTTTAATCCATCGCCGCACATTGCAGCCCGCATTTATTGGAGAATTGTTTTGAAAATTTACAGCCATATTTGGATCACCTCTAGATAGGAGCTATTGAATTTGAATGATTTTCGATGAAAAACATGGCCGCCAGCAGCCATCTTTGATTTTACTCTTCGCATGTCTAAATCCTTTGGCACACCCTACAGACTGTGGATCCCTCATCCGATCGTCACCAAACTTCATATGGATCTTCCTTCGGGTGACTTCTAGATTGGAGCCTTGGTTTTTTTTCCAAAATTCATTTAAAAAACATGGCCACTAGCAGCCATCTAGGATTTCAAATTTTAATCCATCACTGCACCCTGCAGACCGCATTTATTGAAGAATTATTTTGAAAATTTACAGGCATGTTTTGGATTGTAGGGGGGTTTTGTTATATGGGTAGACATATCTTATTTGTTTTTGTTTTTGTCGAAATATTAGCATGATGAAGCGGCATTAGTGGATTTTTTTTATTTTTCTTGGCGACCATTTTGGAAGCCATCTTTCCATAGAATCAAATAGTCAAAATCCACTATGTCCTTTCTTCATTTCAACATTCGTGGTGTAATCTTATAGTAAATGAAGTCAGGGCCTATAAATATACTATTTATTGTCATATAGTAAATGAAGTCAGGGCCTATAAATATACTATTTATTGTCATGATGAAGTACTTAGAATATTCATAGCAAATAGCATAGTTAACGCCCACGCTGATAGTTATGAAATGTTCCACGTCGCGCCACCTCGCGGGAAAATAATTTAATATGGGTAGTGACCCTGCTTATTGGATTGTGAAATAGGCTGTGCGCATGCGTCTTCGGTGTCCATCTTCCGTGGTCTAGGCAAAATTTGAAAGTCGGCTGGCGATATTTCATTAAAAATTGAAGGTCACCGCTGAAGAAATTGCTTCTATACGGGGTAGATTGAAGTGTTTATTAGTTGATATTTTATCAACTATTTGAATGGATCCAAGAACTGCCTGGTATTCGCCAGAACAACTTGGGTTAGCACATGACATTTGGACTCGTGTTTGGGAGACGGCGATAGAAATAGGCGTGGAAAACATGTACATATCGATGGATCAAAAATCGCAAGACTTTCTTCCTTTGGACAATAATGTCAATGTAAAGCAGCACAATATTAATAACAAACAAAATTTTCGTGTGTCTAACGCTGCGTTCAAGCGTAAGAGAGAAAATCGTGCCAGCACGTATGGACTGAACCACTCGTCTTGTAAACACTTTCTGAGAGAAGATGGCGGATTAACACCTTGGAAGCGAAAGGAAAAAGTTTATCCACATGGGATAATAGGGTGTGTATGATACCTTCTTTATAGTTGTGCACTTCTTAATCTATTTTAGTTTGTATTTTTAAATTTTTGGTCTGAATTTCAAACAAGTATTTGAAGTCATGAGGTAATGACTCAGCAAGAGAAAGTGAAACTGAAACCGTGAGATTTGGTCACAGAGAATGAGTCCGTTCTTATTGTATAGAAATACTGCAAATGCAACAGTTTCCCAAAGTGTAGCCTACCCCAGAACGGCAGAGTAATCGACCAAACCAACCAGGTCAACAACTCCTGGTCAGCCAGAGGCCGTTTTAATCGTTATCACCAGTTCAACTTCAAGCACAATACAGAAAGCCAATGACTTCTCCATGAGGTGTCTAGATCTCTTTGTCAGTCTAACACTTTGACCCTTTGTCAAGTTTGTGTGATCAACAAAATTGAGCAACATCAAGTTCAATTAGTCCATGCGATTCCGGGAGCTATTATTATTAACTTTCGGTATGGCTCCCTAACTTTGAGTCACACTTCTCTCTCGTTCTGTTACAAAGTGGGTCTGTTGCGGTCCTCGAGATAGCGGGAGTAGTGGAGCCGCTTCTGTGTTCATGCAAATACAAAAAGCCATTGACTTCTCTGCATGAGATGTCTACAGACCTTAACATTCCCCCAAATTCAAGTCTGTAAACACTGTGCCCAAAATAATGAAATGTGCCCAAAATAATAGGTTTCGAACACGGACCAAATCATCACGGCGGTTTTGAATCGAACCGAACCTCGAAAGTAGAGATGGGCGGTATTGAAATTTCAATCTCGGTATCGGTAAATTTTCGTTATTTACCTCGGTAACGGTACGGTAATCGGTACTGTAGTAACCTGGCTACAACACTTGCCCGCAATTACCAGATATACTCACACTATCTATATTGAGTGTCCTGGTCCTTGGCCGGCCGGCAAGCTATCGGTATTCTCTGTTGTGTAGTGTTGAAACGATTAGTGGTTTTGAGGAATCGACTAGTCGCCAGAGGGAATCGACTACTAATCGACTAGTCGGACCCCTTCCGAAACTTACCGTTTTGTGCTCATATACCTATATAATTTGCCGTTTGTTTTGAGTACCATTAACAAACTTTGCATTTTCGAATGCAAAGCAAGACGTGATTTAACACTATTTGCCCTGATTATTTGGCTTAATATCACTGAAGGTTAATAGGTTATTAATTTGTCCCAGGTATATGATGTTTTATGACAATCAAATTACCATCCAGTTGATGTATGTATCTAAACGGTGGTGACAAACACCTGATCGATCGCGGAAACGCTACGGATTACGGAGTGGAAGCGCATGCAACAATCAGAAACCGGTGCATTATTCTATATGTTTTGTGTAAAAATGTTCCTTTAAAATTTATATGGTATGGTCTACCGGGCCGTACCGGTTCTTACATACAATCAAACTTGTTTTCGAACTTGCCCAGTGTGATTGTCACTGATTGACTTCACAAACGGGCGTACATGAAGAAATGCAAGATATTTTGAGAAACGAACTTTTTCTCTGACAGAGTCAAACAACAGTTACAAAATACATGTTATAACAGCTGTAGTGCGTACAAGCCTTTTATGCTTGCAGATGTCATGTACATATATCGGACACGGAATGTGGTAAAGTTCCCTGTATATATAGAGTCCGCATATATTAAAAATGGGCCATGCATTGCGTACATAATGTTGTTCCTTGCATTCATTGCAAGGTCACGATATGACATAGCTTAATCACGGACAGTCATTTTCCCGCCAAAACGCACGTGTTTTCACTGTTTGATTTGATCGCGTACATAATTGTCTCTCGTGCATGGTACATTGTAAATATATATACAATATATACAATTTTACTCGCGAGTCCCCAAATACACAATCGATCGTGTCAGTTTCAAAAATAAAACTGCGCAGACCGGCGATGTTAATAGTACATTTCAATGCGATGTCATAAGTTCTATATTTAGCCCGATTCCAGGAATTTGCGTCATCCAGATTATGTTACAGCTTTGTCACCGCCCTATTCCGTGAAGGATTTAAGTTTGAGGTGCTAAAATACATTGTAATTTTTCACAAACACAGCCCATAAACGACGTGGGATTTCCGAAGTGACTCGCCAGTTTAGTTCGAAATACGCAACGCTATTCGATGCATAGCATGGCCGACCGCGGGTTTGCTCTATAGTTATATCTATAATACAATATATCTAGAACGTGCGATCATATACGCTCGCCCATGCGTCAGTTGATGCATGTGGTGGTTGTAAAAAATATCACACAATTTTACAAATAAACTTTAAAGGTATACTGACATAGTGCTTCAATAAACTATAATATTGGACTTGTTATTAAACTTAAAACTTAATAATGTCACCTCGCCACTAACTTGATTGAAGTTGAGTCCTGCACACCTGCAAACACGTTGACCAGTTATCACTCAGATCAATTCCGTCATGCCGAAATAGACACGGTTGCGATAGGCGCTGATTCTATGAAGTTGATTATCAAAACCGGCCGTCTCAACTTCAAAGAATAAGCCGCCGTGGCGCCGACAAATACATTGAGTCATTGGGTTTCGCGCTCGTGCATGACCACCAAGTACTGAAAGCAGTTATCGCATCAAAGGGACAACAAAGAAGGCTTTAACAAGCTAATTGTGATTGTGTATTTCGATAGCCTGATTGTTTAAATTGTCCACTAATTCGGTAACGGCAGCAACGGCACTGCTTTCGCGATGGCATAATGGTGGTGGGTGTGTTCCGACTAGTCGACTGGCCGATTTCGGAATCGACTAATTTAATAATTGCGTCGATTTCGATTAGTCGATTAATCGTTTCAACATTACTGTTGTGGTATTTCACGTCTAGTCTGTTTCATGGTCTGGTATCAAAGTTAGGCGGGAAATCGGGCTCTGGCCTTGACCTCTCTGACGCCGGTGAATTTACCGGCGACAGAGAGCGTCCAAAAGATGCCACAGTACTAGTATTGGTATTAAATTATAAGACCAGGGCAAAGATTCCCAGTAAATTGCGGTAATTCAAGTTTTTAACTGAACAATATACAGTATATATGCCCATGGTCCATGGATTTACTACAGTACATTCGTGACAGCTAAATTAAGCACGTTCGCGCAATGTCATGAAAATCGGCTATGGCAATTTCCGAACTGCAGATGCCCAAACCCATGGGTGGTTTATATTCTCCTTGCAGCATAATAAACCATCCATGCATACATGTATATAAGAGTCCCTCTTTATTATATCAGACTAGCTAGCACATGGTACTCAAGCGTAAATTTAAAGTTATCACGTGATCATTTTTTGGTCAGATATAGGCATACCGGTATATATATATAGTATACTGGTAAGTATATATGTTTAATAAAGTAATTTACAGTAGGATGTATATGTACCGACATAATGTCGTGCCCAACTTGCTAAGAATATATGCTATTTCCAATTGGCAAGATCAGGTTGTATCAAATAATCTGCACTGCGTATATCAAGTCGCTATTGCATCACCGTCTAATTATAAAGTAACCTCACTAACCTGTGGGGGTTTCAATTATGTTTGCACGGGGACCCTCCATAGCACGTGCTTTGATTCAACTTGGACACAGATTATAGACTTGGGCCTGTATCGCATTGCCCATGCATTTTCCAGTTTGCATGGACACCAAAATTGACACATAACACTCCAGGTGTAGTCAAACGTCATGATGTTAGTTAGTAGTTATACTGTCATTAATACTCGTGGGCTCCAAATAAAAGTGCAGGCCCAAATAATAGTGCAGGGAGGAAATTCCATTGAAAGTTACAGCCCACTTAATTCAAATAAGCACTGTGCAGGGGGTCAATTTCCCAAGAAAATAATAAACGTGCATGCATGTTTATTTGGAGCCCAAGAGTATGTGGTAAAGATCAAAGAAGCTGCCGGCCAGCTGTGCCCTTGATGTAACAACGTTTCAATATACTAATCCATGTAGTAAGTACCGAGTTATCATAAATATTCTCCGATTCTCGTTGCTTATGCTTAACCGATCATGCAATTTTCTTGACCGGTCACGGCTACGGTGAAAAGGACACGCATACAAGTTAGCAACACATGAATAATTTCATTACCGAAAATACAATATTTTTATTTTTGATTCGGTACGGTAAATCGGTATTACGCTGATACCGATACCGCACTGTAAATACCGAGTACCGCCCATCTCTACTCGAAAGGTTCGCAGGGGACTAGAATTGGCTGCAGTTATATCAACATCGCTGGTTCAGGTCGGTTGCCAAAGTAATAATCATGAACCGACCTGACTACCGTACAGTAATGCCCTAAATAATCAACTCCTTAACCACATCAGAATTATGGGTAACTTTTCAGGATTTAGTCATGCTGCCACTGGCACGGATAGAGGTACACATAGAATTATTTCCTACATGCACTCATCACCTCATAAATTGCCTGTGCAAATCCTTACACTTGTACATGTACGGTACTGTATCATAACAGATCGATGATTTCACCAGGGTTGCACCAGGGACAGATTCAGGCCCTCTCCTAAAAGCAAATATTGATTATTGATAATTTATCCTAATTTCTAACAGCTGATTGCTATTCTGAAATTTACCAACTTACCAAGGTGTGTGAGTGTCCATCCCCAAGTCGAGATATACTTACAAATTTGTCAAATGGGCACTTCAATTTTATTAGTTAAATAATGCACTCATTTAATCGACAATCGTCATTACTACTCATTACTATTGTATTATATTTGTTTTCAACTTTAATGTTTTTTTTTCAGACTACATGATGAGATTATAGACTTTTATGACTATATGTCACCTCGGCGAGAAGAAGAATATATGCGTCAGCAAGTAGTGAAGCGTATTAAACAAGTTATCCAGGAGTTGTGGCCCTTTGCTGAGGTAAGCTTTTACAGCAAACTTAGCCAGATTAGAATGGCGGCCTGTTGGCACAGTGCCTTTGCAGAGTCAACAAAAATTGGGTGTTTAGATTGTATAGTTACCCACATGATATGAATCATTTATTGGATATTTAAACAACACTGATTATACGGTAAGCTTTCGGGCAATGACTGTTTGTTTTCCTCTAATGTGAGCAGATGTACGGTAAAGTCGAGTACTCTATGTTTAAGGGATGACAGGTTGAGAATTCAATATTTTTTCTTTTAAATAAAAAAAAACAGCATATTTTACATATTTTACCTTTTTCTAACAAAAACAAAAATAATATCCCCCAATCTGCGGGACGAACCTTGTTATTATTTTTTTAAGTGTATTAACATTCGTTAATAGCGATCTGCAGGACCATCCTTGTGAACATTATTTTTTTTAAGTGTAATAACATTCATTATCACGATAGTATTAAATTTGATTATTTCTGGGGGTTTTTTTTCAGAAAAAAATCCATTAAATTACGAATTTATCCTCAAAATATTGCTTATAAATTTGGTAATTTAAGATTCCATTAAATTTCCATTATTTTGACTTAGTCGATTTCAGAATAACCTACATGATCATATTGTGTAGGTCATTATCATTTTGACCTACATTCACATTGTACTGTAAAACATTTGGAAATTATGATCAGGTTTGTATTTAAATATCCCTTGGGGAGTATATAAATCATGTAAGGCCAAAAGGAAGAATACCTGAGTTTAGGGTAACATGACGGATAAAAACAGGGGCGGGCGGGCGGTACTTTATTTTATTTTTTCATTTTATTTTTCACGGGTATAGTATTTAAGTATTCGTGCCTTCTAATCGTCTGCCAGTGTCACTCGTATAAAGCTTGGACAATTCATTGTCACACTAATCAATGTCATGGTAGCTTTAATCAGTTTAATGGTGTTACAGAAGTTCAATGACATGTACATGTATACAGCATGATATTAAATGATATTATATATAGAACTAGAAGGTGACCCGACTTCGTCCGGGCTTTGACCTTGAATTGACCATTTTGAAGGTCAAGGTCAGTTCGGGGTCACAATTTGACCCGTCGAAAACACTCCCCCGATAAAAGTATCCGTAGGTATCAAATTTCGTCGAAATCCGTTAATTGTTTAATTTAATTTGAGTTAATTCTGCCTTTTTAATCAAGAGACATGATGGTAGCCGTCCCGTGATGGTACCCGTCCCTAAAAGAGGTACGTTTGTGGGTACCCGTTTCAAGGTGAAGATCACCTCGGGCGGAAAGCCCTAAGTACGTCACACAACACGCTCATGTCTGGATACAGTCTTACACGCACACGCCCAGGCGTAATAATCACATTACACACATACGCTCATACGCTCTTTATCGACGCCACTGCGGATACGAACGATCTTTAACTATCAACGCGATTAACCCCACCGTGCCAATGGCGGTAATTTTTGTGACACTGGTGGAGAATGGGTGCTCTGACGTTCTCAGAAGCGATGCGATGCCACTTCATCTGGTATTTTACCCTTAGATAGGAAGTTTGGGCTCAATGATTGCCTCAATCCGTCCGGCAGTTTTCGAGTTCATCGCGTTCACACACACACACACCCCCCGATCTTCCAAAATATATAATAGATAAGTGTCTAGTGTTGGAAATTAAACAGTTTATGTTCATGCTGAAGCTAGGATATTACAGGCCAAATCCTACGAGTGGACATATTACTGTTCAATTTCCCACACAAGACACTTATGATATTTTGTTTATTCACCGACTCGAATACTAAGAAATTTTGCGAAATATTCAACTCAGAAGGTGAATTTAACAAGAGTTCCTCCATTGGAAATGGCACATACATGCGGCAACGCGAACGTGACGTTCAGAATTATTTTTAATCTGACATTTTATCACTATGTCCTTTTCGGTCAGTTCAGAATCCGGTTCACGCACGCCAACATGTCTGTGCTATAGTTGACATTGGCGCCATGATCAGGGATGTGGCTAGAGGGTCTCCGCTGTGGGGGGGTGTCCACCTTGGGAATTTCCAACTGCACCCCCCCCCCCCCCCCTCTGAGTCGGAATCACACCAACACAACTTTTTGCATAATTCCATTTGCACCCCCCCCCCCCCCCCACCCCCCTTGAGTCGGAATCGCACCAACACAACTTTTTGCATAATTCCATTTGCACACACCCCCCCCCCCCCCCCCCCCCCCCCCATTGTACCTCATGCTCAGGCCTAATTTCCTATATATTCATAAGCCATGCTTCTATTTTCCCAGTATGAGAACATTAAGATATTTTAACCTGAAAATTGCCCCAAAAAAAAACTAGTGATCTAATTCCAGACAAATGCACACAGCTACCGACAACAGACCAGGAAACACCGGGCGACCATGGTTGTTTGGCCCGGTGTGAGAAAATTTTGAAAAGTATATACAAGAAAATCGCAAATCCTAGCATCTAGACTGGCCTCAACTGAAGCTTTCCTAGTGTTGGAAATTTCAAACCTCATGCTCCCCCTCAGGTTGGAAAATTCTTCAACTGATGACCATTTATGTCTACAAGTATGACCAAATGTAGTAAAAATATTGTTTTGCTAAACTAATTAGCAGTTTTGTATTGGCCATGTGGATGGGGCAATGGCACACCGGGCCGACCATGGTTCGGCCTGGTGTGCGAAAATTTTGAAATCGGAACAAGAAAATCGCAAAATCCTAACATCTAGACTAGCCTCAAGCCTTCCTACTGTTGGAAATTTCAAACCCTACACCCCCACTTAGGTTGGAAAATTTCTAACTGATGACAATTCCAATGACAATGTTGACCAATTGTATGACAATATTGTTTTCTTAAATTAACTAGAAGTTTTTGACTGGCCACGGGGAGGGACCAGGACACAAGCTTTCCAAGTGTTGGAAATTTCCAACCTGTCACCCCCCCCCCCCTAAGGTTGGAAAATTTGACCAAAAATAGGAACATATGCAAATATTGGTCGAAAAACAATAAATTTCCCCCAATAAATTGTTTTATAATCAAACTACAAGAACATTTTCAACCTATTGTTGGTGTGAAATTTCGTTGTGGCAGGTATGAAATTTCCAACTATTGAAAATATAGCTCTCTGCTGGGGGGGGGGGGGGGGGGGGGGGGGGGGACACGATATTTGCAAGGAAATGGTTTACTTGTTTAAGCTAATTCCGTAGTCGCGAATTCCTAATTACAAAAAAATAAAATGAAGTCAGAGGAAATTTTTGAAAAACGATAAAATGGAATTTGGCGGCAGGTTTTGAGTAGGGGCGGGCGGGTTACCCTAAACACAGGTATTCTTCGTTTTGGCCTAATGGATATGTAAATATGAATATTATAAATTATGTACTCTTTACAATATTCCTGTCATTGTTTTTACAGGTGGAGGTGTTCGGCAGTTTTAGAACGAAATTGTATCTGCCAACAAGGTAGGTACACAACACAGAGAGAGTACAAACCATGTGTAAATAGCTGTATCAAATTTTATTTGTTATATTGTAAAACTTCTCCAAATCAGACCCTTAATAAACCCTCTCTCCATACCGAATGAATTGTCCTGTCTGAATTCACCGAAATGAGTTCTCAATAAAATGACATCTATAAACCGGAACCTCTTCGAAATGTGAGCGAACACATGTATTTTACTTTTGCCAAACTGAACGCACCTGCAAACAAGCCTGAATATAAGCGGCCGGACACGGACATTGTCCGATAAAAATTACCAAATGTCCGATGGTTTTCAGTTTCCACCTGCCGTTATGTCCGGCGGCATTTTATGTGTGAATTTTACTTCAAACTCGTCTTATAGGTTATATGTCAGAAATATACAAATTCAATGTTTTAATTTCCTATTAAAATAAACCCAAAACTATCTAAATTTGTCAAACTATACCTGACTATACCGGAAGTTTAAAAAATGCTCGTCTGATTTCCCCAACAGTTATATATAGAACATATTTCTCAAAATACAAAAAACTCTTGAACGGAAATCATTGCGGAACGAAACGCATGATTGGAACCATATTACGGACAGTAAATCATTTTATGGAATATAGTAGCACACATACATGTGCCGCATCTGCGTATTATTATTAGAATTATGCTGCGGCTATGCCTGTAATGTACTAGGAAGGCAAACTAAAATAAATTGTGGTCCGTTTAGATGTATGCATGGTGCCACGTTTTGAGATGCAGCACGCTGCACGCCGTCCTCGTGAAAATATCATCTGCATGTGTATTGAATTGTGCAAACAAAACAAAACAATGCCGAAAACATTATCAGATTTCTGGGGTGCCTGTCCCAAACAAAAATCACTGGCACCTTCACCTCGGCCTCAGATAGAAAATAAACAAAACAATATAAGAGAATGCTTCGGCACACGGTTTTTGTTAAATTTCAGGAAGCTCCAGTCACGAAAGCCTAGAAAGGGTTTAAGTATAATTTAATTTACTGTTTTACTTAACTCTAGCAAAGAGAATATAGTGACTTGATTGTTCAATGATCATACACTAATTCAGCTTCAATTTTTGTTGAATGTTCTTAACAAATTTAAAAGCAAAACTTTTTCGACAAAATGTCAGATGCATTTTAAAAAATGTCAGACAGACCTGTGTTAGTGCCTGACATTTGTCAGGTGGTGAGCAAAAAATTAAATTCAGGCTTGCATGCAAAGTAATTTTGTACTGTTGCATATTAAAGCATACCAATTTAATTAGCGGTGTTTTTTTTTTGGCGAACGCTTTGAACCAGGTTGTAACAACAGGTGTCTGATTAGATATCTTTATACTTATTTCACACATTGAGTGAGCAATGGTCAATTGACTTCACAGAGAATTAGAGCACTGACAGTTTGTTTTTGCATCAGTTATTGTACTGAGTTGGACTCTGTTTTTGACTTTTTACAACCATTGTCTATAAGCTAGTAAGTGTATTGTGATATGTATCCTATCGTTGATCATGTATCGTGATTCGTATCATATCGTTACCAAGAGTATCGTTACAGCCCTAATCAGCATTAATATTATTACTCTTTTATATCCTCCATGTATGTTCAATGCTAATGGTATTAATAATGTTGGAATTGGTTTTATGTGTGAGTCTGAATATTTTCTTTTCTAATTATACCCCCCGCAACGAAGTTAAGGGGGGTATACTGGAGTCGGCTTGTTCGTCCGTCCGTGAACACAAATTTGTCCGGAGTTTCAGGCCTGGCATTCTGAGGCGAGCGATAAAATCGCTCGCCTACCGCCCGCCTGAAAATAATCCAGGCGGACGAAATAACGCCCTCCCAAACGGCAAAACATCGCTCTCCAGGACCTGGGTGTAAGTAATGATCTATGTACTAACAGAGTCGGCAACGAAGTGTTAAACGATGTCGGTATGGGACCTTTGATCTATAAGCCGCATTCCGACTGTCCCTGGCGAAATGTACAAGCGATATTGATTACGTTGTAGCAACATTTCCACCGGAAGCACGTGCCTCTGTGAAATAGACACACCGTTCAGATTTATGTCACTTTGAAGTATTGCGTCATGCCTCCCACGCAACTGGACAGTGCTATATAATGTCAGGCATCATTGAGGCATTGTTAGAACTTGTTCTTCATGAATGATTTTGTGTAATGAAAACAACAAACTCAGCAATTATTGTAATAGTTTAATACTGACATGTACTTTATTTTTATCAATACTGTACATGTGGAGTGGAATATTTACTATGTCTGATTTTGGCAAACATTTAAATAATAGCCCTCCTAGACCTTTTCAGGAGGGCGATTTTTAGCTCTCCTAGATTTCTGAGAATGCCAGGCCTGGAGTTTTTCTCAGTCGTTTTTTGATCAATTTCCGTGAAACTTGGTACAGACATCAACCACCATGGGAACCTGTGCACCTGCGATTATGACGTCTGTCAGACTTTTTTTGGTGGAGTTATCTCCCCTTTTTTGACTTAGAAAACTTTCGCAACATGTATACTTTTGTCTGAGCTTTTATTCCTACATTTTTCGGTCAATTTTTTAAAAACGTGGCACAGATATTTAGTACCATGGGAACTTGTGCACCTGCGATTATGACGTCTGTCTGACATTTTTTGGGGGAGTTATCCCCCTTTTTCAACTTAGAAACTTTTTTGCAACATGCCAGGCCTTTATATTAGGCTAATTTGGGGACATTTTGGGGGACCGAGGTGGTGGGTTTGCGAGGAGGGGGGGGGGGTACTCCCTAGTGACTATTGGGGGTACAGGGTTTTCCCCGGGGAGAATTTTTTTTAAAGTGAGCCTAAAATGGGGGCTGTCTGGTTGTTTATGAAGCATTATGAAAGGTGAAAGAAATGAACCAATGGCCCCCATATCATTTCCTGGCAACTTGGGCTTGTTTCAGCATTCAGCAAGTTATATTACCCTTACATTTTCAAGTTTTGTAGATCACAATTTATTGAATATTGGGAATATTGGATCATTTGACATCAACAAAGCCATTTTATAGATGTATGGTGCTTGAAAGTTCACCAAGCAGTCCACCAACACACTGTTCATGGGTATTTCCAATTAAAATTTAATTTAATCTAACTACATGTACATGTATATGTGAACCTGAAAAAAAGTTAGAAAGTTGATTTGTTGTGGTCAAATGAAGCAATATACACACACAAACAGGTCATAAAAAGGGTGATTTTGCGGTGACATTTTGTCAAATGTGCCTTCTAATTTGGGGACATTTCTATAATTTGGGGACATCGGTAAACGCTGTGAGTTGTGGGGAATATTAAGGCCTGAACATGCATAATTTTGTCCGAGCTTTTATTCCTACATTTTTCGGTCAATGTTTTTTAATCTTGGCACTGATATTTAGTACCATGGGAACCTGTGCACCTGCGATTATGACGTCTGTCCGACATTTTTTGTGTGGAGTTATTCCCCTTTTTTACTTAGAATTTTTTTCGCAACATACATAATTTTGTCCAAGCTTTTATTCCTACATTTTTCGGTCAATAGGTTTAAGATTAGGGTTATGGTTTGTACACCTGCAATGGGAACTGTTATTTTATTATTTTAACTAATATTTACTGACATGTGAAACATCTTAGTATTTTAAAAACAAGGGGGTATCCATAGTCCCATTGGGACAGTCACACCTCTAGTTTGTCTTATTTTTTGTAGTGATATAGATCTGGTCGTGTTTGGCAAATGGGACACCCTGCCACTGTGGACACTTGAAAAAGCCCTGCGGGAGAAAGGAATAGCAGATCAGTCGAATATTAAAGTGCTGGACAAGGCATCCGTAAGTTATTTTCTAATGTGTGTCTATCTTGACATGTCAAGATATCCAAGTTCGCATATGGCCCATGTGCAAACATGGTAAATACCGTACTGACCCGCGTTTAGGCCCAGGGGGCCTTTGTTTTATTTGAGCTCAAAAATCCAAGTGGGCTTAAACCCGAATATGACCCTTTGCAAACCAAAAATCCCAAGAAATCGGGACAGTAAAACTGAAGAAAAAATAAAGTCGATCCAGCAGAGTTTCGGTGAAATATATACACGTCTTCTAGATTAAATAAAGTTAAGTATAAGTTACTTTGAGAAAGTATTTGTTTCATTTTTATGTGTATATTAAAATATTACTTGTTGTCTTGTTTTATTGCCCAAAATTCCCATAAATGACAGTTTGTAAGCATCATGGGTCATCGGATTTTTCTGCCATTTCAGACAGTTGGGTAAATCCACTATCTATAGTCTATATCTATAGTTATTATCTATAGTTTATATCAATGTTCAGATAATTAAAAAATGTCAGAAAGTTGTACAGGGAAATATTATGCAACATATAAGAGAGCGACTTAATCCGATTAGGATAACAATGAACCCAGTGCTCTATGGCCCGTTGTCTACAAAGATGTTACAATACAATAGTGACCAATTTAACAAAGCCAGTGAGTCTAGTTAATTAACGAAATGACGTTGTAAATACGTATACAAAAAAACACGTGTTTTAATGTTTAGAGTCATCGCTCCCAAACCGTTGACACAGATTAATGTTTATACTATAGACTATAGTCTATACCGTAAAACGTGAAAAATAGCAGTTTAAAAATTTTAAATAATGATTATTATATACTAACCACCGGGTACCAATACGACATCGGTATCTCTTTTTTTGAAGGCATCTTGTGCTGTTGTTGTTGTTGAATGACAAGTGCCCCTTCTGCCCCATTATTATACCCACCGTGTGTTTACATAACCAGGGAATTAGTTCTTTTTGTGTTTGGCCACATGTAGGAACATAATACCGACATACAAAGAATATGTTTTTACAGTACTGTTGTTGACATGTGTGCGATGCACGCACGTGATTCTTTGAAGTGATTGATGTTTACCGCGTTCTCAGATATACGCCGTTAGCGAGTGGATTTGATGTCTGTCGACGTTTGGTTTCCCCCAGTTAGTATAATTGAATAAACAAATGAGATTTTAAGATTCACTTTATTTTATTTTATATATTATTATCACTTACCTACGAAGTATAACTTTCCATTTTTCGTGGCATTCTCGCCGTCACCGATCGTTTGTGAATATTCTTCCCGTTATATATTGGAATTATTTATTTGGGAAGTATCATTAGCAAATAATTACTTACCACCGCTGAAATTTAACAAAATATGGGGTGGGCTTAAACACGAATATACCCCTGTGCATGGAATTTGGTCAAAAGATATGGGTGGGCTTAAACACGGGCATGGGCCTTGAGCCGGGTCAGTACGGTAGTAAAGTAGGAACTATAAGGCCTGTTACAGATTTCATGCCATCATCGCATCAAATACAATTAAATTAGATCTGATGAAAGTTCTATAGAACCAAGTTTTTAAACATACAGTCATACTTCATGGAGTACCAATGCGAAGTTGTATTGACTTGAGATTTCTACGACGTCATGACTCGAAGTCGCCTGTGATGATGTCATAATCATTAAGAAAGCATGTCTTAATCTGCACTAATAAAATTGAGCACAAAATTCCATATTTTAGGCACACTGTTTTATGACATGAATTTGGGAGAGAGTGAAGATAATGAGAAGAGATTGATATATTTATACCTACTAGTATGAGATTGTTTTTAGTAGATACTATTCGTATATAAATATTGACCTGTATTCTTGAAAATATTATGATTTGTATCATTTGATTATTTGCAGGTCCCGATTGTTAAACTTACAGATACTGATACTGATATCAAAGTCGATATTAGTTTCAACATGCCAAATGGTGTGAAAAGTGCCAAATTAATTATGGTAAGAAAACTAGTACTGTAAATATTGTCAACCGCTTAACTATGCCCATTCCAATTATGTCGGAAGCAGGGATGGATCCAGCGATTTTTTGGGGACACCTGTTTTGGGACCATGATATGTCGAAGGCATATCCCAAGGCCCGAGATGGGGGTAGGTACGGGAGGGGGTCGCCCCCTCCCTTATGTGCAGCATTAAAGATCCCGCATAAGAAAATGCACTGGCTTACAAGGTCAAGATAAAGGCCAATGTATTATCTTATATATGCAAGGCTCCTTAGATGGGAGACTCTCATTTATATAAGAGAATGCATTGGCACAGGATTTTTGCAAAATTTCAAGAAGCCCCAGTCATTATTAAAGGGTTAAAATAGTTCTCACTGGACACTTGATTAAGCAAATAAAGGCTCTATATCAACTGTATATTGATGATTTGCATTGCATGTTGTTGAATTATAATAGAAGATTTCCTTCAAAATATAGAAAATTCAGCTTTAATAAAACTATCCACTTGCAATTTGGGGACATTTAGGCCACCAGAGTTTGGGCGCCCAAACCTGCAACAGGTATCAAAAGAGCCCTGGATCCTTCCCTGGTCGGAAGTGTAAAACTGCACATTGGATCATTTGATGAATCCCCCAACCACGACAGTTTGTGCTACAATTTCCTAGTTATTTACATAAATAAACAAATTTATTTGTATATCTACAGTCATGGTAACTTTTTGCTCTATTTGTATCAAAGAATGGGCACATCACAAGACACTCTGACAGTCGTTATGATTTTGAGGCGCACAATTGCTCTTGCACGCCATAGCGCACCTGGAATTGAAAAGTATAGCACAAAAAGTTGTGCGTCACATGAACTTGGTTAGGTTTACTCAATGATTTAATAAAATGCAGAACAGTAATGGTTGGGATAACAACAATCGTAGAAGTCATAGCATCAAAGGTTATACCCTGGAGTGTGTTTTTTTTAACCCGTAATGGTCTGCGTACTGTTCAATGCATGTGTGTCGCAGACAACCAAAGATATCATCAATAGAATCAAAGAGACAATATTGTCAAAACAATCTGATATATTACATCATTGCTCAATACTGGTAAGCACATGGTAATAGTTTGAGATACAATTGAACAGACACCCATCCTACTCCTTATGAAACAGGAAAGAGTAAACGGTACAGATTACCAATTCACCATCGGCCAGATTATATATTCCAACTAGAAGGTGACCCGACTTCGTCCGGGCTATTAAAAAACCAAATTTCAAGTCGATTGCTCCACCCGTTTCCTAGATCTGGTCTGCGCATGCGCGAAGCTGGTGTCGCACGTGCTCGGCGACCCGATAAAATTCGTATCCGGGGCAAGATACATTCACATACCAAATTTAAAGTCAATATCTCAACCCGTTTCCGAGATCTTGTCTGCGCATGCGCGAAGCTGGCGTCGCACGTGCTCGGCGACCCGATAAAATTCGTATCCGGGGCAAGATACATTCACATACCAAATTTCAAGTCGATAGCTACACCCGTTTCCGAGATATATAGCCCAATGTCATTTGCGGATACCTCGGCCGGTGATGAGTTAACGTGACACAGTCAAATGCATCGGCAGGGTGAGAGTTAATGTAATCTAACTTTATGACCTCTGACGACGTCATAGAATTTACGCATTGATTTTATCCTGATAAAAGCATCGTACCACTTGTACCTAATAATTGAGGCAGATAACTAAAACGGATACATACATATTATATATCGTTGGAAAGATGAAGCCACACAGATTCTAACCGTGCAAATTATATGACTGGCAATTTATTATTCGCGCTATATCGAATCGATTTGTGAGCACCGAACTGAAATATATTAGCGCAAAAACGGCGTAAAAATAGATTTGACCTCCGCACGTGAAAAGTTGACCTCGCACGGACAAATAAATATGCCTATGTTCGTCTCCGGCCGAAAACACATCCAAATACCAAATTTCATTGAAATTGGCTTAGTCGTTTTCGAGTCCATCGATTTCAAACACACAAACTTACAAACTTACACACAGATCTTTCAAAATATATAATAGATGAACAATTTATTTAAAATAGCACAAAGCATGTTATTTGAGTGTATTAAACTATTATATACCTGTTTACATTGATCGGTTAATACTTATATTTCCCGTTAGGTGCACCAAAGCAAAATTGTGCGTCTGGATCCAAAATCAGGCACACAATAAACTGTGAACCAGCGTTTTTCAAAATTGAAGGACCGCTCTACATGTTCTCCACATGTATTTTAATACATTCCGCATGTTCTCCACGTTTATTTGACACATTGCTCTTAATTAGTAAGTGGTTCATAATAGTGTTGAAACGACTAGTGAATTTCAAAGTCGACTAGTCGAGGCCCAAAAGTTGCGTTGCGTCGACTAGTCGGTACCCGATATCAAAACTTTCAAACATAACATGGTACGGAAAATTCATCGTACATGGCGTACACTGATGACTGATCTTGATATTTATCCAACACACTGAATGTAATTATATAATTAGACATGTGGTGGATAATGATTAGAAACACGATCATTTATACAGGTTTTAAATTTAATATCAGCTTTCGAGATTTCGTTTAGTCACGTGATCACCAATAAACCGGTGCCGAGCGGTGTCACTATAAAATGTTAATGTTCCGACTAAATACGCCCTATAGTATAGGCTACGTTGTAGAATACGATAGCCAGTTCTTAATGTCAGTAACATTTATCTGCGGTAGCACCAATGACGTCACCTTAAGCGACCTTCACACAGCGTCGCATCATAACCCGACAGTGCGAGATCAATTGAAACATACACAGTGTCTAGATCAAAGCGGTCTCTGACAAATAATAAGCCACGTCAATCATTGCCATCATGTCACAGTGATGTCTTTGACCTCAAACGACGAGTGAGACATTGTGTTGTCAATTTCATTCTTTCAATTAATAGTCGGGTCACTGTGTGTCTATACTAGTAACACTGTGAATTCCGGGTGCCATCAAATGTTATACTTGCCGTAACTTACGCGCAGTTAACACCGATTATGCCGGAATCGATCTTGAAAACGTTATACATGTAACTAATACACTATGTTCCGACTAGTCAACGGCAAAATTCAGAGTCGACATTCTGACATTTCAGCGTCGACTGCAGCTAGTCGATTAAACGTTTCAACCCTAGTTCATAAGTTTCTTTGCTGGTAATAATTATTAACAAATGTTGCTTTGACAGATATCGGATTAAATGTCACTAACAGTCGCTTATGTGAATAATAACAACAAACGCATGTCATTGTCCAGATTATACAAACACCACATATTTTCATAGTATTTGGACTGGAAGCCTTCCAGCAATATTGCGCTGAGATCACCCTATATAAACGCAAATTGCCGCCCATTGTGTGAGGCATGCCTACGTGATTATTTGCATTGTGTTGACAAACTCTACGGGAGCAGTGAGAGTTAATTAATTTTCACACAACTCTAATCCGAATCCGTTAGCCATGGCCTTTGTCTCAGCGTTAGAGGTGTTTGGGGTAATTAAATGCTGAACACTTACAGTGATATCGTTGATATCAACATTCACACTAGCGAATACGATATACCAACTATTTACATAAAGTGAAACCGACTACATGGTGTCAAGAACGTTCAGTATCGCGATATGACGAAATACCGTGACTAAATACCGTGAAGCCCTACAATGAAGGTTGATAGTCTTCGAAGCGGCCAGTATTATGCTGCTGGGATATTTTTTGTGTAATCCGCTTCGAAGTAATTGGTTGAATTGACGCAATCGGTCTTTATAGGGGTTGATATCAATACTGCGAGTACTGGTCTTCTTTTCTGGACTTGGAAGTCGGACTTTTCTTCTCTGAAGTTGCTCGTAGACGATTAATTTCGTAGGAGTTGGGTCTTGTAGTTTGTTGATTACCGTAGTTGGTTTAGGTCATCGTAGGTATCTTCTACGGGTCTAGAGGAGAGGTCATTGTCTCCACACATTATTATAATGGACGGACGAATGTGTTGGAGTTTGTTGTAGGCTGTGGAGTAGCAATCTACTAATACCATACATAGCTACGTAAATATTGGGGACGACAAAGTTCCAATGCTCTGCGGAAGTTGTTTGGATATATCATCATCTTCTCTATACTCTGTACTTCACCCCTAACCATGAGTGACATACCGACCCAGTGCCTCCAAGCCTGCAAATAGCGTCAGGGAAATTTCCAGGGCTGTTTTGATACCTGTTACAGGTATGGGCGCCCAAACTTGAGAAGCCTAAATGACCCCAAACTCCTAGTGGACAGTATTGAGTCAACCTGAATTTTCAAGGCAATTCAACAATATGCGCTGTAAATAAACATCTGCAGTTGCAATACAGCCTTCATTTGCATGTTGAATTTTTAAATCAGAAATATTATGTCATATTTATAATACACCGGTATGCATCTGTACTAGTATCTGTGTTGGTTCGGTGTAGAAGCCGTATTTTAAAGTTATATTGGGATATCGGTACATCCTCTGCTGGAAACAGGTGTCCCCAAATTATCTCTGGATTCTTCCCTGAATAGCGTGTCTGTCATTGTCAGAATGAGGTCCCCAGAGGGTGAATTTAGTGATGCTATCCCGCACAGCGGGCTAACATCACCAAATTCACCCTCTGAAGACCTCATTCTGCTTAGGTCTCTTCTTCTGGGAAGTATTTATTGTATCAATTAACATTGTTTTTAGTTACGTTTTCCCTTCTGGGAAGTTTCTATATCCCCTAATTTGCCGAAGATAAAATTCATAATCGAGGTGCCCAATGGGTGAACATAACCAACTTCAACTGAGGAACTTCAATCTGATCCTAGGTCTACCATAGCAGTTGAGGGCCTAAGCAGAATGAGGTCCCCAGAGGGTGAATTTAGTGATGCTATCCCGCTATGCAATTCACCCTCTGGGGACCTCATTCTGCAAATGACAGACACGCTATTTGCAGGCTTGAGTGCCTTCACCCATTCTTCTTCAATGATTTTCAGGATTATAGTTGATTATGACCATTTATATTTAAGTCAAATCTTGAGACGTTGAGTATGAAGTGCTAGAATTTGTTGTCCAATGTCACTTTAATTGTAATTAGGCAAATGTTGCAGCAACCTTGGTGGATTTTGTTTCATGTTAAAAAGTTAAAAAGTGACCACAGTTTTATTTAATTCAATAAGAAAACATTGAAACCATTAATTTGTGATTTATAAACTATCTTACTTATTATGATTATTTAATTCCAGCAATTTATGGAAGATTTTCCTAACCTGAAGTATTTGGTTCTGGTCCTGAAACAATTCCTTCTTCAGCGTGATCTCAATGAAGTGTTTACGGGCGGCATCAGCTCATACAGTCTTATTCTGCTCACAGTCAGCTTTCTGCAGGTTCGTATTAAGGACATATTTTGGTCTTATTTCATTTTAATAAAACCAATCGGTTAGTATCCGGAAGTGGTAGCCCAGTGGTTAGAGTATCGGACTTGTAATGGTGTTAATGCACCGCTGGTGGACTATCATCTCCACAACAGTGGATTGAGCGGTATGTGTGCTATATATAGCCACACGCTGTTTCATATATCGCACCAGGTTGTGACCCTTGGGCAAGGTCACTTGTACTGTGCTCGCTTCGTCGTGCCTAGACAAGAAATAGGTACCTGATTGTTGGGGTATCCGTAAGCCGCTCTAGTGAAGCGCCTGTAAAATGGCAGCAGGCACAAGACTTGGCATTACTCATAAAAAACAGATGGGGTAATAATGTAAGCGCTTAGAGCTACACCAGGGATTAAGCGCTATATAAATGAGAAACATTATTAGCTCAACTTACTTTGTAAGTTTGAGCTATTGCCATGGGTTGACGTCCGTCGTCTGTGTGTGTGTGCATCCGTGTGTCCATCAACAATTTCCTTTGGCGCAGGCTACAGGTCGTATCTTTGGTCTGATCTTTATGAAATTTGTCATGAATGTTGACATTGACATGTAGATGGGAACCAGTCATTTTGGGGTCATTCGGCCAAAAAAACATGGCCGCTGGTGGCCATCTTGGATTTCAAAATTAAATCCATTGGCGCGGGCTACAGGCCGTACTGTTTGTGTGATCATCATAAAATTTGTCATGAATGTTGACATTTACACGTAGATGGGAACGAGTCATTTTGGGATCAATCGGCCAAAAAACATGGCCGCTAGCAGCCATCTTGGATTTTACTCTTTGCATCACTAAATCCTTTGACACAACCTACAGACCACATCCCTGATCTGATCATCACCAAACATCATATGGATCATCAGGGTGACCTCTTTATGGGAACGAGTCATTTTGGGGCCATTCGGCAAAAAAATATGGCCACCAATGGCCATTTTGGATTTTATTCTTTGTATGACTAAATATTTCTACAAAATCCATTAGCATGGGTTATAGACCGATCTGTTTGTTTGATCTTCATGAAATTTGTCGTGGATGTTGACATTGACATGTAGATGGGAACGAGTCATTTTGGGGCATTCGGCAAAAAAAACATGGCCGCCGGTGGCCATTTTAGAATTACTCTTTGCATCACTAAATCCTTTGGCACACCCTACAGACCACATCCCAGATCTGATCATTATGAAACTTGTCATGAATGTTGATATTGACATGTAGCTGGGAACGAGTCCTTTTGGGGGTCATTCAGTCAAAAAAACATGGCCACTGGTGGCCATCTTGGATTTCAAAATTGAATCTGTTGATGCGGGCTACAGGTCGTACTGTTTGTCTGATCTTCATAAAAATTATCATCGATGTTGACATTGAGATGAAGATGGGAACGAGTCATTTTAGGGTCATTCGGCCAAAAAACATGGCCGCCAGCTGGTGCAGTATTAAAGACCATGTACCAGTGCATTCTCTTATATATGCGAGTCTCGCGCATATATAAGAAAATGCACTGGCTTACAAGATCAAGGTAAATACTGTTAGGCCAATGCTTTCTCTTATATACCTGTATGTGAGGTGCCATATGGGCGACTGGCATATATAAGAGAATGCATTGTCACAAGGTTTTCGCAAAAATCAGGAAGCTTCAATCATTTAAGGGTTAATAACATTAAATTTGAGCTTCTTGCCGGAATTGTCATTGAACAACATATACCATTCACTTGAGTAAGAACAGTTTCTCAATGAGTGAATTCGAGAATAATCTCATGCATGTCTACCAGTCAATTTAGGGAACATGGCTAATGTCATGTCCAAATCCTATTTTGATTTGCTCACTTACGTACTACTTTCATTTTGGCAATCTAAAACTAAAAATATTTAAGCTATACCAAACTAATTTAAACTCGGTAAGCCACTTGTGAAATATTTGTATTTGTTAATATCTGCTTGATTCTCGTATTTAGTGAAAAATTTAATGCAGTGTCCCTGAACATCATATTGTTGTATTACTCAATATCTGTTTACTTGGATAATTGTTTCTTTTGCAGCTCCATCCAAGAATAGACGCTACTTTACCCGGTGCTAATTTGGGAGTGTTGCTTATTGAATTTTTCGAACTCTATGGCAGAAATTTCAATTATTTGAAAACTGGAATACGTATTAAGAATGGAGGTTCTTACGTTCCCAAAGAGATAATTCAAAAGGACATGGATAACGGACATCGAATGTCGCTGCTGTGTATCGAAGATCCACTCACTGCAGGTAATAACCATAATGCCTATTAAAATTAAGGGGTATACTGGATTCACAATGTCCATCAGTGTGGGGAGGGGGGTTCTATAAAACTTCTATATATGTTTAAATTACAAGTTTTCACAAGTACAAATCAGTTGTTTATAATCCTTGGCCATTTCTATTCATATTCTTAGAAGATATTCCCAAGAAACCGCCTGTATTTTGCCAATTATAGTGCTAGAGATTTTAACGTCTTGTACTGACCCATGTTCTAAAACTCTTATCACAGGTCAACTGAACTCAATGACATTTGGGATGGAATTTCCAATGACAGTTGTATGATTTTGTTGCAGGAAACAACTTTCGTGAGTTTGGTCGCAGATCGTATGGTGTTATCCATGCGAATGTCTATATTTATGTTTTTGTTACAGGAAATGATATTGGTCGCAGCTCATGTGGTGTTATTTGTACGAATGTCATATTTATGTTTTTGTTACAGGAAATGACATTGGTCGCAGCTCTTATGGTGTTATCCGTGTGAATATTTGTCTATATTTATGTTTTTGTTACCGTACAGGAAACGACATTTATCGCAGCTTGTATTGTGTTAGGCCAAAAAAAAAAACATGTCTGTTTCCGATAACATGGGCAAAATTTTCCAGGCAGGCAGGCAGGGTTTTTTTTTTTTTTACACTTTTTTTAAATTAGTCATTTGAACAGATTTGAAAGCGATAAAACAGTGCATTAACATGTATTAAAGAGTTTTGAATATCATATACCTGCCAACTGCCCAAGTATTGGATCTCATTCATAGCAGTACCATTTTGAATAGACAGGGATATTGTTGATGGGATCAATATTGCTCTCAGATATATTTCATGTATTCTGACATATACCGACCGGTGATCATATTATAGAGTTCAAAGTAGTTTAAGTTTAGAATTTTATTTGACAGAATATCCAATGGTGAACATGCATAAAAATCAACTCTAACCCACAATTGAAAATTTGAGCAGAACTTCCCCTCTAGTCCTGTAAAGTAAGAACCCCCCACAATTGAAAATTTGAGCAGCAGAACCCCCCCCCCCCCCCCACAATTGAAAAACTTACCCTATAGGCATGTAAAGTAAGAACCCCCCCCCCCCCCCCCCCCCCCCCCAATTGAAAATTTGAGTATAACTTCCCGTTTTGTCCTGCGACACCCCCCCCCCCCCCCCCCCCCCCCCCGGCCACAATTGAAAATTTGAGCAGAACTTCCCCTATAGGGCTCTAAAAGACCCCCCCCCCCCCCACAATTGAAAATTTGAGCAGAACTTCCCCTATAGGCCTGTAAAGAACCAAAACTAAGACTCCAGTCAACACACAGTGGCTTCAAGATTATACGTATACATTGCGTAATTTTGCGCGTGCTTCTATAGTCGGATCATATACGAATAGTGGTGCCGACATATATACAGGTATTCGGTCAGTCACCAAAAGTTACGTTCCGGGGATACAACAGGTACAGTAGGTTGATATAGGTATCATGTTTCTCTCTATGAGAAATTATGGGGAGAGTTGACAATAAATGTGGTCGTAAACGCGTTTGCCTGGCATGATTCCCGGTAGGAATTTCCTGCAATATCAGCTGGTCGCGGAAATGACAATTAAAAACTACAGTTGAAGGGCAAACTACTATAAATCACAACGTTATGACAGCCATACGAAAACAAAAGCATTGTAGCTTGCATCATCCCATTGGCAATGTGTTCCATGTATTGATGTATATACTTGTGAAAACTTCTGAGCAAGCGATTTTAGTATCAGAAGTCCGTTTGTAGCAACATGCAAGTACGGTGTAGTGCGTAGGCCTACATGCCTTTTTCGCTCGCAAACGATCAGTCACGTAAATATATCGGACACGGTATGTTTTTTATAGAGATCCCCATATACTAAAAATGAGCCATGTATTGTGTACAGAATACTGTTCCTTGTATGCATTGCAAGGTCTCTGCAAACGATATAATATAGGATATAGCTTAATCACGGACAGTCATTTTCCCGCCAAAACGCACGTGTTTTCACTGCTTGGTTTTATCGCGTACATAGTTGTCGCTCGTGCATGGTACATTGTATATATGTATACATATATACAATTTTACTCGCGAGTCCCCGAATACACAATCGATCGTGTCAGTTTCAGAAATAAACTGCGTAGACGGGCGGTGTTAATAGTATATTTCAATGCGATGTCGTATGTTCTATATTTAGCCCGATTCCAGGAATTCGCGTCATCAGGTTTACGTTTCTGGGAACAGCTTTGTCACCGCCCAATTACGCGAAGTATTTAAGTTTGAGGCGCTATAATACATTGTATTTTGTTTACAAACACAGCCCATAAACGACGTGGGATTTCCGATTGGTTGATTGATTGATTGGGGTTTAACGTCGATTTAGCAACAAAGCCATATCACGACGAGGCGAAAGTGGGATTTCCGAAGTGACTCGCCAGTTTATAGTTCGAAATACGCGACGCAATTCGATGTGTGGCATGGCCGACAGCGGGTTGTCTAGATTTATATCTAGAATACGCGATCGCATACGCTCACCCATGCGTCAGTTGATGTATGCGGCGGTTGTTTATTGATGCTTTGGGATTGGGAAAACAATAAATATTAACACACGGACAGGTTAATGTGCAGACTAGCCGTCTGAAAAAGAAAAAAAAAATTGAGGCCGGCAAGAAAATCTCAGCCAGGCCGGGTACCGGAAACAGAGACGTTTTTTTTTTTGGCCTTATCCATGTGAATATTTGTCTATATTTATGTATTTTGTTACAGGAAATGACATTAGTCGCAGCTCCTATTGTGTTATATGTTGAATATTTGTCTATACTTATGTTTTTGTTGTAGGAAATGACATTGGTCGCAGCTCGTATGGTGCTATTCAGGTGAAGCAGACGTTTGAGTATGCTTATCTCCAGCTGAGTCGTACTGTAGCTCCACAAAACGCACATCTGCTCAAGGGAAACTCAGGAAATCAAAGGTAATCGCAGTTCCACTATCAGTCCTTCCCTCCTAATGCCTAAATAATTGACTCCTTAACCTCAGCAGAATTATCGGTAACTTTTTATACGCCCGTTTGAAAAAACGGCCGTATTATAGAATTTATAGTATTGGTCTGTCCGTCCGGGCGTCCGTTAACCTGGTTTCCGGATGATAACTTTAGTTAGAGTGAACCAAATTTAATAAAATTTGGTATGGGTTTATTAGCCGAAAAGTAAGTTCAAGTTCGAATTTTGGTTCCGCCCGCCAATTTTCACCGGAGTTATGCCCCTTATTTGACGTTTTTTGACTTGGAAAATCCTTGAAATTTGTTGTCCGGATGATAACTTTAGTATAGTTTATCGGAATGAATCCAAATTTGGTATATTACTTTCTCCCACCAAAACACAGGTCAAGTTCGAACTTGGGTTCTGTCCGACCATTTTTGGCAGAGTTATGCCCCTTTTTCTTATGTTTTTTGGTTTCCGGATGATAACTCGATTTTGGAATGTTTATACGCAAAACCGGTTTTTTTGTGGATTACATATATCGAAATACAGCTCAAGTCCGAATTTCGTTTTAATCCGATAATTTTTGCGAGAGTTATGGCCCCTTTTTTTACGTAATTTGACTTAGAAAATCCCTGAAATTTGTTGTCCGGATGATAACTTTAGTTAGAGTGAACCGATTTCAATCAAATTTGGTATGTGGGTTTATTAGGAGAAAAGACAGCTCAAGTTCGAATTTGGGTTCCGTCCCCCAATTTTCACTGGAGTTATGCCCTTATTTGACGTAATTCCGGATGATAACTTTAGTTAGAGTGATCCGATTTCAATCAAATTTGGTATATGGGTTTATTAGGAGAAAAGACAGCTCAAGTACGAATTTGGGTTCTGTCCGCCAATTTTCCCCAGAGAGGGCGTAGTTTGCACGCCCAGCGTAGCTCTTGTTAGGATTTAGTCGGAAAAAGTTATCCATAATTCTGCTGTGGTTAAGGAGTTGATTATTTAGGGCATTGGGAGGAAAACACAATGAGCACTTATTTGCTCCTGCAATTCATGTCGGGTGTAATTGCACCCTGTAATATATTAATCATAAGTTGGGTGTTTCTCAAACCAAATGTCATAATGGGACATACACCTACATGTCTCATGATGTCTGTCTACATGTAGTCATACCTTCACATACCCATAATTGAATTGAAACAGAAAAGAATCAGAATAAATCTTCCAATAGTTCAATATTTAATCAATGCTTACAGTCATCATAATCATTTTGACAAGAGGGACGAGTGCACATTTTAGCACCCGTGAATTGATACGGGTGCGAGAGCAATCACTCCTGTCTCCTGGGAAGGACTGCACTATCAAAGAGGAATTACCCCTTTCCTTACTAAATGGAATCTCCCATTCAGTTTAATTACAAAATTTACATTGGAATGATCCATTATTCCTCTGGAGGGATGTTCAGGAAACACAGATAATAGAAATAGCAGAAGGAATGCTATTCCTAGGTGGGAATTGTTTAGATAATAAGTTATGAAGTTAAACAAACAGTTGTTTGTTGAACTTATTATCTGAACTTTTCCTAAGTGATAACTTCTTTATCAATGAGTATTTAGCATTTGCAGAGCCCAACTTTGTACCTGAGTAAATTTTCATACATTGGAATAAGGATTTTCATTATTTGGATGGACATCTACGTTATTCATTGATTGATTTTAGATTAATGGGATTCCAATACTCATTATTTAAAGACAGGATCTTTAGCTTGATATCTTCGCTATGGTATTTGGTTTTTTATGTGTACCCATACCATGTATGGTACACATAATGCCGACGTCCGGATCAACCATCCGTTGTCCGTCCGTCCGTCCGTCTGTCCGTCCGTCCGTCTGTCCGTAGACACTTGCTATCCGATTCATTTACTCGAATATTTTTTATCGGATCTTGTTCAAATTTTATGTGCATGTTTATGATGACACACTCCTCACCTGTATAGTTTTTGGTATCGATCGGTTGATCGGTTTAGAAATTATTAACACTTTGCATCCGCACATAGGCATGAGCTATCCGATGCTGTAACCAAAGTATTTTTTGTCTGATTGTTTTCATATTTGATATGTAGGTTTATGATGACACACCCCTCACCTGTATAGTTTTTGGTATCGATTAGTTGATCAGTTTAGAAAATAATTAACCCTTCACACATGCTATCCAATGTAATAAGTTGAACATATTTCTTCTGATCTGCCTCATATTTCTTACCTAGGTTTTTCTTAGCACGGTCTTCATCTGTATGGTTTTTGGTATTATTTAATTAACCCTTTTCACTCTTAATGTTTACTTAGAACTCACGCAAGCTGCTATGACTCAAAACATTTTTCATCTGATCTACACCAAATTTGGTACATGTGGTCCTCACCCCAAAATACAGATCAAAATACAGATCAAGTGACTTATAATGTAGTTCCATGAAATACACTGGTATATGGTGGAATGGTGGACAACTCTATTAGAAATATAATGATGGTGTATGCCCATGCAGATTATAAACAGCTCAGGAAATGATTAATGACATCTGCTATTTAGCTATGGCCAAGTGGTTAGATGGATACCAAGATAAACAAACAATATTATACTGATGGCTGGTTAATTGTCAAATTTGATAAATGACACCAGGCTCTTGTTTATCTAATTTTGAAATTTCATTACAGGCTGCCTGATAATTGACCCATGACCTACACAATTGTCTTCTATATTCCATTGATATGCTTAGAAAATAATTAACCCTTTCCAAGTTTCCAACAGATTTATGCTATAATGCACATGGGCTCTTCCTCATATGTCTTATCTTGGGTTATCTTCACACTATTAACTTCTATGGATTGTGGAATTGATTAATTGATTTTTGAAAAATATATTAACCCTTCAGACAGATTCTTTTGATATTACATTAAAATAATGGCTAATAGCCAATATAATTTTGATATGCAATAGGTTACAAGCAGATAAATCTACATTATTGTTTGTATTATGCAGAAACATATTAAATGAACCCTCTTGTTGAATCAGGTTCATTAGTTAATGAACATTCAATAAGACACCAATTGAATATGCTTACAGATTATATGTGATGCATTATTTTGAAAATCAATATGGCAGATAATATTGCCAGGAACCTTATTTTCCCATCTGTTCATATTGTCATGGTTGACTGAATTTTGGGGACCACAGAGTGCTTAAAAGATTAACAGTGAAGGTTATGTGTTTTAGTCTGCAAGCTACTTGTAAAATATTGTTATGTCTTGAAACCATTTGATTCAGTGTTACTTTCCTTTAAATTAACTATGGTAATCTTTTCGATTTAGGGATCATTGGGGCCAGCATCCACACCATATAATGGCTGTATAACATTATATAGATAACACTTTTGAATTGTATAAACTACATGCATTTTTGACATGATTGATAAACAAATAATAACTGGGAAGAATGGGGGGGGGGGTCATTAAAGTTCAAATTAAATATGAGATGGAATCCCACATGTTGTTCTAAGCAGTCTGGCTTGTCAACTAATTATAATTTCTCTTTAGAAGTGAATGAGATTTGAATAGCTGGTAGTTTTGTTTCCAATGAGCTAACTTCAACTTCAACTTCAACATATCCTCAGAAATAACTAAACCATTGGATCTCACATAGAGAGGTCCTTGGATGAATAAGGATAGAGTTATTAGATTTAGAACACCCCCCCCCCCCCCCCCCACTTCGCAACCACAAATACTTTAACCCCTTCTTAAGACAAATTATTTGAGCTATTGAATTCAAGATAGTGCTGATATATGGATACCTGTGTTCATATCTTTGATAAATTATCAGTTATAGCTAATCGCTATCGCCCGGGTATGGGTTAAACATCTGCCGATCGTGATCGGCCTCTCGTTTTTAAATGCAATTATATCGTTAACCGCGATTTTATGTTCCAAAAATCACCGTTTTTATTTTCGTTAATATCGTCCAGCCCCAGATGACAGACTGAAAAGGTGGAACATTTCTCAACTATTAATTACAAGACTTATTCAATAATAATTGTATGAATATTGAAAAGGTGATCCATATCTGTTTTAACAATAACTGATTTAATATGTTGACAGCATTCTGGGTCGAATAGTGCGAGTTACAGACGAAGTCGTGGAATACAGAGAATGGATCAAAACGAACTACGAAATCCCCGAAAAGCCTGCCTTCCAGTCGACTGAAAATTGGGACAGCCCTGAGGAACAGAATGATAATGGATATTCATCGAAACTCAGGTATTACATTTGACATGTCTGCTTCATAAAACCGTCCACCTATTTGGACTCATCAACAAAGCAGGCCCGGTGTTTCCTATGACGAAGGGAATTTTGAATGGAATTTAAAATTCTTTATTTTTGTTGGGGGGAAAAAAATGAAACCATTGGGGAAACAGCCAATAACGATGATTTCTTTTGAGAAGCATTTACAAGTGGCATGCCTTGTTTGAATGTCATATTTAGGAGACAACCATACTCTGTTTAGTTGCATATTAGGGGATTCAGTGCATCAAAACAGTTCTGAACGCCGTACTATCATGACATAATTATATATGCAAATTGTGCAGATCACAAGAGATGATACCAACCGGGCTAAATGACGTCAACGTGAAGTGGAGATATCCCCCCTTGTAGTTGTGCAAAACAAGAAGAAAAAAAATAAGGGTGCCTCCCATGCACTGGTGAGAATAATTATTTTGTTTATGGGGTATTTCAGCATGGATGGGAATCAGGGTTCACGCTGTCATTCGGGACTGGCCCAAAAAAAAATTAGTTTCCAGAAATCTAATTCAAAAGCCCAAATTGATTTTGTAACTTGAGCGTCATGAGAATCAAATTTATAGTATGATCATTTGCTAATCGGTAACAAAAGGCGCTAATGGCAGTGCACAATCATCTGCTAATTGATTAGGTGATGCAGCTTAATCGATAACAAAAGGCACTAATGGCAGTGCACTATCCAATAATGTTATAAATCATTAATGAGAATTAACACTAGTGAATCCTTTGTCTGTCATAAGGCTGAATGGTAGATGGTGGGTAGTGGTTTATTGTCAAATAACAATTGAGGGATTAAAGAAGTCCAGACATTGTATTTGAAGACATGGATATAATTATATAGATTATTAGATGTTAAATAAAACAAAAATATTCATTAATTGTTGGACCAAAAAATGATGAGTTAAGTTGGCCAAAGTTTTTTTTTATTTGTCCAAAAAAAAAAAATCAAAATTGGCCAAAAGATTTTTCAGCCCAGCGTGAATTCTGATGGGAATATATTTTTTATGAGGGCTGAAGTTGATGCTAGCAAAATTTAATTGGCACACATCTTTTACAGGACAATCGCCAGCACAAACACACTGACAGATCAAAGGACAAACTTGGAAAGTGAGAATTCTGATTCAAGTGGAAACTCCTCAGAGTACAAGTCATCATCCTTCAGTTCAGTGTCAAGCAGCTCAAGTTCCAGTGTAGCTAGTGATACGGTTAGTAATATATATCAAATAAAAGTCCCAGTGTAGCTAGTGATACGGTTAGTAATATATATCAAATAAAAGTCCCAGTGTAGCTAGTGATACGGTTAGTAATATATATCAAATAAAAGTCCCAGTGTAGCTAGTGATACGGTTAGTAATATATATCAAATAAAAGTCCCAGTGTAGCAAGTGATGCGGTTAGTAATATATATCAAATAAAAGTCCCAGTGTAGCAAGTGATACGGTTAGTAATATATATCAAATAAAAGTCCCAGTGTAGCTAGTGATGCGGTTAGTAATATATATCAAATAAAAGTCCCAGTGTAGCTAGTGATGCGGTTAGTAATATATATCAAATAAAAGTCCCAGTGTAGCAAGTGATGCGGTTAGTAATATATATCAAATAAAAGTCCCAGTGTAGCAAGTGATACGGTTAGTAATATATATCAAATAAAAGTCCCAGTGTAGCTAGTGATACGGTTAGTAATATATATCAAATAAAAGTCCCAGTGTAGCAAGTGATACGTTTAGTAATATATATCAAATAAAAGTCCCAGTGTAGCTAGTGATACGGTTAGTAATATATATCAAATAAAAGTCCCAGTGTAGCAAGTGATGCGGTTAGTAATATATATCAAATAAAAGTCCCAGTGTAGCAAGTGATGCGGTTAGTAATATATATCAAATAAAAGTCCCAGTGTAGCTAGTGATACGGTTAGTAATATATATCAAATAAAAGTCCCAGTGTAGCAAGTGATACGTTTAGTAATATATATCAAATAAAAGTCCCAGTGTAGCTAGTGATACGGTTAGTAATATATATCAAATAAAAGTCCCAGTGTAGCAAGTGATACGGTTAGTAATATATATCAAATAAAAGTCCCAGTGTAGCAAGTGATACGGTTAGTAATATATATCAAATAAAAGTCCGAGTGTAGCAAGTGATACGGTTAGTAATATATATCAAATAAAAGTCCCAGTGTAGCTAGTGATACGGTTAGTAATATATATCAAATAAAAGTCCCAGTGTAGCTAGTGATACGGTTAGTAATATATATCAAATAAAAGTCCCAGTGTAGCAAGTGATACGGTTAGTAATATATATCAAATAAAAGTCCGAGTGTAGCATGTGATACGGTTAGTAATATATATCAAATAAAGGTCCCAGTGTAGCAAGTGATACGGTTAGTAATATATATCAAATAAAGGTCCCAGTGTAGCAAGTGATACGGTTAGTAATATATAGCAATTGATAATCGTTAGTCGGTTAGTAAAGCCTTAAGAGATTTTTTGTTTTTGCCAAAATATGCTCACGAGGCCAGTAAAACTTTTTCATGGACAGCTCTGTCGCAAATGGGGATCGCTGCTCTTTTTATGGGGAGCAACTCATGTTCGGTATTTATGATTGACACACTTTACAAGGTGGACGTATTCATGCTCAATCGATTGAAAATATGCATCATCCTTCATAAAGGATAAATTTATCTGCATTTCCTGAAATTTTTTTAATTTTTTTTTCTCTGAATGAAATGTATGAATTCGGCAATTTGACTTTTAATCGCTTGATTAGCATTCTATGTTCTCCTCAGATAAATGGCTTATATTCGTTAAATTACTTCCAAAAAAAAAATATTGTACTATCGATGTGGTTATCGGTATGTTTAACAAAATTAGCAAATCTGTATATACTTCGAATTAGCATATCTATATTTACTTCAGATAGCTATTGACCAAAAGATTTATAGTTTATCTCTCAAATGCTGACAATATCTAGTTCATTTCTCAACTTTCACAATATTTATCATTTATTTCTCCATTGTTGACAATATCTGTAGAGTGTTTTTCATCACTTTATTTATTCATTCTAGGACTCTGATTCTACCCCAGATGTTCCATGCCAAACGTCTCCTACAAAACTTCACCACCGTCCAACGTCTTCCTCCGGGAAGGACTACACCCGAAGTCGAGAACAGAAACACATTGGCTCAAAAGCGCGGGACGCTAGTTCCAGCAGTGTTTCGTCAAATCGCTCAACTGGTGCAGTGCATTCTCGTTCTTCATCTGTACATAGCAACTCCAGTTATCATTCTAGTCATGAACATTCGAGTCAGGATAAAGTGCTAAACTCTGGCAGTAACCATGGAAACCATGGTTATAATAAGTCCAATTACAGACATCCGCAGTCTAATCAGCACAACAAAGTTTACGTGCGGACAGTTCAAGCAAAGCGACGGAAAAACAGCACGAGTCGCAAGGACACATATTCAAATAATAGCAACCACAATGCATCATCATCTGTTAGGTGACGCCCACATCAGGTCGTCTAACTTAACCAAATTAAAAAGTAATCAGGTCGTTACAAACAAGAATTGTATTAATCATGAAGTGCGTTCTTTGTCAGCTTTTGACAAAATAATTTCTATGAGCAAAGGAACCCAAGTGATTCTCTTACAGCTGAAAAATTTGAAAGGTTTATGACCTGTTTTCAGTGAGGTTTTCTTCGTTGAAGTTAAGGTAGGTGTTACCGGAAGAATTAATGAAGTTCGAGAATGATTTCCTATAGGATGGTTTCCTACTTTAAAGAATGATGTCAACTTGGATTTGCAATCCTAGTTATTCGATGGAACAAATTATATTGGTTTCGTTCGTAGGATGTTTAAAGAAGGAGGAAGTCGCCTTGGATTTGCATACCTTGATGGAACAGTTTCTAGTATCTAGGATCGTTCTTCTTTTAAGGAAGGAAGACAGTGAACTAAATTTAGGATTTGTTCTATCACAACGCACAGTTTCTCTGCAACAGAAAGGGTCCTTTCCTTTACTAATTCCTAGTTTTAGGCTGACAGACTACTGAACGTCCGGCAACATGAATATTGGTGCATGCTTTCTTTCCAAGATATGGAAAACGGTGCATAGTGTCTCATCTGAGTTTGTTCATTCTCAGAATAGAGTTACATTTCTTGTTTGAGTACGCTGGTTACAATGTATTTTTATACATATTGGAAAAGTGCTTCTTATATATAGCTGAATAGGTTATGTTGTGTGTGTATGAAATGGTTAATTGTGTTTGTATTCGTGCGGGTTGTCTGTGTCCTCAGAAGTCTGAAAATGATATTTATTCTCAGAACCCAATTGCAAATTAGCAGTATTCGCCAAAGATCATGTGAATTACATGGAATAAGTAGAATTCCGTGACACTTTATGCCTTGACACCATGAGGCATAATATAAAGTTAAGATCTAACCAATGTTAAACCCTAACAAAACAAACAATTATATTTATAAACAAAATGTAATGGCTGTTTTCTCATGCCTTTCCTCACCACCAAGAAAGGTTTCATCAAACATCATTTGATTCATCCAGAATTTTCATCCATATATAAATACATTTATTTCAAGAATTCTTGGAAAAATAGCCTCCATCCCTGAGGCCAAAGAAAAAAATACCTGTGGTTTGGGTATCCCTGCCTACCCTATTTCAAATTCCCTACCCTAAAGATTTTTTCGTGGTTTTTGAGAGATGATTCTGAATTTTTTATATAAACAAAAATAGTTTTCAATATCTCAGAATGAGATGTTATCTGTCAAAGCATTGTTTTTATTACAGTTTATACAAAGATATTCGAAATTAATGTGTCAAAATCTTACAGAAGATACGAAAAGCCATAAGAATATGTCAAAATAAAAATAAAATTAATTTAAAAAATAAAATGTTTTGCCTACCTACCGACCCTATTTTTTTCTGGCATGTAACCCAACCAGACGTTTGTTTTACTTTGGCCTGATCCAATTTGCCATATTATATATTTTCTGCGAACACAGCTATTTATTTGTGATTTCTGCTAATTCAACTAAACTAACCAGCAGGGTTTACGCTGTCCATGGCCAAAATTTGCAGAATAAGTCCCCAGAGGCTGAATTTAGTGTGTATAGTAATGCCCTAATTAATCAACTCATTAACCACAGCAGAATTATTGTTAATTTTTCAGGATTTAGTCGGAAATATGGCTTGTTGCCATTCATCGGAAAGCTCTCACTGAGAGCTTTCTGATGAATGGCAACAAGCCATATTTCTGACTAAATCCTGAAAAATTACCCATAATTCTGCTGTGGTTAATGAGTTGATTATTTGATTTGGCCAAAAAAGTTTCAGGTCTATAGTCAGCTATCGCCTCTCAAATATCGCCTCTCAAATCGTCAGATCTCCACGAAATTTTATACCAAAAGTTATACATTCTTAATTCTCAAAACAATGAATATTAGCTGTTATAAACGGTGTACTTTACTGCTGTGTGGTTTCAAAATAAAACAATGCAGGTGAATCAATGATAATTTATGTTGATGGCTAGACCTATATCAGTTTTTGCAGTTCTCATCCGTGCACATATCCATTATCACTTTTGTTCAACTCCATTAGTTTTCAGCTATTTTTTAGCATGTTTCTTAATATGTTTGTTTTAATTTCAATTTCCTCGATCCCATATTTCGCTTTTTCAATTTGGCCAAAGTTTCTGAAAAATCGCCCCTAAAATTTCAGAAATGGTAAAAAAATCGCCCAAAAGAATTTTCAAGCCAGCGTGAACCCTGCTATTAAACCAGAACAAACCTAGAAATCAATTGTGAATTTAGCCCAAAAATGCATTTTAGGTATGAATAATGAAGTACATATTGCTATATAATGTTGTATCTAAGCTAACCAAACTAACTATCGGAATCTTTTTGCAGATATCTTCTGTTAGGTACACAGGGGGCAGGAATCTTTTTATTTTGGACAATTATATAATTCTCATAAATAAAGATTCCTGCCCCCTGTGGTTAGGTATTCCTCATAATTTCATATTATTTCAGAAAAATCTAAGCCTTGAAATAAATGGGACTCGTCATGTTCAGTCTGGGCTCAAAATGTACACCTGTTAGTCAGTCGCTGACCAGCAGAACTTTGTGGTGACAAGTCAGGATTATTTTTACCTGTCTCATGCGTGACAGGTAGTATTTTCTGTTGTATATGTGTTAATGCCTATCATATCATTTTGAAATGTGATGAATCAATACAAAGTTAATCGGATATAGGGATATTTAAACAGTCCTTCCCAGGAGACGGGAGTGATTGCTCTCGCACACATACGCTCTCGTAATTGTCAATTCATGGGTGCTAAAATTCCCACCCGTCCCTCTTCTCAAAATAATAATGGAGACTGTAATTGTTGGTTCAATAGTGAACTATTTGACGGTTTATTTAGATCCTTTACCATCTCAGTTCAATGATGGCATATTAAAGTGTAACTAGACATAGGTCTATTCCACAATGACTTTTTGTTTGAGAAAAACTCAACTGACAATTATAGTATGGGTGCAATAATATACCCGTCTTCTGAATTACAGGAGCAAATAAATGCTCTCGCTGTGTTTTCCTCGTGGGAAGGACTGTTTAACTGAATCGCATGTAGCACGTGTGATCGTGGAGAATCCTATTTTATTTCAAGGCTTGAGTGTTCTATCTACCATTCTCCAGATATCTAATTCACAATTTAAAATACCCATTTGTTTTCAGGCCACACAACGTCAAACATTTGTTTCTTGGAACTGCCTGCATCATTGATTCCCATCACGACACTATTAAAATGAAAACAAATTTCTTGAAGTTGAAAAAAGAGAATTATGCTGTAAATGTTTCGTAAAATATAAACAATATTGCTGTTGGGTATTCAAGAACTCTTTAATAAGATTTATTTTGAATTACATTAAACTTGCATGCTGTGTCTGAGAAAATGAACATTTACATTGTGTGTCCTTAATTTCGTTTTTGTTACATAGCCAAATGAAAATGGTAAGTTTGCTGTATTTTAAGGTTTCACCAGTCCTTGAAAACCTGTAATAGCCGTGAATTAAACAAACGAGGAGTCAAGTTATTAATGACTGTCCCACACAGGTATGTTATCATGTTAATGTTGCCTGAATTAGTCACGTGAATAGTCATATCATAAACTTGCCTAAGAATCACTTCTATATGCGATTTTTTAAGCCAAGGGTAAGTTTAGGCTCCTGTGAACATTCGAGATTCGATCCATTGTGAAATCACACAAAAGATTTGATTAGAAATGATCGTGAAGATTCGATAAATTTCTAACCCTCCCACACCGGGATACTCGTTTGATTTTCTCTTAATATATAAACGAAAATGTTATTGAAACAATTGACTGAATCTCGTATTAACAGAAGGGAGATAACCTCATACAGTAATGCCCTAAATAATTGACTCCTTAACCACAGCAGAATTATGGGTAACTTTTCAGGATTGAGTAGCCATATTTCCGACTAAATCCTGAAAAGTTACCCATAGTTCTGCTGTGGTTAAGGAGTCAATTATTTAGAGCATTACTGTATACATATATGTGTATTGTGTCAGTCATTTTGGTAAACCCATTCTGGACTCTTGGACCCTTGTACTCTAGACATACTTTATGGGGTCCCCAGAGAATGAATTTTGTGATGATAGCCCGCTGTGCGGGATTGTCACCAAATTCACCCTCTGGTGACCTCATTCTGCAAATGTCTGGCACCTTATTCTCCAGCCTGATTGCTAATGTATTAACTACCCCTGGGCGTTTATTCCTAACTCACATTCAACACTTCACTTATACTATTTGAAGGATACTAGTATCATACTACTTATAGGGTCACAATATTTTGTTATGTGACTACATTGAACTTCGTAACTGCTTTTCAATCAGGAATGGTCTAGGTCATGGCCGTTTCAACTTACGGTTGGTTAAAGAAAATAAACTTAGTGCTTACAAGTTGCCATATTGAAATAAATAAAACAAAAGCTGATTCAGTAATAAATTTGGGAAAATAGGGTTCTAACCATTGTTGCTTATGTAATAACAGGTTACAAATATGATGTTCATTGGGGTACCAAAATTTAGTGTGCATGATCTTAAGTCAAGTATGAGCGATTTGATACAGATGAACACAATTTATTTAGTTAGATTCAGCTATAATACCGTTATAGTGATCTCTTCTATTCTTTCCTCTGTACTCTACATCTTTTGTGATCGGTCATTTGAAAATATTTAATTTTTAAAAAAACAAAGCAAGCAGGTCCTAATAAATTGATTTAACCTTCATAATTTTTAGAAATTAGGATGGGCAGGTTTTTGCATTTTAAAAACATTTTGAAAACTTGCAAACGTAAATAGTCTTCCCTGTTTAGGCAATTGAAGCTATATCCATCTTTACATCATACCATTTTAAGATTACCTTTGTAAATAAACAACTTGGAGGGCCTGAGAAGATATGAATCTAGACATTTATTATATTGACCTTGATAACCTATAGTTTGGCGAGGTCGGTTCGTGGTATTATATTGGCCTTGATGACCTATAGTGTGGCGAGGTCGGTTCGCGGTTGTCTACAGACTGTGTTAACTTGAACAAATATCTACTGATATTGACTTCCTCAACTGTGACCGTGTTGTGTTCAATCCAAGCTCATGTTTGGGATAGCTACCGCAACTCTACCCTGCATCTAATACATGTACATGTATGTGATTTTTTTTTTTTATAAAATATTTTCTATGACAATCTCCACTTCTTCTGTCCTCTCATGCTTAATATTCTATTCAATATTTTCCACTATCTTTTTCTTTCTTTCTCATTTTCTTTTACTGACTTTTTATAAGCAGTATTTTTTAGCAATGTTTGCTTATTCAGATGGTAATATTTTTCACCTTGGAATGAATTACCATACACATTTCTGAATATATGAAAATATTGCATATATATATATATATGTTTACATTCCATTTAAAAACTGAAGATACAACTGAATACCACATCATTATTCCTCGTAACTGTTGACTATGAGCCTTGCAATTCTTTTCTTTTCAGTTTTCTGTGTCTCAATTATTTCAGAATCCGCTATAAATATATATACAGCGAAAATATTGCAGGCATACAAACGTTGATTAAAATTTTGTAGGCATCATAACCTGGATTATGTGGTCTAGCATGCATGTTTTCAAGATTTGATTTGAATCATTAGATTTTGAATCTGCCACTGCTGTTCCTTGCAAATCATAATAGTGTAATGTGTATGGTTTCAAATTTAGAATAATAGATTCATATCATAGATTCAAATCAGTCGCCTGTGATTGATTTAAGAATGTATATTTTTCATATCAGTTTCAATTTTTTTTTAAATCAAGAAAGCCATTTACATTGGTTGTAAATTCCACATTGGGGATTATCTCTCACCAACCTTACAAAAATATTAATACCATACCTATAATTTTTTTTAAATTTGGTTCAATATTTTCTCCAATTTACATGCATTTCATCCAATTTGATCTGTACCCTCTTGATTCATAGATACTGTCAATTCATTTTTAGATATTTTCAATTTGTTTCAGTAGTTGCTGAATTGTGGACATTTTTAGTTATAACAAAATCTGAAAATAGGGTTCAAAATGTATGCTTGTCAACATGTCACATGCACGTCACCATCTCCTCATACTGATAACAGGTAGATTTTTCTACTGCCTTCATGAAGCCATTATAATGTAGAGTGATCACCCCTGGTTAAGTGGTCCTGCTAATTTGCTATAATGCTGATGGGTCCAGCTGAATTGCTATGATGCTGGTACGGCAAAGTGATGCTGTTAGGAAAAAAATAGTTATTTTTTCCTAAAGTTGTCATTTTTGCGGTTCATATATATATTTTGAAATAGTTTAATAATCGTAGCGCTGGTGTTTGCAAAATGAAAGAAATAGCCATCTCAATTATGGCCGTTGTGCAACAACCAACACCGCCATTATTAAAATATTTCACAATATACATGTTTTTGAATGTTTTATACACACAATGATTTTCCCCTCAATTTGTTCAGATCATCTGAACATCTCTTAAAATTACAACTTTAGAAGAAAAAAATTGTATATTTTCTTAACATCATCACTTTGGTCCAGGGATGGTGATTTCTGTGTTTGACCCTTTAAAAAAAATCTTATCTCAGTTTGAAAGTTAACATGTAGACACATCAGCATCCATACTATTTTAAATGACGATTTACTCATTTGGCAAGATTATGAAATGATGGCAAAACTTCAAGTTTGAAATATCCAAATTTACTACCATATACATGTATATGTGCCTGTTATGTGTTGAACAATTTCAGAGAACATTTTGAACCCTAGGTGTAACTAATTCGGTCACTACATTTGTTTGAAATCATATACTCCATTGTGTGGAGATTAGACTAAATATAAAATTTGTGGTCTTAAACTCAGTATATGAATATTTAAAACCAACGATCTTTTTTTCAGCTTAAAAATTTCTCTGTCTATTGAAGGGATTGGAAAGTGGGTTATAACTCGTTACTACAAAGCTTTAATAAGAGTAACGTGGATCCGAGCCTTCAGTTTCCATCACTCGGCTTGCCATGTTATGATGACTTGTAAGTCTCCATACTGCATGAAATACTCAAAGGTTTTGCAATGATGCTACATTTAACAAGATGGCATGGCGGGCTAACATCACCAAATACACCATCTGGGGACCTCATTCTGCTTAGGCTATTGGAGACCGAGGATCAGATTGAAGTTCCCCAGTTGAAGTTGGTGATATTCACCCATTTGTCCCCTCGATTATGCATTTTATCTTAAGTTCTGAAAATTAGGGGATATATATACTGAACAGACGGGGGGGGGGGGGGGGGAAGTAGCTAAAAAGTGACTACTGTAATAGCTAGTCTCCCTTGCCCATAATATAGTAAAACATTTACCTTAGATTTCCTCTAAGTGTCCATAACCAGGTTTAGCTACGTGTATGTGTAGCTTGTAATGTCACTATGCTATTATAGGTGGCTGAATCATTATAGTCATAGTGGATAGTGTGATGTGATATATAGTGTTACGACACTAAAGCCATTCAACCAGCCCCAATGTAACTTCATTGCAAGCCCATCCATGCAGTAAGTTAGTCAGATGGTCTGATTTTACACATCCTGGTCAAGTCTGGGTATGGTATGTCTGCCATTTGCAGAATGAGTTCCCCAGAGGGTGAATTTAGTGACGCTATCCCACACATTGGGCTAGCATCACCAAATTCACCCTCTGGGGACCTCATTCTGCTTTGGCATTGAATTTTAGAGTAGCGAGCCATGAAAAAGCTTGAAAAATAGCCTTGAATTTTATAGGTCTGACTTGTGAGAACCTGGAATGTTTTGGTACATATTTGTTGTTAACATATCTGTATGAAGTCTCCCCTCAAAGAGAAACTTTTAAATAGCCAGATTTGGGTGTGTATTTGTCACACTTCAAGCGTTGACAGACTATATTTGTGTGGGAGATAGAAGTTCAACAGGTCGTTTGTTGAACGCTATGGTAGTTTGTTGAATGTATTATCTGAACATTTCCCACATGAACTACTCGAGTATTTAGCAGGGAAAGGGGAAAAACATATTGAAATTCGGCTAGAATAGAATTTTTTTTCACTACCAGTTATCGGTGTTTAGGATAATGTAGTCTGTTGATATCATGGAGTGTAACCCACCTTTTGGAGGGGGTGTAAAATCAGATTATCTACCTTTAACTTCGATGGTGAGTATAATTTTACTTGTTATTCATCTTGTTTTATTTTATTTTACTTTTGTTAATTGTTTTTAGTTTGATTTTACAGCATTCGTTCTGAAGCGCCTACTCTTTACACAGATAACGATAGATCGGTGGACTGTCTCCTCCAACATTTACCTCCAGTCTATCACAATAACCCTTTCTATACTGAATGGATTGTCCCACTCAGTTATAAACGTATACATTGAAATGGTCTATTATTCATCCAGAGGGCTGTTCAGGAAAAATAAGCAGACGAGAGATAATATTAAATGTTGGAGTCCTATTTATTTGATGGAAATGTTCATAAATCGTTTTTTGAACTTATTATCTGAACATTTGCGACGGTATGACTACTTGTCAATGAGTATTTAGTATAGAAAGGGTTTACATAATCCACTAACTCAACATCAATGATCATCTTGCTAACACAAACCTCAAACTTGGGTTGCTATTAGTTACCGACTCAGATGATCAACAGATGTCCCATTTTGTATTAAATAGTTTAGATCATTTACTTCATATGGCAACATCAAACTCGTAGCAAGTGTTATAACCCAATGCATATAGTCAACATACTGTTGCCTTATAGTATACGTTAACAAGACATCCGAGACTGAGATCAATCCACCAAAAATCACGTATAAAACCATGTGAAGTTCGCTTCGACTCGTGTCATGGCATGGATCTCGATACGCATTAAATTGTTGTTAGTAAAGCAACCCATGTTTTGAAGTTTGGCGTTTTACTATCTACAATCGATGGA
Source organism: Siphonodentalium dalli (assembly GCA_032622095.1). Taxonomy (NCBI): domain Eukaryota; kingdom Metazoa; phylum Mollusca; class Scaphopoda; order Gadilida; family Siphonodentaliidae; genus Siphonodentalium; species Siphonodentalium dalli. The sequence continues at coordinate 48,805,983 of CP136062.1, forward strand.
CTGTCTCCTTCATCATATACCATCAGTGATAATCTACTTGTGTCTAGTGTTCTTTTATTCTTGACAGGTTACGTCAAACAAAAAAACAGAAGAAACATATATTATTACATACCCCATTGTTTTATTCTCAGTAAATGCAGTAGTTTCATCCTGTGTAGTAATTTAGGACACTTTGCTCTTAAGCATATAGAATAGAATACGTTGGCCAAACAATATTTACCTTCACCTTGTAAGCCAGTGCATTCTCTTATATACATATATGCGATGTTCCCTATGGGAGACTCGCATATATAAGAGAATGCACTGGCACAGGATCTTTAATGCTGCACCAACCGGGCTCCCATCATGAAGCTCATGGTTAACTCCTATGCTGATTGGCCAGAAGTAAATAAAGCTTGTTTCTGAAACAAGCTTTGTATACCTTCCATTAAAGGTACTCAAATCAGATCAGACGCTCCTAAATTACCATTTCTTTGGCTTCGGGGGCAATTATTATTGTTAATAGTAACCACTTGATTTTCGAGTTATCCATCTTACAACCACAATTTGTCCATTTGAGCACGTGGTTCTGGACACATTCTGGTCCACAAACAATAGAAACAGCCAACTTCAAACATTGATAATCTTATCACTCTGAGCTTTAATTTGATGGGTGGGTTCCTCGACTCGAATCAAATATTTGTTTACCCCCCGAAGCCAAAGAAATAGTAATTTAGGAGCATCTGATCGTATTGAGTACCTTTAAATCCACAATTTGCAACCTCAACTTGCAGAAAATCTGCTCTTTGGTGCACTCATGTTCAGTATTCTTGTAGCAACTAGATTTTTCAGAAATTAGACATAAGAAAACATTATTAGAAACATTGCATGTGACATCCATTTTCTCAATTTATTCCTTTTTGATTTTCCTCAACCAAGTTCTCATACTGATGCTATTATAACACAAAATATAATTTGACTAGAAATGATGAGGTGCTATATCAAGAATGTGGAGTCATATACCTTTTTGCGTGTGTGTTCACACTGGGTGAATGGAATCCAGAAACTTGGGAGTGTGGCTTCAAAAAACCCAAAACCACCCTGATTAGATTGTCCATAAGAAACTGGATTTCTAATATTTGGTTCTTGGTGTTTTTCAGGGCTCTTTGTAAATCTTTTCTGGGTTTCATGCATGACAGATTCCAGGTTTGCTTGGGCATCGTTCGCACAGGATGTGGTGTTTGTATACTTGAAAAGTATGTTTGATTTTAGTGGTGATCTGTGATTTTGACTATGCATGATACTCTGAATGATGTTAAATGGACCCTTATCTAATAGGCATTTAAATTATTTATTGACTTTCTTTACGGATTCCCCCAACCCAACCCCCCCCCCCCCCCCACACAAATATATTGTATTGGTTCCTGCTGATGAAAATATTAACCCAGACATGACAAATAATATAACTTAAGAAAAAAATTATTTTAAGTTTGTGTAAAATATACTACATAATTCTCCCCTCTTGCTCTTGCTTTAAAGACACTTCCAAATAAAAATTATATATTTTCAAGTGCAAGGCGACCTGATAGCTTCGATTTTAAATTTTTAGATTCATAAATTTAATAAATGTATATTTAAGGGTTGGTAAAAATACTTTAAACTTAAAAAATTATACATATTTTATTCCCCCCCCCCCCCCCCCCCCTCCAACATTCCCTACCTTTGATCCAATAAAATCCATAAACCAAGTTATACAAAATAATATGCCTTACCTACCACTGTGTAGACTATGTCCTGCTGGAGATACAGAATTATCACGCCTCACTGTTGCATTTGTTTTCCTTTGAAGATGCTTGATCTCTTCCTTGAAGATGCATACAGCTATAAAATAATTTGGTCCGAGAAAGTCTATGTCCTACTGGGACAGATATGCTTGCTATTTTTAGAAGTAACTTTTTTTTTTTTAATGAAAAAACAATTTGAAGTGAAATATGTATTATACGAGATATTTCTCTTCTGAATTTTTGGGAATTGGGAAATAATATGAAAGCATCTTCAAAAAGTTTCATAGAATTATTTTTTTTATTTTTTTTTTTATTTCTTCCCTCAGTATTGCCTGGAAGATATAGAGCATCTTATAAAGTATTCTATATAAGTCATGGTCAGGTCAATCAAGTTTCGAGACTTGTTATCAAAACATCTCAATCTGTGGCATAATAAACTCTTTCATTTTCATTCCTGCACTCGTGCAAGCCTGAGTTTAGTGTGCCTGTCATTTGCAGAATGAGGTCCCCAGAGGATGAATTTGGTGATGCTATCCCGCATAGTGAATATTGTGATGTACACTTATTAGGAACTTCGATTATGCAATGTGTCATCTGCCAATTTCGGGATATAGAGAAACTAAACTAAAAAAGAAATGGAATCTATGTGAAGAATTTTCTATAGAAATTCCATAATAAAAAACTTTCCAGAGAAGTTGAGGCCTAAGCAGAATAAGGTCCCCAGTGGGTGAATTTAGAATTTAGTGATGCTAGCCTATGCGGTATAGCTTCACTAAATTTACGCTCTGGGGACCTCATTCTGTAAATGACAGACACGCTTGCTGCACTCGTGCATAGTAGGAGTAAAGTCAATTAACCATAGTCATTCATTATAAAACTTTTAACCCTTTGATGACTGGAGCTTTCTGAATTTTTGCGATATTTACCTTGATCTTGTAAGCCAGTGCATTCTCTTATACATGTGAGGCTCCATATGGGAGACTCGCATTTATATGAGAATGCACTGGCACAGGGTCTTGAATGCTGCACCAGCGTAGCTCCCATCATGAAAGGGTTAAGTTGCTTCATCTACATGTACATCATATAATTCCATCTCTCATTATCTTTGCTTTAATTTTCTTCAGGCTATGGACGATATACAGTAATTCCCTAAATAATTGACTCCTTAACCACAGCAGAATTATGGGTCATTTTTCAGGATTTTGTCGGAAATATGGCTTGTTGCCGATGCTCTCAGTGAGAGCTTTCGGATGAATGGCAACAAGCCATATTTCCGACTAAATCCTGAAAAATTACCCATAATTTTGCTGTGGTTAAGGAGTCATTTATTTAGGGCATTACTGTATGCAAGTCATGTCTCTGAATAATTTAGTAGTGATGGTTTGACTTTCGTCGTCCAGTCAAGCCTCGAAATAGTGTGTCTGTCATTTGCTAAATTTACTGATGCTAGCCTGCTGTGCGGGGTGACGTCACTAAATTCACCCTCTGGGGACCTCATTCTGCAAATGAGACGCACTATTTGAAGACTGGCGCTCAGTACTTTAATGCTAATTCGCTAATCCAGTGCTCACGATCACAAAAATAATCTAAATATGATTATTTTGGGTAATCAGACCCCATCCGTTGATCTATCCCACAATTTTATTCTCAATTTACATGTAGGTTAATTTTCATTTTTATAACTGACAACCCTTTACCCAACAGAACGGCCCTGTGCCAATGCATTCTCTTATATATGCGAGTCGACCATAGGTCGCCTCGCATATATAAGAGAATGCATTGGCTTAACATATTAAAAATGATAAAATTGTCAAAGAATGTAGAAAAATATTATAAAAAATTATAAAATTGTTAAAGAATGTAAGAAAAAATGGGAAAAAGTGTTTAAAAAAAAGGCCAATTGGCACAGGGCATAACTGTAACCATCACAATGTGGTCAATGAACCTGTTCCAATGATATCCATATTTGTATGGCGTTATTGAGACAGACCGAAGATATTTTAGGCTGTTGAAGCATTATTTGGGCGTTTTTGGCCGTTTTGTTGGGTAAAGGGTTAACTCTTTCATGACTGAATCTTCCTGAAATTTTGCATAAATCCTGTGCCAATGCATTTTCTTAAATATGCGAGTCTCCCAATAAAGAGCCTCATACATATTGGAGAATACATTGGCCTAACAATATTCACCTTGACAGCCAGTGCATTCTCTTATATATGGGAGACTGGCATATATAGGTGAATGCACTGGCACAGGGTCATTAATGCTGCATCGACGCAGCTCCCATCATGAAAGATTAAGTTATTTCCAGATATTACCATAAACCGAAATTCCATATATGGCCAAACTGCCGACTGAGATTATTTGCTAGACAGGCTCTTGTCCGCAAAAGTTCACTCAGAAGCAGTCCGTCTCATCGATATACATGTATGGATACCAATTTTTTTTGTCATGTGTTTTTTTTTTATCAGGGAAAATAATGTGAACTTGAAATAGAGTTCTGTTGTAAATGTTGTCTGTAAGAGAAACAGCATCGTGAACAAGGGAGGTTTAAATTGTCAAACGGCAATCTTCAAAGGTTTCTTTCGAAATATTCTTGGCGCGATGCCAATATGTCATCCAAATCGAGGAAATACTAATTATCTGTCAATCACAAAATTGCGACCTGTTTGAGGCTATATTGTCTCACCACACACTCATTTTGCTAAATAACCTATCAAGATGAACACTGCGACATGAGTTGATAAAGGGAACATCACGTGTCGTTATAGGTGATTTTGGGTGAACAAATCAATCTCAGTATCGGGTTACTTGTCTAAACTACTTGTATTTGTGCGACTAAATGTAGAGGGTTATTGCGCTAGCTACAAGTTTGTAGTTATGACATGAATTCTTGACAGATCTGTAATTGTAATGTCTGGCAACAACACATTGAATTGGCTGATAACGACCCAAGTTTAAAGTTCGCCGTTTTACAATATAAACCTCCTCATTGTTTATTTATCGTCGTCAATTTGTTTAATTCCTCTTGTTACTTTCATCTTCCAAAATAAAGTGACTCATGGTTTATTCAGTAGGACGTATAATAGTGACGGAAATGAAAGGAATAACTTTCTTAGTTCACCGAAAAAATAATTGCTGCATAAAGGCCTCAAAATATGCAGAATGTGGTCCCCAGAAGGTGAATTTAGTGATGGTAGCATCGATAAATTCACCCGCGGGGTGGGGGGGGGGGGGGGACCTCATTCTGCAAATATCCGGCTCCATATTTTCAGGCCTGTCGGTCAGTTATGAGATGTACCACCATTGATTGCAGTTACAGTAATGCCCTAAATAATCGACTCCTTAACCACAGCAGAATTATGGGTAATTTTTCAGGATTTAGTCAGAAATATGGCTTGTTGCCATTCATCGGAAAGCTCTCACTGAGAGCTTTCCGATGAATGCAACAAGCCATATTTCCGACTAAATCCTGAAAAATTATCCATAATTCTGCTGTGGTTAAGGAGCGGATTATTTAGGGCATTACTGTATATCTCTGTGACCTAGAAAAGTAAATCAGTTTTTACCTTGATGATCAAACAAATCAACCCTTTACCCAACAGAACGGCCCTGTGCCAATGCATTATCTTATATATGCGAGTCGACCATAGGTCGCCTCGGATATATAAGAGAATGCAGTGGCTTAACAACACATATTAAAAATGATAAAAAATGTAGAAAAATATTATAAAAATTGTTAAAAAATGTAAGATTTTTTTTTTAGGCCAATGCATTCTCTTATATATGCGAGGCGACCTATGGTCGACTCACATATATATAAGAGAATGCATTGGCACAGGGCATAACTGTAACCATCACAATGAACCGGTTCCAATGATATCCATATTTGTATGGTGTTATTGAGACAGACCGAAGATATTTTAGGCTGTTGAAGCTTTATTTTGGGCGTTTTTGGTCGCTTTGTTGGGTAAAGGGTTTTTTACCCTGTGCCAATGCATTCTCTTATATATGCGAGTCGACCATTGGTCGCCTCGCATATATAAGAGAAAGCATTGGCCTAACAATTTTTTACAATTTTAATAATTTTTTCTTGTATTCTTCAACAATTTTATAATTTCACCCATACAGAGCCCCAGACAAACATGAGCAGACAACACTCTTATATATGCTTCTATATATGTGTGGGGCTCCCTGCAGGGTAAAGGGTTAAATCAAGTCAATCATGTATTTTTTTTTTTTTTTTCAATCATGCTAAAATTGTGATCTTTGTTGGCCAGTTATAAGATGGCACTCACAATATTCCACTCTCACAAATGTGACTCTCATAACTGAAAAAATATTTAAGAAATGGATGTTGATTTGCTTGCATTCCATGTAGATGCAAGTTGGTCTGACTTTTTGAGTGGGACGTGAAAGCGTTCCACACATAAAAATGTCAGACCTACAAATGTACTTGCATCCATAGTCAGAATATGGCTCTCAGCTCGTGTACAGCACGACCGAGTTGTCCCGGCTAGCCGAGTTGTACCATCTCATGTAACAGTGCAACCGAGTTCCAGCTAGCTGAGATTAATTTCTGATTAAATTGAGTCTCGTCATTGTGTTTGACCCTTCTTGCCCTGTGACTGCCATCTTAACTATTGTAGGGTAACAATATAAAACAAGCTCAATTTTATTCCATCTTTGTTTATATTTTGCTCTTGTTACTATGGTTACTTTGCAAATTTATGCCATTATCTGATTGGCTCTTAACTCAACATAATGCAACCAATGAGCTACTATTGTATGTTGTCTATCTTAACCCTTTGAATACATGATGGATTCAGTTTTAAAAGTATCTGTTGGAATGATATTTTTCGATTTTCAGTTTATTATAAGCAGATGACCGGTAGAAAACATGTGAATAACTACTGATCCGCGACCAAAGGGTTAAAGATACGGGCGGCATTGGCGGTGGGTATGCTGTTAAAATATTCAGCTCCGTCAAAAACCGCCATAAACAGAAAGAAAAGTAAAATATAGACAGACTTTGTTCTTATACCAATCAGAAATATGGCATAAACACTATGTTATTGTCCAGTGTTTTTCCTTTGTTATGTAAACAAAAGCAAAAAACGTTAAAAGAACCTGGCTTTTGTTTCGATCCGGATATGGTAAACATAAAGAGCGTTATTTGTTACTGTTTTCTTGATATGGAAATAATAAAGAGTGTTTATATCATTTGTGTGTGATTAACCAATAGAATTGCGCTGTGTTATGTAAACAGAAGCAAAACTTCTGTAACACGAGCAGGTTTTTGTTTACATACACCATCGTACGTCTTGACGGCAATATACTATTTACATGCTGATTATGTTTGGCATATGAACAAAACTATATATATTTTAAAATTCCTTCCGTTGATGGCGATTTGAACAAATATGAATATTTCTACCACAAACGCTGCCCGTGCCTTTAATCTGTATTCTGATATTGTTGCATGTATGAAACGGTGTTCAATCCATGATCGCATAGTCAACAGGTTGCCCTGCGTGTTACTGAATCTGTCCTTTGTAAGAGGCTCATTAGGCTCTCGTAAGCCATCCAACTATTAATGGTAAGTTGGTTCTTTGCCTATAAGTATGGATTTGTGATCAACTTGTTTTGCATCCTGATTACCAAGTTCTCATAAAAAAAACAGCTGAATTTGTTGCTTGTTTTATAAGTTGCATGTCTGCAATTTGCAAATTGCCAAGCCACGATTTTCCTTGATAATCGCCATTTCCTCGAGGAGGGAAGATAGTTCTGTTAATATAATATGTAATGCTCTAAATAATCTACCCCTTAACCACAGCAGAATTATGGGTAATTTTTCAGGATTTAGTCGGAAATATTGCTTGTTTAAACAAGCCCTTATTTCCGACTAAATCCTGAAAAATTACCCATAATTCTGCTGTGGTTAAGGGGTCGATTAGTTAGAGCATTACTATATGTAGCCTCCAATGCATTGTGTAGGTATTGTGTATTAACCCTTTCATGACGGGAGCTGCACTGGTGCAGCATTAAAGATCATGTGCCAGTGCATTCTCTTATATATGCGAGTCTCCCACAGGGAGTGTCGCATAGATAAGAGAATGCACTTGCTGACACGGTCAAGATAAATATTGTTAGGCCAATGTATTCTCTTATATACTGCATGTGATGCTCCCCATGGGAGACTTGCATATATAAGAGAATGCTGTGGCACAGGGTTTTTGCAAAATTTCAGGAAGCTCCAATCATGGAAGGGTTAACACCTGATTGGATATCGAAATCAGTTCGATGTCCAGATTCGATTTGAGGCAAAATATCCAAGCATATTGCTTCCGATATGCAGGAGCAAAAAATAGCCTTCCAATATTCTCGTAACCCTTTCTATACTAAATGGATTCTCCCACTCAGTCATAAAAATATACATTGGAATGGTCTATAATTCATTTGGAGGGGTGTTCAGGTTTAAAATCCGATGACAGACATAAAAACAAATTATACCGAAGCAGAATGATTCATGTTCATTGTTGGGGGAAATATTCAGATAATAAGTTCAACAAAGGACCTATGGTCCAAAGGTAACTACTCGTCAATGAGTATTTAGTATAGAAAGGGCTGATAGTCAGTCATCCAACATTATCCCAGTCTGATTCAAATCCAGACTATAGCTATGCGTCCGATCTTAATCAAAAAGCAAGGAATCCAATTACTTCCTAGAAGTATTGCATCAGCATGATCATCGGCCAATCACAACATTCCACAGTAAACAGTTTAAACAAATCAGAAGGTCAGATTTCCTTTCAGTGACCCCGATTCCGGTAAACCCGGCCACATAGCTAACTAAGAATTGCGTAATAAATTTTTGGTCACTTGGATAATTTCACAGTGTTCACAAATTTAGAGATTACGGCAACTAACTAAACACTAAAAACCATCTAAAAAATTTTATTCACTAAACTGAAAGGAAACATCTTGTCAATTGTAAAACTAGTTTTAACCCTTTACCCAATAGAATGGCCCTGTGCCAATGCATTCTCTTATATATGTGAGTCGACCATAGGTCGCCTCGCATATATAAGAGAATGCATTGGCTTAACACATTAAAAATTATAAAATTGTTAAAGAATGTAAGAAAAAATGGTAAAAAGTGTTAAAAAAAAGATTTTTTTTAGGCCAATGCATTCTCTTATATATGCGAGGCGACACTCGCATATATAAGAGAATGCATTGGCACAGGGCATAACTGTAACTATCACAATGTGGTCAAGGAGCCGGTTCCAATGATATCCATATTTGTATGGTTTTATTGAGACAGACCCAAGATATCTTAGGCTGTTGAAGCTTTATTTGGCCGGTTTGTTGGGTAAAGGATTAATGTGAAATGTGCGCGTTGACATCATACTGTGGGGATTGCCGGGGAAAGCTATTTAAATTATAGCGGTGGTAATGGGAAGGGTGGTGAAATGTTTGAGACAATCGAATGCGTAGCTAGTTAATTAGTCTAGTTTTAACTTAGACTGACATTATCCATGATTACATTGAATGGGGCCCTCGTAATTCAGATTGTTTGGCTTCGGCAATCCGCTAAGGCAACCCATTGCCATGGCCCAGTTTGCTACCGCAAATGGCTTCGGCATTATGAGGGCTTTTGAATAACATCCACTAACTATGTTGGCTGACATAACTAATGGTTGAAAGTCATCCATGATTACACTGTGTGAGTTCCATTGATTATGTTTATTGATTTATGAGACTCCGCCTTACACTCCGTGTCATCCGTGAGTCTCTGCCTTACACTGTGTTACCCGCCATTTCATTCTATTGTTAATCTGTTGAATTTTATGTATAATTTGTCATATTTAGAGCTGATTCAACCCCAGACCCGCTCACACTCAGTCCAACAATTTCATTCCCAGTCGCTTGCATTTAGGATGATGTTAAGCGAGGACCGGTTACACATTTTGCGCAAATCTCTTCTATAGGGTTCCAGAGGCACCTTGAAAACCTGGATTAGCCTTGAATTTTGGTTATATTAGAAACTTTCTCTGAACACATTCCAATTGAGTTTTACCATACTGAATAGAAGTTCTTGAAAAATATGTTAAAATGCCCTTGAATTTTAGAATTGCGGGCCTTTAAATTGTTGATAAATGGCATTGACCCTTTCAGTGCAAGTCCGATTTTTGTATCGACCCATATTTCCTTGATCATTAGATCATTGATCATTAGCTCTTAGAGCTCTTTCCATCAATGTATCACATTATTATAATCAATAAATTTGTAAAATGATCAAGGAAATATGGGTTGATACAAAAATCTGACTTGGCAGTGAATGGGTTAATGCCTTGAACCTCTCCAGTAGTGACTTGTTGGAACCGTGTGCTTATGATATTACAACTGAGATGCATCTTGTAAGAAGAGCCGCATGATTTAGTGGCAGGAATAAATTATACCAGACTTTAATATACACTGTATAATCTATTAATGCTTTTCCAAAATTTTGTATCCAGCAGCCACTGGTGTCAGAAATAAAGATACAATATTTACAAAAAGCATTCCTCGATTATCATTTGATGACTTTCGCGTCATACAACAATGAAGATTGGGAATATCAGTCTTCAGTTCTTGGTATCAGAAGTTACACAGGTGAAAATTGTAAGGTCTGCTGCATGTTTTGACAATAGGTGACAAGAAAAAGATTTGTCTATGATTAAGTATGAATTTATTTTTTTTAGCTAATTTCAGCTCGAATATGTGGGTGGTCAAATACAAATGGAGAATAATCTTTCTAAACGTAGTTACATTTTACAAATATTATATCCAAATCGACATGACACACCATCATTCTTATATATTAATTAAATATAGCGACTCTTGGTGGTGAAATCGTTTTCGTTAGTTTATCGCTGGTAGTTGCGTCCCAAATCGAGATGTAAATATTTACAATTGACCGTTGTTTAGATGACGTTTTCTATGGAGTGCTACGGTCGATTTGTTTGATATTTTGGTGATGTTAGTATAGCGCCTGAATATTAAATTATCAGGTTTACACATCCAAATAAGTCCATAATATGTCTTTAAAGCTAATGAAACATTTTAAACAAATTTCAGCACATTTCTCAATTGTTTTGAACAGACCATGTCACCATGCGCTAAGTTTTTGCCAAAATTTTACAGTAAAAATATTCGCAGAAATTAAAATCATTCATATATTAATATGCAGGCTACTTCGATGTTCATGTGAATTATGGAAATATATCATTCACTTGGCTTTTTCTTGGTTTTGTGTACAATAGAAGAGTTGTGCAAATGTTTATCTTGCCATACTCTGGCTGTTGAGAAATTTGTTCTTGTCACCTTGTTTCATGATATCCAATAGACCTGAACCTGGCTATTACCCAAGTCTGAGTTTAGTGTGCCTGCCATTTGCAGAATGAGGTCCCCAGAGGGTGAATTTAGTGACGCTATCCCGCATAATGGGCTAGCATCACCTAATTCACCTCATTCTGCATGGCCTCATCTTAAGTTGGAGACATACTCAGATTGAAGGTCCCAAATAGAGAATATTGTGATGTACACCCATTGGGAACCTCGATTATGCAATGTGTCATCTGCTAATTTGGGGATGCAGAGAAACTAAACTAAAAAGTAAATAGAATCTATGTCAAGAAATTTCATAATAAATAAACTTTCCAGAGAAGATGAGGCCTAAGCAGAATGAGGTCCCCAGAGGGTGAATTTAGTGATGCTACCATAGCCCACTATGTGGGATAGCATCAGTAAATTCAACCTCTCAGGCCCGCTATTACCATGCTCGTGGAGGTCTTGGATGTGAGCGAGGCCTGGATAAACTTTGTTATCATAAATTGTTATTTATTTTTGCACATCAGTTCAGCTTGTGTGGCTATTATTGAATGTATTGTGTGCTCAGGTGGCATTCGTCGAAAGCTTTTAAACGATTTTTGTGAACGTCAGAAACAACAAAGTGTTGTTTAATGTGATGAGAGGAAAAAATCAAATTGTATGTAAGTTGATTGTATTGAATTTTAAAGCAATAAAATATATAAACAACCAACTAATCTCAAACTCAGTCACCTTTAACCCTTTACCCAACAGAAGGGCCCTGTGCCAATGCATTCTCTTATATATGCGAGTCGACCATAGGTCGCCTCGCATATGTAAGAGAATGCATTGGCTTAACACATTAAAAATTATAAAATTGTTAAAGAATGTAAGAAAAAATGGTAAAAAGAGATATTTTTTTTTAGGCCAATGCATTCTCTTATATATGCGAGGCGACCAGAGAATGCATTGGCACAGGGCTAACTGTAACTATCACAATGTGGTCAAGGAGCCGGTTCCAATGATATCCATATTTGTATGGTTCTATTGAGACAGACCGAAGATATTTTAGGCTGTTGAAGCTTTATTTGGCCGGTTTGTTGGGTAAAGGGTTAACCCTAGATCATGCCATGAATCTCTATTCTGGCGAAAGGCCGTAGATATCATATTCCACCAGTACAAACCCTGGGAACTTTTTGAAGTTTTGACAGGGAACCTTATAAAAACAGAAAATAACAAAGATATATATCTTTGTTATTTTCTGTTTCTTAATAATGTACTTCACTGGTCCCAACTCGAAATTTCACCATATTAAGTGATTTTATGAGCGATTTTGCTTTCAGTTTCTTACAATTGTGGAATTTCTCCTGGGCAATTAATTGAATGTATTTGCGATATCGCATCATATCGGCTAACAAAAGTCACAGAAAAGCATGCCATTTCGAGTTTGGTCCTGCCCCTACAGTGAAGTACATTATTAAGGAACATATAATAACTAAGAAATATATTCCCCGCGATAGTTTTTCGACTTGATAAGGTTCCCTGTCAAAACTTCCAAAAAAGGTTCCCTGTCAAAACTTCAAAAAGTTCCAAGGTTTTGTAATGGTGGAACCGTGGAATATGATCTTTACCGGCGTTAGCCAGTGTGAAGATTCATGGCATTATCTACTTAACCCGTCATCATCATATGTAGGTATTGGGTTACAAACATCAATTTCATTGAAATTATGCCCCTTGGCATTTGTGTAGGGAAACTCAAGTCGGCTTTAAAACTCAGGCAGCTGAATCCGGGCCAAGAACTGACGTCACTAATGTAATCTCTAAACCGTCACTTCTTGCGTTCAGGGCCAGGAAACTGCGACCATATATAATCTCTAAACCGTAGCTTCATATGTTCGGCACCAGGAAACTACATCCCTAATGTAATCTCTAAACCGTCAATTCAGACATTCAGGAACTGACGTCGCTAATGTGATCTCTAAACTGTTGCTTCATACATTCAGCACCAGGAAACTACGTCCCTACTGTAATCTCTGAACCGTCGCTTCATACGTGCAGGAACTGACGTCACTAATGTAATCTCTAAACCGTCGCTTCCTACGTTCAGGGCCAGGAACTACGTCCCTACTGTAATCTCTGAACCGTCGCTTCATACGTGCAGGAACTGACGTCGCTAATGTAATCTCTAAATCGTCGCTTCAGACGTTCAGGGCCAGGAACTACGTCCCTAATGTAATCTCTTAACCGTCGCTTCATATATGTTCAGGGCCAGTAAACTACGACCATATGTAATCTCTAAACCGTCACTTCATATGTCCTTACTGTAATATCTAAACCGTCGCTTCAGACGTTCAGGAACTGATGTCACTAATGTAATCTCTAAACCGTCGCTTGATATGTTCAGGGCCAGGAACTGATGTCACTAATGTAATCTCTAAACCGTCGCTTGATATGTTCAGGGCCAGGAACTGATGTCAGTAATGTAATCTCTAAACCGTCGCTTCCTACGTTCAGGGCCAGGAACTGATGTCACTAATATAATCTCTAAACCGTTGCTTCATACGTTCAAGGCCAGGAACCTATGTCACTAATGTAATCTCTAAACCGTCGCTTCATATGTTCAGGGCCAGGAACTACGTCCCTACTGTAATCTCTAAACTGTCGCTTCATACGTTCAGGGCCAGGAACCTACGTCACTAATGTAATCTCTGAACCGTCGCTTCATACGTTCAGGAACTGACAAATCTAATGTGATCTCTAAACCGTCGCTTCATACGTTCAGGGCCAGGAACTATGTCCCTAATGTAATCTCTGAACCGTCGCTTCATGCGTTCAGGAACTGCTGTCACTAATGTAATCTCTAAACAGTCGCTTCATACGTTCAGGGCCAGGAACTACGTCCCTACTGTAATCTCTGAACCGTCGCTTCATATGTTCAGGAACTGATGTCACTACTGTAATCTCTAAACTGTTGCTTCAGACGTTCAGGGCCAGGAACCTATGTCACTACTGTAATCTCTGAACCGTCGCTTCATACGTTCAGGAACTGACATCGCTAATGTGATCTCTAAACCGTCGCTTCATACGTTCAGGGCCAGGAACTACGTCCCTACTGTAATCTCTGAACCGTCGCTTCATATGTTCAGGAACTGATGTCACTACTGTAATCTCTAAACTGTTGCTTCAGACGTTCAGGGCCAGGAACCTATGTCACTAATGTAATCTCTGAACCGTCGCTTCATACGTTTAGGAACTGACATCGCTAATGTGATCTCTAAACCGTCGCTTCATACGTTCAGGGCCAGGAACTACGTCCCTACTGTAATCTCTAAACTGTTGCTTCAGACGTTCAGGGCCAGGAACCTATGTCACTAATGTAATCTCTGAACCGTCGCTTCATACGTTCAGGAACTGACATCGCTAATGTGATCTCTAAACCGTCGCTTCATACGTTCAGGGCCAGGAACTATGTCCCTGATGTAATCTCTAAACCGTCGCTACATACGTTCAGGGCCAGGAACTGATGTCCCTAATGTAATCTCTGAACCGTCGCTTCATACGTTCAGGAACTGCTGTCACTAATGTAATCTCTAAACCGTCGCTTCATACGTTCAGGGCCAGGAACTACGTCCCTACTGTAATCTCTTAACCGTCGCTTCATACGTTCAGGGACAGGAACTGATGTCACTACTGTCATCTCTAAACCGTCACTTCATACGTTCAGGGCCAGGAACCTATGTCACTAATGTAATCTCTTAACCGTCGCTTCATACGTTCAGGGACAGGAACTGATGTCACTACTGTAATCTCTAAACCGTCACTTCATACATTCAGGGCCAGAAACTACGTCCCTACTGTAATCTCTAAACCGTTGCTTCATATGTTCAGGGACAAGAACTGATGTCCCTACTGTAATCTCTAAACCGTCGCTTCATACGTTCAGGAACCTATGTCCCTACTGTAATCTCTAAACCGTCGCTTCATACGTTCAAGGCCAGGAACCTATGTCACTAATGTAATCTCTGAACCGTCACTTCATATGTTCAGGGCCAGGAACCTATGTCACTAATGTAATCTCTGAACCGTCGCTTCATACGTTCAGGGCCAGGAACTGACATCGCTAATGTAATCTCAAAACCGTCGCTTCATATGTTCAGGGCCAGGAACTATGTCCCTGATGTAATCTCTAAACCGTCGCTTCATACGTTCAGGAACTGACATCGCTAATGTGATCTCTAAATCGTCGCTTCATACGTTCAGGGCCAGGAACCTATGTCACTAATGTAATCTCTAAACCGTCGCTTCATATGTTCAGGGTCGGGAACTGATGTCACTAATGTAATCTCTAAACCGTCGCTTGATATGTTCAGGGCCAGGAACTACGTCCCTACTGTAATCTCTAAACTGTCGCTTCATACGTTCAGGGCCAGGAACCTATGTCACTAATGTAATCTCTAAACCTTCGCTTCATATGTTCAGGAACTGATGTCCCTAATGTAATCTCTGAACCGTCGCTTCATACGTTCAGGAACTGCTGTCACTAATGTAATCTCTAAACCGTCGCTTCATATGTTCAGGGCCAGGAACTACGTCCCTACTGTAATCTCTAAACTGTCCCTTCATACGTTCAGGGCCAGGAACCTATGTCACTAATGTAATCTCTGAACCGTCGCTTCATACGTTCAGGAACTGACATCGCTAATGTGATCTCTAAACCGTCGCTTCATACGTTCAGGGCCAGGAACTATGTCACTAATGTAATCTCTGAACCGTCGCTTCATATGTTCAGGGCCAGGAACTACGTCCCTAATGTAATCTCTAAACCGTCGCTTCATATGTTCAGGGACAGGAACTGATGTCACTACTGTAATCTCTAAACTGTTGCTTCAGACATTCAGGGCCAGGAACTGATGTCACTACTGTAATCTCTAAACCGTCACTTCATACGTTCAGGGCCAGGAACTACGTCCCTAATGTAATCTCTGAACCGTCGCTTCATACGTTCAGGAACTGCTGTCACTAATGTAATCTCTAAACCGTCACTTCATACTTTCAGGGCCAGGAACTACGTCCCTACTGTAATCTCTTAACCGTCGCTTCATATGTTCAGGTCCAGGAACTGATGTCACTACTGTAATCTCTAAACTGTTGCTTCAGACATTCAGGGCCAGGAACTGATGTCACTACTGTAATCTATAAACCGTCGCTTCATATGTTCAGGGCCAGGAACCTATGTCACTAATGTAATCTCTGAACCGTCGCTTCATACGTTCAGGAACTGACATCGCTAATGTGATCTCTAAACCGTCGCTTCGTACGTTCAGGAACTATGTCCCTAATGTAATCTCTGAACCGTCGCTTCATACGTTCAGGAACTGCTGTCACTAATATAATCTCTAAACCGTCGCTTCATACGTTCAGGGCCAGGAACTACGTCCCTACTGTAATCTCTTAACCGTCGCTTCATACGTTCAGGGCCAGGAACTGATGTCACTACTGTAATCTCTAAACCGTCACTTCATACGTTCAGGGCCAGGAACCTCTGCCCCTACTGTAATCTCTAAACCGTCGCTTCATACGTCCAGGGCCAGGAACTGATGTCACTAATGTAATCTCTAAACTGTTGCTTCAGACGTTCAGGGCCAGGAACCTATGTCACTAATGTAATCTCTGAACCGTCGCTTCATACGTTCAGGAACTGACATCGCTAATGTGATCTCTAAACCATCGCTTCATACGTTCAGGGCCAGGAACTACGTCCCTACTGTAATCTCTGAACCGTCGCTTCATACGTTCAGGGCCCGGAACTGATGTCACTACTGTAATCTCTAAACTGTTGCTTCAGACGTTCAGGGCCAGGAACTGATGTCACTAATGTGATCTCTAAACCGTCGCTTCATACGTTCAGGGCCAGGAATTCCTATGTCCCTAATGTAATCTCTAAACCGTCGCTTCATACCTTCAGGAACTGCTGTCACTAATTTAATCTCTAAACCGTCGCTTCATATGTTCAGGGCCAGGAACTACGTCCCTACTGTAATCTCTGAACCGTCGCTCCATACGTTCAGGGCCCGGAACTGATGTCACTACTGTAATCTCTAAACTGTTGCTTCAGACGTTCAGGGCCAGGAACTGATGTCACTAATGTAATATCTGAACCGTCGCTTCATACGTTCAGGAACTGACATCACTAATGTGATCTCTAAACCGTCGCTTCATACGTTCAGGGCCAGGAACTATGTCCCTAATGCAATCTCTGAACCGTCGCTTCATACGTTCTGGAACTGCTGTCACTAATGTAATCTCTAAACCGTCGCTTCATACGTTCAGGGCCAGGAACTATGTCCCTACTGTAATCTCTAAACTGTCGCTTCATACATTCAGGGCCAGGAACCTATGTCACTAATGTAATCTCTGAACCGTCGCTTCATACGTTCAGGGCCAGGAACTGACATCGCTAATGTGATCTCTAAACCGAGGCTTCATACATTCAGGGCTAGGAACTATGTCCCTAATGTAATCTCTGAACCGTCGCTTCATACGTTCAGGAACTGCTGTCACTAATGTAATCTCTAAACAGTTGCTTCATGCGTTCAGGGCCAGGAACTACGTCCCTACTGTAATCTATGAACCGTCGCTTCATACGTTCAGGGCCAGGAACTATGTCCCTACTGTAATCTCTAAACCGTCGCTTCATACGTTCAGGGCCAGGAACTATGTCCCTAATGTAATCTCTAAACTGTCGCTTCAGACGTTCAGGGCCAGGAACTATGTCCCTAATGTAATCATCTAAACCGTTGCTTAAGACGTTCAGGGCCAGGAACCTCTGTCACTAATGTACAGTTATGCCCTAAATAATCGACTCCTTAACCACAGCAGAATTGTGGGTAATTTTTCAGGATTTAGTCTGAAATATGGATTGTTGCCATTCATCCGAAAGCTCTCACTGGTTATGGAGTCGATTATTTAGGGCATTACTGTAATATCTAAACCGTCACTTCAGACTTTCGGATAGATGCTATTCGGAACTCATGCAGTGAAGGAGCTAGATATTTGTTGCATGAGTTATTGTACGTAGGAGTGAAAGGGATTATGTGCATTTGACGAACATCTATTAACCCTTTACCCAACAAACCGGCCAAAACCGGTCAAATAAAGCTTCAACAGCCTAAAATATCTTGGGTCTGTCTCAATAAAACCATACAAATATGGATATCATTGGAACCGGCTCATTGACCACATTGTGATGGTTATAGTTATGCCCTGTGCCAATGCATTCTCTTATATATGCGAGTCGACCATAGGTCGCCTCGCATATATAAGAGAATGCATTGGCCTAAAAAAAAAAAAAAATTAACACTTTTTACCATTTTTTCTTACATTCTTTAACAATTTTATAATTTTTAATGTGTTAAGCCAATGCATTCTCTTATATATGCGAGGCGACCTATGGTCGACTCGCATATATAAGAGAATGCATTGGCACAGGGCCCTTCTGTTGGGTAAAGGGTTAAATGACTGATGTGTTTAATGTTAAAAATTGGGCACAATCGATAACTATTTCTGTAATAAATGTGAGTTTTTAACGATTACTGATTTTTCAATGTGCATTGTAAATTTCCACAGCTCATGTACTACAGTAATGCTCTAAGTAATCGACTTCTTAACCACAGCAGAATTATGGGTAACTTTTCAGTAATTAGTCGGAAATATGGCTTGTTGCCATTCATCGGAAAGCTCTCAGTGAATAATTTTTTTCCTGACCCCCCCCCCCCCCCCCCCTGTATTGTGAGGTTATAAAGCAACATGCAAAATATGAGTTCAATAGAATAATGTAAAATATCATCTGGAAGGCAAGACTATGGAAAATTTCTAAGCCCACAACTCCGGAAAAAATCATCGAACACAAATCGAACTTGACCTGAATTTTGGTATAACTTAGACACATACCAAGTTTAGTAGTGATATCACCATTCAGTGATACAATAAAATACAAATAAAATTAAAGTGAATGGCTAAATATAGATTTATAAAACAAAAAGCAATAAAGAAACATTTTATTTATTTATCAAGGTAAATAAATAGAGTTTCTTCCCCTACGCTGAAATAATTCAATATTCACTGTTTGCTGGTTTGAGCTGACACAATAAACCTTTGTTTTTAAAAAGAAAATTACTATTAAAGGCCCACTTATTTTTCGACGGAATGAAAACTAAGATAGGAGAAATGAAGAAGGTGGGTCACTGCTTAGAGTTTACTGCATGATTAGTTTCCTATTGTTTCTGTGTAGTGGTTTGCCGGCCTCGTGATCGCACTACAGCTCGGCCTCGGGGTCGCACTACAACTTTTAATGTGTCCCAATAATACACATTCTATAAATAGAACCACCATCGTGACCAGCGCTATGGCAGCGCCCAGGCAGAACAAGAATTTGTACATTAGTATACACGCGGCGCGCGTAAGAAGAGTTAGACTTAATTTTCGAATCACCAGATCACATTATATACAACATATTCCATGTTAGATACAATTTGAAAGAGGAGGCTCCATAACATTGTATTATTAACTGATCCGTCGAATAAACTGGGAACATGTTTTTGTCAAGGTACCAAGGTGTGTCCTGTATTTAATTTTGATCCGGACTGTACTATAAAGTCTATTATACTCAATGGAAGGGGAATAACTCTATCTCTTAGTTTGAATTCTGGTGCATTCTGGGTTGACAAGTAATTTGGGTAACCGTAGTCAGTTTTAATAAAACTATAAAATTGGGCCCTCGATGAAGCAGATGTGTTTATGTCAACAAGTAGTGCGTCCCAGTGACGTTGTTTGAGAACAGTTTTTTGCATTTCTCAGTTCAATAGCGGTCAGGCCTGTCTGGGTGATCCACTTTGATTGCAATTTCAAATCATAAAGAGCATTTTTGACAAAAGATAACCATTTGGTTAAGGCCCACTTAATTTTTGGCAATAGGTATTAAAGGCCATCTTAAATTTCGAGTCACCAATTATTATTTTGTATAGTGCCTTGATTAACGGTTTTAATAACAATCTATGCCATAAACTATGATTAAAATAGTATAATTCATCACCATCTGGAACGTCTGTGTCTCGGAAGGTGCCCATAGAGAAATAGAACATAGCTGAAATCATAAAATCATTTTACCCGTTATGGCTCCCAGAATGCAACAGAATTCAAACTAGTTTAATTTCAATGGAACAGTGAACAGAAGGGGAATAACTATATATATATATAGAGAGAGTTATTCCAACTCCATTGAAAAAAATCGACCTTGTGCAGAAACTTTTGGATAGAAGGGGAATAACTCTATATCTTAGTTTGAATTATGTTGCACTATGGGAGCGAAACGGGGGAACTGTTTCTATGATTTCAGCTATTTTCTATTACTATATGGGCACATTCTCAGACACAGACGTTCCAAATGGTGATGCATTACAGTATTTTAATCACATGGGCCTGTAACGCACTCCGCTGCTAATTTGCACTGCCCCTATACGCCAATATTCGCACCTGCTTTGGTCCTATATATATACGTAACGCGGGCGCGTATATAGTTTTGGCGTATAGGGGCAGTGCAAAGGGGGCGGGCAGCGGAGCGCATTACAGGACCATGTGACATGATCTAGAAATAATCAGGGGTTCGAACTAGTTGTGACATTGGACTTTAAAGACAGCTTCGATATCATTTGACGCTGGGGAGCGACGGGTTACGTAGCGTTTTTCCGAAGACCCATAACTCCGAAGGTCCGATTCTCCGAAGGTCAGATTCTCCGACGCCCCGATTCTCCGAAAGCCCATAACTCCGAAGTCCCGATTCTCCGAAATCCCATAACTCCGAAGACCCATAACTCCGAAAGCCCATAACTCCGAAGTCCTATAACTCCGAACGCCCTTAACTCCGAAGGTCTATAACTCCGAAGGGCCGATTCTCCGAAGGTCCGATTCTCCGAAGGTCCGATTCTCCGAAGATCATGTCTTATCGCTTATTAAATAGTGTACAGTCCAGTGGCGGGGTCAATGGGGCCCTAGGGAAGACCGCCCCCAAAAAACATGTCAAATGTCATGTAAACGTCAGGAAATCCCTCCTAGGCATTCAAATATTCACAGTGTTCCTGCCCAGGGGAGCCCCCGGACCAACGATTGGGGGCGACCTCTCCCATGTATATGCGCTCCCCAAATCAGGCCTTCGTGATATGCTTTCGGCATATCATATGCATGATATATCCCCCACATATCCCCCATATATGCTAATTAATGTGCACCCCTAAATGGGAACCCTGGCTCCGCCACCGGTGTGCACCGGGTATATTATAACGAAACGCTGCAAGAATGTCAGAGTAGCCTAACATGCACAGGGGCGACAAGTTCTTCCCCGTTCACCCCTGTACATTTTACTCTGGCATCTCATGGGCCAACGTAACGTTATAGTATCTGGTGTATAGTCAGTGGCGGGCCAGGATTCCCATTTAGGTGGGGGCAGTAGGAAAAGTTTGAATATTTTTATGCCCCATGAACGATTTCCGGGCGTTTACATGACATTGGACATGTTTTGGTAGGGGCCCATATTGTCTGAAATAGCAAGTAGAGGTTTAATGGGGGCAGTGGGAATTTTGGGACCCCTTGGCTTCGCCACTGGACTGTACACTAATTAGTAAACGATAATACCCCGATAAAACAAAATCTTCGGAGAATCGGACCTTCGGAGAATCGGACCTTCGGAGTTATGGGCCGTCGGAGAATCGGGCCTTCGGAGTTATAGGTCTTCGGAGAATCGGCCCTTCGGAGTTATAGGTCTTCGGAGATATAGGTCTTCGGAGAATCGGCCCTTCGGAGTTATGGGCTTTCGGAGAATCGGATCTTCGGAGTTATGGGCCGTCGGAGAATCGGGTCTTCGGAGTTGTGGGCCGTCGGAGAATCGGGTCTTCGGAGTTGTGGGCCTTCGTAGTAATAGGTCTTCGGAAAACCGGTCTGACACCGGAGCGACGATACTATTAACGTAACGCGGGCGCGTATATAGTTTTGGCGTATAGGGGCAGTGCAAAGGGGGCGGGCAGCGGAGCGCATTACAGGACCATGTGACATGATCTAGAAATAATCAGGGGTTCGAACTAGTTGTGACATTGGACTTTAAAGACAAGCTTCGATATCATTTGACGCTGGGGAGCGACAACACGTGTGCTATAATTATGCAGGTGCAAAGTGATGCAGAAACTAACAGGATGCTGCTGTCACTTTCGCTGACATCTTGTAATCGGTTTCCTTTTGATGTCCCACCGCGAACAGACGACAGAATCGTGGCGGTTATATAAAGGTCTGGCAATTTAATAAAAAATATATATACTTTCATGGCAGTAATCACGGCGCTATAAACGGCAGAATAATCCTTATGACAACGTCATAACAATAGCAATAAACAAGACCAAAAAAAAACAAGTAAATGATTGGTAATCATTGTAATGACAAGTGAATGAAAAGGGATTAATGATGCAAACTTGAGCTATTAACCCTTCAGTATTTAATATATGTAAATATAATAGTACAGCGGCCAAACGCCAAAAGTTGTCTCGTACCCCTATCCACAGAAGAACAAGTTGAAACAATAAGAGAAATATAATTCTATTGTTCACGAAAATGATAGCGAAAATTAACCATTCGGTAAGGTGAGCCCTGTGCCTAAGTCCTAAATTATTTGCCAACATTGCTGGTGTTAAAATTATTACATCATACCATATATCTACTTGATAGGAAAAAGTGTTGGTTAATTCGTGGTTAATTTGGATTTTCCTGCCATTTGGAATCGAGACATTTATTTTGTTCAAACATTATCATTCAAACGGATATTGCAATAATGCCGATCTATTTAAAAAGGCATAATCCGATTATGCGCCCCTCAATTACTATTTATTTGGTTTCGGGGATAAATAATATATGATTCGAGTCGAGGAACCCACCTATCAAATCTCAGAGTTATTAGATATCGATTTTTAAAATCTATTATTTTTCACCATCGAGACTTAAAGGGGTACTGTACGCCATTTTCATTAAATTTCCGGTGACAACAACGATCTAATATCGATAATATATAGAAACATAAGTAATTTGAGTCGAAGATGTATTCTGTAAACGCTCAGGTTAATAGGCTATCTTAAAATTTAATAATTTAAAAGTTAATAATTTGATATAAATTGAATTTATGACTGGAGACACCAGTGGCGGGGCCAGGGTTCCCATTTAGGGGTGCACATTAATTAGCATATGTGGGGGATATGAGGGGGATATATCATGCATATGATATGCCGAAAGCATATCACGAAGGCCTGATTTGGGGAGCGCATACATGGGAGGGGTCGCCCCCAATCGTTGGTCCGGGGGCTCCCCTGGGCAGGAACACTGTGAATATTTGAATGCCTAGGAGGAATTTCCTGACGTTTACATGACATTTGACATGTTTTTTGGGGGCGGTCCTCACTAGGGCCCCATTGACCCCGCCGCTGGACTGTACACTATTTAATAAGCGATAAAACATGATTTTCGGAGAATCGGACCTTCGGAGAATCGGCCTTTCGGAGTTATGGGCGTTCGGAGTTATAGGCCTTCGGAGATATGGGCTTTCGGAGTTATGGGTCTTCGGAGTTATGGGATTTCGGAGAATCTGACCTTCGGAGAATCGGACCTTCGGAGTTATGGGTCTTCGGAAAAACGCTACGTAACCAAAAAAAACAATCTTAGTCGAGCGCATTCTGAATGTCTGGGTAAATATAAGATTCATTCAGCAAAACTTTCACTGCAGACACTTCTCGAGATTTTTTTTTTAAACGTTGAGCAGTCTATATCGGACACTCTATCCTTGATGTGTTTTGATACTAAAAACCCCAAATCCCTATCGAGTAACTCGAATAAAGACATCTTTCCAAACATACCGTACATCGATAAAGTATAATGCGGGCAGGAGTAAACTCCGACGACGCGGGCAAAAATCATGCCCGCAATGGGGTTTACTCCAACACCGTGGAGTGACTCATGCAATTGTCAATATTTTCCGACTTAAATGCAGCAAATTCCAATATGAATGTAGATTTAGTTTCCTAAATTATCTGTATCAATGGAACGTTCACAACGTTGTCCAAATTTATCACCACGCACTCATCTTGCATGGAGCTGAAACACACCATTGCAACATGGACGCTTATTCTCACACTTCATAGAGCATTTCGTCACTTTATGAAGCTTTATTCGTCAAACTGTTAACATTTGGTTGAAGCTGGGTTCATCACGCACCTCGTGGATCCGGAGTTGTGTCCGAAGAAAAACAATTAATAACAAAATTTCCCTCAAAACAAACCTACCTGTACACTTCACTCCTGCCGCAACGGGGTTTACTCAATATTTGCCCGCAGCGGGTATTATAGGATGACCAGCGTGTTAATGGTGGCCCAATAAAAAGTCGACGAACCGACGGTCTCGGACCAAATTTGCAGATGAAGATGGATAACTGTCAAATCAAGAGGGTTTGTGTTGATAATAAGGCCTAATTTCGTCGAACAACGTGTTGATAAATAACACGTTTCGGGCAATTTTCATATATGGCAAATTAACCAGAAGTAACCATTTGTACCCAGGGGTGTGGCTTGAGGGTCTCCGTTGGGGGGGGGTGTCCACCTTGGAAAATTCCAACTGCACCCCCCCCCCACCCCCCTTGAGTCGGAATCACACCAACGCAACTTTTTGCATAATTCCATTTGCACCCCCCCCCCCCCCCCCCTTGTACCTCATGCTCAGGCCTAATTTCCTATATATTCATAAGCCATGCTTCTATGTTCCCAGTATGTGAACATTAAGATATTTTAACCTGAAAATTGCCCCCAAAAAAACAACTAGTGGTCTAATTCCAGACAAATGCACACAGCTACCGTCAACAGACCAGGAAACACCGGACCGACCATGGTTGTTCGGCCCGGTGTGAGAACATTTTGAAAACTATACAAGAAAATCGCAAATCCTAGCATCTAGACTGGCCTCAACTGAAGCTTTCCTAGTGTTGGAAAGTTCAAACCTCATGCCCCCCCCCCCCCCCCTCAGGTTGGAAAATTCTTCAACTGATGACCATTTATGTCTACAAGTTTGACCAAATGTAGTAAAATATTGTTTTGCTAAACTAATTAGCAGTTTTGTATTGGCCATGTGGATGGGGCAATGACACACCGGGCCGACCATTTTGAAATCTGAACAAGAAAATCGCAAAATCCTAACATCTAGACTAGCCTCAAGCCTTCCTACTGTTGGAAATTTCAAACCCTACACCCCCAATTAGGTTGGAAAATTTCCAACTGATGACAATTCCAATGTCAATGTTGACCAATTGTATGACAATATTGTTTTCTTAAATTAACTAGAAGTTTTTGACTGGCCACGGGGGAGGGACCAGGACACAAGCTTTCCAAGTGTTGGAAATTTCCAACCTGTCACCCCCCTAAGGTTGGAAAATTTCCAACTGATGACCATTTCTGTCAAAAATTTTGACCAAAAATAGGAACATATGCAAATATTGGTCGAAAAACAATAAAATTCCCCACAATAAATTGTTTTTACCTGAAATTAGGAATTTCCAACTATTGAAAATATAGCTCTAGCTCTGCTGGGGGGGGGGGGGGGAGGTGAGACACCCCCACACCCCCCCCCCTCTAGCCACATCCCTGTTTGTACCCCGTGCACCCATGGTCCTTAAAGTGATTCAGGATATATGTTTTCTAATTTGAAACCCACTTCCTATACAAGTAGCCTGCATTAAAGGCCCACTTAATTTTCGAACCACCAGATCACATTATATGTAACATGTTCCATATTATATTTTATTATCCATCCCTTAACTAACACCGTTTCCGATTGGGCAAAAGCCGCCACGTGATAGTCCTGGAAAAAGTCATATTGGACTCCCGAAAGTCATATTGGACTCCCGACTGTACGATATGACTTTTCATATTGGACTCCGTGACGTCACGAATTAACTCTATTGCGAAATGAATCGGTGAAATTGTGATGCGCGCGCAACATTGATGGATTTTAGC
Source organism: Siphonodentalium dalli (assembly GCA_032622095.1). Taxonomy (NCBI): domain Eukaryota; kingdom Metazoa; phylum Mollusca; class Scaphopoda; order Gadilida; family Siphonodentaliidae; genus Siphonodentalium; species Siphonodentalium dalli. The sequence goes on from CP136062.1 coordinate 48,832,183, forward strand.
AGACGTTTCACTTCCGGATTGAGTTTTTTCTCACTTCCGTGTTTACTTTTCCAAATCATGCTTTCTGATGATCAATATACGGTGCAGGCTTTTATAGAGAATTAAGTGCCGACAAATACCAAAAATAACCACAAAAGTTTTATTTCCAAAATTTGGATAAACATACAGATGGATAATAAAAATGTAATTATACAATGTTGTGTACAGTATGAATTTTTCTTGTACTCGTCCATGTTGTGGTGAAAAGTCATATTGGACTCGACACTGGCTAATAACTTTATAGTATATACCATTTGAAAGAGGAAGCTCCAAATCATTATATTATCAACTGATCCGGTCGAATAAACTGGGAACATTGTTTTTGTCGAGGTACTGAGGTGTGTTCTGTGATTAATTTTGACCCAGACTGTACTATAAAGTTTATTATTCTCAATGGAAGGGGAATAACTCTATCTCTAGTTTGAATTATGATGCATTCTGGGCTAACAAGGGGGGGGGTCTTGGAATGAATCTGAGAATCTCTATCACTTGGTGGACACTCCAAGGCCATGCACAGCTGTTCCGTATTCTGGTGGAATATATATATTATTGGTTCTTCTGCCGAATGGTATATACTATGGGATATGTTGTGTATAATGTAATCTGGTCATTCGAAAATTAAGTGGGTCTTTAATTGAACCCCTTGAACTCAAAGGGGACCGTATATGATTGTGCATGTTGGACGGAACAATTCTCAGTTTATGGTTATGATATCAGGTACGTGGCGATAAGGGCGTGGATACAACACTTCTTTTGTTTCATGGTCTTATCCATGGTAGCTACTTAATTAGAATTTGCGATCGCCTAATGACCAAGCACCTGTTTCTGTAGTTCATTTGATTGGAATTAGTGTGGCTGAAGGGGTCACTCTCACCAAAAAAAGTGCTGAAGGGTACACAGGGTTTGAAAATGTGCTGATGGGTACACAGGGTTTGTGATCGGCACAAACACCATTACTTAAATTGTGTTTATGAAAGTCTGGCGCCCATTACCAGTTTGTTTTCAGTACATTTTAATATTCATTGGAACGTAAACAATTATTCTCTAACAGAAATCATCGCAGATTCGAAAACTGAATGTCCCTCAGAACGACATTTCAAACCATGTGTACCCTTCAGCACATTTTGAAAATCTTGTGTACCCTTCAGCACTTTTTTTGGTGAGAGTGACCCCTTCAGCATTAGTGTGTGCTAGGTTGAGATATATATGTTAGAAAAACACTTGGAAAACAGAGACAAATAAGGCACAAATCTATGCTATCACCCTCTTCCATCGAATATGACAGTTGCTATCACCCGCTCCCAGAATGAGAAAGTAATGTCGTGTTTTTTTGTATCATGGAATACAGCTGAGAGGAAATGATATATTGAGATTTGTAAATACCACGTGACTGAAATGCGTCAGTCATGCATGCTCGAGTATGATGCTTATTGTGGACTACAGAATCACACAAAATGTGTGAACACTGGCGGTTCGGTGTTGCGAAAATAATGTCATTCGAATATTATGGATATCAGCGTCGCGCTGAAACCGGGGGGGGGGGCGGTCGGAAAAAAAATTCAGGCACGTAAATTATGCTGATTTTGTCCTTTCGACCCTTCTTGGGACCCACACACCCCCCCGCGTCAAATTTTTTTTTCCGTTTTCGGCAATTTACCCCCCGACCATTTCTGGACCCACCCCCTTTTAACACTAAAACAGAGATTTGTGGGGGGGGGGGAATTCACTGTAAACAGCTGTATATGCATTTATGTGCATACTATTTGTCATGGATGTTAACATTGACAAGTAAATAGGAACGAGTCATTTTGTGGTCATTCGGCCAAAAAAAACATGTCTGCCAGCGGCCATCTTGGATTTCAAAATTCAATCCATTAGCATGGGCTACAGGCTATACTGTTTGCCTGATCATCATGAAATTTGTCATTTAATGTTAAAATATTGACATATAGATGTGTTTAAGCCAAACTCATTGCAAAAACAGTCAAAAAGACTTGCAGGAAAAATATTTTTGAGTTGCGGAATATTTTTTTGCGGAAACTAATTGTTAGATGTTAGATTCCGGCGAATTGTCACTGTTTTGAGAACCCATACGATCCTACCTATAGTTGAAGTCTTGAACATGCCACGAACTAAAATGATATGCTATATACGTTTATACATATGCTATATACAGAAGTGTGGAGAAAAGGCTGCTCGGTCATAAAATAATATACATCCTGCGTGGGCTTCGGTCGGAAACAAATTGACCGTTCTGAGCCTGAAGCTTCCTGAAAAAAACTTGTGCCAATGCATTCTCTTATATATATGCGAGTCTCCTATATGGATCCTCGCATATATAAGAGAATGCATTGGCCTATAACAATGTTTACATTGACCTTCTAAGCCAGTGCATTCTCTTATATATACAAGGTTCCCTATGGGAGACTCGCATAAGTATATAAGAGAATGCACTGACACATTACCATTAATGCTGCACCAGCGCAGCTCCCATCACGAAATGGTTAAAGTCTGAGCCGAATTGTTCAAGTCTGCATGCGGGGGCCTGACGGATGAACATTGTTTATAAGTTATTCCATGAAAACAATATACGCCATTGGATTTATAATGCACAAATAATTTGTATTGGAATTGACAATAACATTGTAATTCTAGAAACCCGAGGTGAGGGTCTGTGACCGAGATTGGGAGATAAGCAGGGAGCCACAGTGCTAGTTTGACGCGCGCTATCCGCGAGTATAGGTTGATTTACGAGCTCGGAGTCAGTCGCTCAGTGTCATGGTGTCATGACTGCTGAAGTAACCCGCCAAACCACCCCTGACATCGAAGATAATAAGTTACAGATAACACAATCCAAACCTTCCCGACACCGAAGAACATGCAAGAAAGAAACGTCACCCAAAAATACAACGAAGGGAGCCATAGAAGAAAAATGACACATTTTTGTAGAAATTACCGCCTCAGAAAGAAAATGTTATTTGTGACCCGCCATATCAAATCCAGTCGTAAGTCGGGATTTTGTTTACCCTGTGCCAATGCATTCTCTTATATATGCGCTAATTATACTGTCAACTATGGTATCAAATTTTCCAAAACTTGTTATTTATCAACATTTTGTCCAACAAAATATATGACCGTATTACCACTTGATATTAGAGTTATCCATCTTCATCCGCAATTTTGTCCGAGACGTGTTTCTGGGCCACATATTATTACACATGTCGATAAAAAACATGGCATTGGAAAAATCGGCGCTTAGAACCCAAACACCCACCCACCCACCTTGACCTTGTATACTGTTTTTTTCCCACGACACCCCCCCCCCCCCCTGATTTTGCTGGGTTTTATATATATATATATATATATATCTTTAAGTTTACCCATCAACAAAATTTACATAACACATCGATTCACATTATTTCTTTCATCAAATGTCGCTGGATATGGATATGAAGCCTGTTGTTTGTGGCTGTTCCGGTTCAAACAGATCTGAGGTAACACCTTACTGTGGTTAATTAGAATATATTAGGGCACTGTACTCCGACACGTGTCCGAAACAACTCTTTTTATGATCAACCCTTCGACGCTTCCATTACACATCGGTTACAAAGTATTGAGTATATTATTACGTAATATATAATAAAAATAGATAATCTTTTTTTTACCATATATATTTTTATTTTACCAATGTGTTACCTACACAAAGATCGTGCGTGTGTCTGTTTTAGTTTTTATTACGTGATATATCTGGATATATCATAAAAATAAAATGATTTTTTTTATGATCGTCCCTTCTTCTGTCCCCTATTATACAACAATTCACAACTCTGTTAAAGGTACACACTCCGACTCTATAGTATATATGTTCATAAATCGATATCAAATCACTCTGAGCTTGATGGGTGGGTTCCTCGACTGGAATCAAATATGTTGACCCCACCCCCCAGCCAAAGAAATTGTAATTTAGGAGCGGTTCAGACATGATATTAACCCTTTCATGACCGGAGCCGTGCTGGTCAGTGCGTCCGTTAGTCCATCGAAGAAATTGTAATTACCATATACACCATTAAACAATGATTTCGAATTTTTTTTACATGGCATTGAAAAAATCTGCGGTCGGCGCTCAGATCCACCCGTGGACCCACCCGGACATTGTATACTGGATTTTGTTTTCACGACCCCCCCCCCCTCATTTTGATGGGGTTTTTTTATGGTCTTTGTTCATATTGTTGACGGTGAGGATATTGTTTAAGTTTACCCATCAACAAAATTTACATAACACATCGATTCACATTATTTCTTTCATAAAATGTATCAAATGTCGCTGGAAATGAAGCCTGTTGTTTGTGGTCTGTTCCGCTTCAAACATGCAGCTCAGAGGTAACACCTTACTGTGGGCAATTAGAATATTAGGGCACATGTCCGAAACAACTCTTTTTATGATCAACCCTTCGACGCTTCCATTACACAGCGGTTACAAAGTATTGAGTATATTATTACGTAATATATAATAAAAATAGATAATCTTTTTTTTACCAATTTTTTGTTTTTACCAATGTGTTACCTAAACAAAGATCGTGCGTGTCTGTTTTAGTTTTTATTACGTGATATATCATAAAAATAAAATGTTTTTTTATGATCGTCTCTTCTTCTGTCCCCTATTATACCCAAATTCACAAGGTACACAATCCGACTCTATAGTATAATATTTTCTTAAATCGATATCAGATCACTTGAGCTTTGATGGGTGGGTTCCTCGACTCGAATCAAATATATTTACCCACCCCCCCCCCCCAGCCAAAGAAATTGTAATTTAGGAGCGGTTCAGGCATGATATTTACCCTTTCATGAAAGGAGCCGTGCTGTTGCAGCATTGAAGACCCTGTGCCAGTGAATTATCTTATATAATTATTCGAGTTTCCCATGGGGAGCCTCGCATATATAAGAGAATTCACTAGCGTATACAAGGTCACGCTAAATATTGTTAGGCCAATGTATTCTCTTATATGTTCGAGGCTTCCTATATATGGGAGACCGCATATATCTAAGAGAATGCATTGGCACAGGGTTTGTTTTCGCAAAATTTCAGGAATCTCCAGTGATGGAAGAGTTAACCAATGTTAAAATTCTAACTAAAGATGGGGTGAATGTACATAAACACTACCCCTGTTTGTAGCCACGTCCCTGATAAATAGCAGAGCTATAACACCCACCCACCCACCCCCCCCGTAACCGAGCGGATTATAGTTGGGAATATAGATAGATATATATTTGTATTGGCTGATAGATATACAACAAGCAGACATGTGTTGTTTTTAGACCAACCGTCGCATATACCATATGGACCATACAAGCATCGAAAAGAAAGGCTGGTAGAAATTACCTCCTCATAAAGAACAAGTTGCTGTACATTAAAAACGACAAATTCACATGCTCGTTCAAGCGCAGTAGTCTATTTTCCCCATGTTAAAGGACATCCACAAATACTAAATAACGCTAACCTACTGCCGAATGTTTGACACGACAACTGTTAACATATTTGGGCTGAATTCATCTGACGCGGTATTATTCCTCAAAATAAACAACAAAACCATCGTTACTTGGAAATGTAGTTTGGGCTAACATTTACATAAATCCTCCAGATCAATTATCCGACACACACGTCAGATGAAAAAGTCACATGAAGTAACCGGCCAAATTGGCCGAAACAAGTAGATTCCCTCTTTGGCTTTCGAGTTTCCCTTGCATAATGCATGTAACAATAAACAGTGGTCGTTGTTATTTTTGTTTAGCTCAGCTTGACTGTTTGAGCTATTGCGTCAGTTTGTCCACCAACAATTTCTTTCAGCACACCATACACCATTAAACATTGATTTGGAAAAAAAAATTTAAATGGCATTGGAAAAATGTGCGATCTCGCGCGCTCAGATCCACCCACCCGAACCTTGTATACTGGATTTTTTTTCACGACCCCCACCCTGATTTTGCTGGGTTTTTGTTTTTATTTGTTATGGTGCTTGTTGGTGTTGTTGTCGGTGAGAATATTGTTTAAGTTTTACCCATCAACAAAATTTACATAACACATCGATTTACATTATTTCTTTCATCAAATGTATCAAATGTCGCTGGAAATGAAGCCTGTTGTTTGTGGCCGGTTCGCTTCACGTGCGCGCCGCCGACAAATAGATCAGAAGTAACACCTTACTTGGGGCAATTAGAATATTATAGGGCACTGTGCTCCGACACGTGTCCGAAACAACTCGTTTTATGATCAACCCCTCGCCGCTTCCATTACATTATACAGTATATTGCAGTATATATTACGTAATATATAATAAAAATAAATAATCTTTTTTTACCATATTTATATTTTATCAATGTGTTACCCAAACAAAGATCATGCGTGTCTTTTTCAGTATTTATTACGTAATATATCATAAAAATGTGTTTTATGATCGTCCCTTCTTCTGTCCCCTATTATACCCACAACCACAACTATGTACACAATCCGACTCTAGTATAACATTTTCAAAAATCGATATCTAATCACTACTCTGAGCTTTGATGGGTGGGTTCCTCGACTCGAATCAAATATATTTTATCCCCGAAGCCAAAGAAATAGTAATTTAGGATCGGTTCAGGCATGATATTAACCATTTCATGACTGGAGCCGCGCTGGGGCAGCATTGACGACCCTATACCAGTGCATTATCTTATACAATTATTTGAGTCACCCATAGGGAGCCTCGCATATATAAGAGAATGCACTGGCTAACAATGTCACGGTAAATATTGTTAGGCCAATGTAGGGAGACCGCGTAGATAAGAGAATGCATTGGCACAGGGTTTTCGCAAAATTTCAGGAAGCTCCAGTCATGAAAGGGTTAATAATGTGTCCATTCAAACTAAAGATGGGGCGCGCAGTGGGGTGCACGTATACATAAACACTTCCCTGCATGTCGCCATATGCCAGACATGATACTTATATGCTATAACGCCCCAATCACCCCACCCCGGTGACCGGAGCGGAATATAGCTACATAAAACGCGAACCATGCATGCATGTAGCGAGAAATCCCATAACATCCGCCACGAATCGAACAACTTCCATTTGGGGGTTAAAGCGGCTAACCTGACCTATATATCGACAATGGATCTTGATTATGTGAGTCGTTGTCACAATTTGCACGATATTTTTATTTTTGCGGGGTTTACCTTGACCCCGTGTCATTCCCTCTGTTTTGAATCAAAGTCAAAAGTAGAAGCAGTCGGAAACGAAACGCGTTAGAATTTCATTGTGAATCCGTCACCACCCACCTGCATGGTTCAACCAGAACAGAGTATTGCAAGTTTGCATGGTATTATGGTATTGCCAAGCAGAATGGTTGCTATAGTTCAATATATGTTGTTCTCATTTTTTTGCGGGAGATAGGAGGGGTGGCACATTGGGATCAGGGACGTGATAGAGGGTATTTTGTTCCGGGTCTCAAACTTAAGATATCTTAACTGAACCCCACCCCCAATGTATTAGACCAAGTTCCAGACTCAATCGAAGAGTTCACATTTACATGTTCTACCCATCTGGTATGTGAGGGATTTTCAATCACTTGCGCGAAATAGTTGGAAATTCCAGATTACCCGTTCTAAATGACCTACTACTGTGGCCTCGTTATTCAAGTTTAAGGAGGAAGTCGAGTGACCCATTTTGAATGCGCATTTCCATCCAAATCTCCGCAGCAAAAGTTACAGAGATGCAAATATTTCTGGGTGTACTTTGTGTGGTAATTAAAAACAATACATATTTATCTGGCGGGTCGGCTTGCAATTTGTTACATTAAAAAGTTGGTGTATTTATTTTCGAATTTTATATTGATTTGTACAAAGTAGCTATAGGTCAAGTGTTGAAATTCCCGAAAAAAAATAATTCTCAAACATAAAGTTAACAAGTCCAGCCGCCAGTTAAAGGGGTATATTGTACACCATTTTCAATAAATTCCCGGTAGTAACAATTAATTATCCATTAAAGGTACTCAACCCGATAAAACTCCTCTCAATTACTATTTCAATGGCTTCGGGGGTCAAAAATATTTGATTCGAGTCGAGGAAGTCACCCATGAAAGCTCAGATTTGTTAGATATCGATTTTAGAAATCTATTATTTTTCATTATCGGGAATACTTTCTGGCCCAGAAGATAGTAAAAAAATCGTTATTATTACCCACTTGATTATAGAGTTATCCATCCTTGTCTGTTTGAATAGAATTTTGGCGTAAAATCTCGAGCATGTTACCAAATTGACGGCAGTTATAAGTACTCATCTCGAGAACATAAGAATTTTCAAAAATCAATATCTAATGACTCTGAGCTTTGTTTGATGGGTTCCTCGACTCGAATCAAATATTTTTTACCCCCAAAGCCAAAGAAATAGTAATATAGGACCCTCTGATCGGATTGTTGTTGTTGGAATCTGTTGAGATGGGGACCCTCTTTACGGGTTGAGTACCTTTAAATATCGATAATATATTAAAAACTAAGTATAATTTGAGTCGAAGATGTATTCCGTAAACGTTCAATCAAAGTTAATATTTTGATACAAATTTAATTTATGGCTGCATGGAGCCATGCATACATTAAATTACGAATTTCCGTGTACAAGACGTAATCAAAATAATTAACGGATAGTGGGCACACATGATCGTGTACAAAATTATGTTGATACGAGGCGTAAACTCAAGCCACTCACTGACAAGTGACTACACAGTGACTTAGATGAGTATATGGGACTAGTATGCATATAATATAACATTTATTTGATACATTTATTTTGCTTGAAAACTGTCCAAAAATTACTCGACAACGACAATTGGTATATTCGCATTCCGGCTAATCTGCCATCCTTAATATAACTTCGTACTCAACAGGCTTTCAAATAATGGAAATCAAGTTACCTTGCTCTACGATTCAGAGACTATATAAACCAACAACATTTGAGTACAGTATCCCTTTAAATGTTAAATATAATAGTGATTTGTTTTAGCCCATGTCGTTTTGAGATTTTTTTTTTTTTGGTTGCTAAAATGTGATAAAATGGATCTCAAATTCGTTGCAATATTATACGAAATTTATTAAACTCTGACCGTGCAATCAGTTAATAAATTTCTTATAGAATTGCGAATCATGAAAGTTCCTCTATAATATTGCTCTCACTGGAGATCTTGAACCACGTACGAATACATCTTTAACGGTGGCATGTGCGTGTTGAATGTGACGCTTTAACTTCCATGGAATATGACAGACAAGCAGGCACCTGCATCCAGTATGGCGTTCTTAAAACTCCAACGTGTAAAACCCCAAACCCATGTCCCGAGGGAGTTACTAATGAAGTATCAAAGATATACTCACAACTGGGTAGAAATCTTATCAGTAGCGTATATAAACTTTATATAACTGTATCTGGGGGCCCGGGGCGAGGAAAATTAACACGTCTGGGACTCACTACAAGCCAGGTGATAAGGAAGGTGTGGATAATTAGGGTCTGACATTCCGCCACCTTGTCGCTAGATTCTACTTCCTAAGTGGGCCCTTGTTTTCCCGTCGGCATTTACGCACTTCCATGCAGCAGCAGCACCACTTTACAGGGACGTTGTTAGAGGGGTTGGGTGAACTTGGAAATATAAAGGTGGACATGCAACCTTCCAGTCACGTCTGGATAGGGGTGGGATGTGTCCCCCATTAATTCTGGTCAAAATGTCCAAAAGTTGGAAATGTTACAAAATGTTATGCCCGAAATTATGCATGCGGACAATTCCGACCGGAAAATAAATTAATACCCGTATTGTTATGATAGTTCAAATTTCCAACTTATTGTTTGTGTAAAGCGCTTTAGAGACCAATATATACCTATACTTTTAGTTACATTTTGGACTGAAATCGCCCTCAGGAAATTCAAACAATAGGGAGACCTTGTGTTAGGTTTGAAAGCTCAAACAATTCAAAAGCTTGATGTATCAGAACTTTGGAGATTTTAACCCAGCTAAGGTATACGCATGGAATGTACCAGATTTTAACCCAGCTAAGGTATACGCATGGAATGTACCATATTTTAACGCAGCTAAGGTATACGCATGGAATGTACCAGATTTGGGTATTTGGACTTATTTATCCTTATTAAGGGATGAGATCAGGGACGACAGGATCATATAATATTAATATGATTATATAGTGAGTTCGAATTTCTTGCCTGGCGCAACATTAGTTATAAATTTTACACCACATCATATATGATGAAATTGTTCTCATTGTTTGATTTTCCACCCAGTAATTTGTGTGGAATTTCTTTTTAGTTTTAAACCAGCAGTAACACATTTTTCTTACTCTTGGTCAAAAGTTTGGTCTGAAATGGCAATCAGTTGGAACTTTTCCAACCTTACGGGGATATCAGGTTGGAAATTTCCAAAAGTTGTGTGCAAATTTGGTCTGGTTCAAGGCTGGTGGTTGGGTGCAGTTGGAAATATTAAGGTTGACAGCCCTCTAACCATGCATACACGTCCCTGGATGAGTTGTAAATTCGAAGTTGGACGGAAGCCCCCCCCCCCCCACAACACAATGAAGACTCACTGGTGATCGCCTATATCATGCCATGAATATCAACTCTGGCTACGCTCCTAGAGATCATATTACACCTGTTCAAGACATGTGAACTATTGGATGTTCTGCATATACATTGTCTGACGGGGTCAGAGAATACTAACATTGAACTAATAACCGCATGCAGGGAATATATTTCTTTGCTACAACATGCTCCTTAATTATCTAGTTCACGGTGGAGGTGGGGTGGGTGGTCCCAGCTCGAGATCGCGTGATTTATTTTGAACAAAGTCACATAAAGCATGCAGTCTCGAGCTGAGCTTCACCAACAGTGAAACACATTATTAAATTAAGGAACAGGAATTAATTGACTAAGAAATATATTACCTGCATTGTTTTTTGAATGGTAACAATTTCCCTGTCGGATCATCAAAACGATCCCAGGGTTTGAACTTGTGCAATATGATCTCTCGGAGTAACAAGGGTAGATATTCATGGCACGATTTAGTCATTGTTCTGCGTGTGATTGGGTTTTTAACTTTTTTAATTTAACTAATATGAAAATGAAATTTAATGATGGCAGTATATAAAATTTATATATTTTGTTTTATTTATTTAGAAATTGGAAACAGTTGGGAAGTTTGTCCGAGCGTGGACGATAAAATGAGATTATTCCGATCTTTTCCCAACCGCTAATCAGTGTTACTGAAAAGTGTTGGTTTAGACCAAGGCTGAATATTTTCCTTTCTTAGATCTAATGGTTGGCAGGTGTTATGGAAAGCGGGAATAATTAAGGTCTAATATTCCGTCGCTTTGTCGTTAGATTGTACTTTCTAAATGATTTTTGTTTCCCCATCGGCGTTTACGCACTTGACATCACCACTTTGCAGTGAGGGAGCGAACTTAGAACGGCGGTAAAGGTGTTCGTTCTACCCCCACCCATAATTTTGGGAATATCGTCTGCACGGCCCAGGGGTTGTTGGACTTCCCTAATTCCCAATATACATATAGGCTTGTAATGCTCCATGCACTGTCCCTCCGCTGGGGGAGGGGTGTTAGACTTGGAATCTCCAACTGCTCCCCACCTGAACCAGACTGAAACTTCCCAAGTCCAGGAAACTCCATATATGCACCCCCCCCCACGTCCCTCCGTGGCCAATGTTTTTTAACTGGAGCCTCAAACTTTTCAACTGCAGGTACCTCAAGCTTTCCAACAAATATCTATGCTTGCATTGACTATTCGTTTGGTGTAAGACAACAAAATTTAACCCTTTCATGACGGGAGCCACGCTGGTGCAGCATTAAAGATCATGTGTCCCTGCATTCTCTTTTATATATATATATATATATATGCGAGTCTCGCATAGGGAACCTCGCATATATAAGAGAATGCATTGGCTCAAGTTACATGGTCAAGGTAAATATTGTTAAGCCAATGTATTCTCTTATATATGCAAGGCTCCCTATATGGTAAATCTTGTTAGGCCAATGTATTCTCTTATATATGCAAGGCTCCCTATATGGTAAATATTGTTAAGCCAATGTATTCGCTTATATATGCAAGGCTCCATATATGGTAAATATTGTTAGGCCAATGTATTCTCTTACATGCAAGAGACTCGCACATATAAAAGAATGCATTGGCACAGGGTTTTCACAAAATTTCAGGAAGCTCTAGTCATGAAAGGGTTAATTCCACGCTGTACACTCAAAACTGGTTGGAAAATTTGACTGTCGGAACCTATTTTTGGTTTAAATTCGCAATCATTGTTCTGTCACGCATATAACTTTCAAAGTGTTGAAAATTTCAGTTGATACAACATCAGTTGTAAATTTCATACCTGCCAAAAATGGGTTACAATCATTCTGATAATTAAATTTCCCAACCATGCAGTATTTAAATTAATCGTTTTAGAAGAAGACTGAAGATCGAATATTTAAAGGCCCACTTAATTTTCGAATCACCAGATCACATTATATACAACATATTCCATATTATATACTATTTGAAAGAGGAAGCTCCAAATCATTACATTATGAACTGATCCGGTCGAATAAACTGGCTCTATATCTTAGTTTGAATTCTGGGTTAACAAGGGGGTGAAGTCTTGGAATGAATCTGAGAATCTATCACTTGGTGGACACTCCTAGGCCACAGCTGTTCCGTATTCTGGTGGAATATATATATTTTTGGTTCCTCTTCCAAGTTGTATATAATATGGAATAATGTTGTGTATAATGTGAGCTGGTCATTCGAAAATTAAGTGGGCCTTTAAATACCCATCAGTTGGAAAATTTCCATACATTTAGCGGGATGTTTATATATGCTGGAAATTTCCAACATTTCAAAATCTTGAGACAGTCAGCTGACACAGTTGGAAAATTCGAAGCAAGTGTCAGAATGGTGTGAATGGAGTTTCTCAGACTAGATAATTTCTGTCTGGTTCAATTAAAGGCACGTGCGGCCTTAATTGTAGAAAATATTCATATTTGTTCCAATCACCGAAAACAGAAAAACATTAAAACGCATACAGTTTCGTTCATATATACCATGACCATCGCGTAACAGCATATTATCATAAAGACCTACTATATTTTACATAAGCAGGAGCCTGATTGTGTTACAGAAGACAGCACAATACTACTGGCTAATCACACACAAATGGCATAAACGCTCTTTATTAGTTCCATATCAGGTATTCACCAACAAAGAACGCTCTTTATGTTTACCATCATAATATAAACAAACACCAGAAAAGTAACTTTTTATGATTTTGTTTACATAACAATGGTCAAACATATGACCATAACATACTGTTTATGCGATTTTTATCATTTGCATACGGACAAAGTCTATCTACATTTTGATGTTCTTTCTGTTTGTGGCGGTTTTTGACAGGTGGAGATATTTTCACAGGATACCCACCGCCAAGGCCAACTGTGTCTTTAAGTGGGGGAATGCAGTTGGAAATTTTATGTTGGAGAGTTAGCCACGCCATGGCATGCATGTAGTGCATCTGACTTGTATTCTTGTAAACAAGGATGCACTATCGGCAAATTTCAGTGTTTCAACAACTACAAACGAACTCTTCAACAAGTTGAAATTTTGTGGAGCCATTCTCAAGACGAGGCCACAGTAAAACCACAGGTCCCCAGAACAATAATTGAACCCACCGCATATTACTTAATAGATTAATTATTACTGGGGTGGGGTCAAGGCTTGAATAGCGTGTCTGTCATTTGCAGAATGAGGTACCCAGAGGGTGAACTTAGTTACGCTATCCTGCACAGCGTGCTAGCATAACTAAATTCACCCTCACATTCTGCTTAGGCCTTATCTTCTGAGAAGTATCTATACTAATAGAGGCCTTATCTTCTGAGAAGTATCTATACTAATAGTCTCAAATTAACATTGTTTTTAGTTACTTTTTCCTTTCTGTTCAGTTTCTATATCTCCTAATTTGCAGAAGATAATATGCATAAACGAGGTCACTAATGGGTGAACATCAGCAACTTCAACTGGGAGACTTCAATCTGATACCAGGTCTCCCATAGCAGTTGAGGCCTAAGCAGAATTAGGTCCCCAGAGGGTGTATTTGGTGATGCTAGCCCACCGTGCAGGATAGCATCACTAAATTCACCCTCTGGAGACCTCATTCTGCAAATGACAGACATGCTTATTTCAAGCCTTGGATGGGGTCAAGATTAAGCATTAATGGGGGTGGGGTAAATTTTTGTTCTGGGGACATGTGAGCAAAACGGTCCAGAAAACAACATGGTTAGTGTCGTGTTCAATATTTCACATTGAATTTCTATGGGTTCAGTACAAGAACTAAGTTAAGAACAATAATTTTTAGTATATTTGTTTATGTATAATAATAATTAAACTTTATACAAATTATTGGAACATGCTGTGTCATCAAATATACAATTAATATGCAGTTCCGAAGCATTGGATGTGAGACATACATCAGCCAAGCATACTGTACATGTACATGGGTACCAAGTCTCCATATTTCATACATCAAAATAAAATTTTGCATAAAACAACGCCTTAATTAAACAATATGAATGTCAAACTCATTATAAAAGAAACAATTGACCAGGTTACATCTGCAGTTGGCAGTATGATTGATATATCCAGTTGATTGTGAGTCATATGTCTTACTAAAAAAGAGATCTCTTTGAGAATTAGATCTCAAATGTTTAACCATTTGTTATGTAAAAATATTACTGTTTACATAAAAAATATTACTGTTTAAGCACCAATAATTTTATACATTAGTGTGAACGAATCTTTTGAATATATATATTATGGCCGGAGCATTGAAAAATGTTCTGCAAAACAGATTTTGAAATAATGAATTTCAATTTCAATTGCCATCACTGATCTTTGTTTAACAATGGTTTCAATAAGAGAAAGTTTTTTTTATTGGACAGTCATCAATACATTTGAGAACAAAGTTTATCTAATTCTCATTTTCTTGACGCTGATGTTTTACAGACCTATATAGGTCCCTGTAATTTGAAGCTGTCAATATAAATTTTGTGATACTAAATACTGCCAACAACAATGATAACATGGTCTACAAAATCAACATCTAAACTTGCATAAGTTGCATAAGTATAACATATCAATACAGAAAAAGTCTGCAAATAGTGTGTCTGACATTTGCAGAATGAGGCCCCCAGAGGCTGAATTATGTGATGCTATCCCGCATGGCAGCTAGCATCACCAAATTCACCCTCTGAGAACCTCATTCTGCTTAGGCATCAACTGCTATGGGAGGTAGGATCAGATTGAAGTTCACCATTAGTCACTTCGATTTTATCTTCTGGAAATATTTCTCAGAAGATCAAGTATAAGCAGAGGGTGAATTTGATGATGCTAGCCTGCTGTGCAAGATAGCATCACTAAATTCACCCTATGGGGACCTCATTCTGAATATAACAGACACACTATTTAAGACTTGAATACAGAATGCATATCAATCATGAATACTTATACACTAATAAAATATATCTTTCTATAACAATTTGATAACAGTTTATTTTTTACAGATACAGACTTAGTATGACTAAATAAAAGAATTTTGATGATTAATTATTTACTATCATGTGGTATAAATGTACATGTATAATATAAGATCTAATGAAATTAATATTGAAACTCTGTCCAATCTGGACTGTAGTTATCAAGCCTTGAAATAGCGCGTCATTTGCAGAATGAGGTCCCCAGAGGGTGACCTCATTCTGCAAATGACAGGCACCCTATTTCAAGGCTTGACTGTACATATACAGTTTTTAAAGGGGTACTGTACACTAAATCCGGTCATTTATGGGACCATCTCCTTTTACACTCAACAGAATATAAGCAACAAATGAATGAATAGAGCGACGAATTAGTGCAAAAGCAGCAAAATACACTCATGTGTTATATATGAACGATGCAAACAACATGGTCATTATAATGAGAGTCATAAGCTCATTTATATTATAATTACATGTTGTTGCATCGTTCATATATAACACACGAGTGTATTTTGAACTAATTCATGACTCAAATTTACTCACTTGTTGCATAATTATATTCTGTTGAGTATAAAAGGAGATGGTCCCATAAATGGCCAGAATTAAGTGTACTGTCCCCCTTTAATGATAATCCATTTGCTATGACATCTTAAAACATTCTATATGTATGTTTTGTTGCTAAAAAACATAGAGATTGAACCAATTAATATTGTCAGATAGGTAGGTTTTTCCAGGTTTGACTTTAGTATATAACGATAAAACAGACCACCTGTCATAAAGAGCGTTTGTGTTTGTATACAATATTATATCAATGACTTTAAGCAAGAGTATTCTTACATTTATGCTCTTTTACCAATGTTCACTGTATTATTTTTCTATTTAGACTATTTAGTGGGTTTTTTTTATACCTATCCATAATAATCCATTATGTATTATGCATAGGTTTGGGGTATATTCATTTGCCTAATTAGCAAAATGGCTTTGTCATATCCAATGGAAAATGTTTACTATAAACTTGATGTCAAGTCAGACAGAGAGGGACTTTAAACTGCTATAAAGATAATGTTTTCCAAGGAAACATTTGATAGACATAATGAAGCTCTGATACTTCTAATAAAATTGTTCAAAACCACCTGTTTTGGCTGGAACCAGCTGGAGGAAGTGAATTACTTGGTGGCGGAGGCATGCAAGGTGGCATTTTTACAGTCAATGATCTTTAAGACATCAGTAGGGGTCCAATCTACACCACTATTATCAATCAGTTACATCTGTCATGGGTCCATGTGGTGAGAGCAGGAATTAGAAGACAAGCTGTAATAAGACCCTCAATTACATATGGGCTGATAAGGCCATCAGTTAACTGAGGAATTCATAAAGAAAACTGTTATCTACCAAACTTAACCCTGTTTGATAATCCATGAATATTGGTGCTTCTGAAACAGAATGGAATGCGAACATTGCTCTGCCATGAAAGTTGTACATTTAACCCTTTCAGTGCCAAGTCCGATTTTTGTATCAACCCATATTTCCTTGATAATTTTGCATATTTATTGATTATAACAATGTGATACATTGATGGAAAGAGCTCTAAGTCTTAAGAGCTCTTTCCATCAATGTATCACATTGTTATATTATAAATCAATAAATTTGAAAAATTATCAAGGAAATATGGGTTGATATAAGAAAAGGAATTTGCCCTGAAAGGGTTAAAGATCAAATGAGCAGGATGGGTTCCGAAGTTTATAAAGATGTATTAAAGACATATATTCAAACAAGGCTAATTTTTATGAATCCTTTTTTTGATTTAAGACCATTTGTTAAACTTATTGCCTGAACATTTCCTGTGTGATTACTTACTACTCACCAATGATGCTTTGAAAGTATAGAAATGGTTAATTAACACAAGTCTCCTCCATCAATACATCTCGAGAAATATTTATAAAGTGCTCGATAATTAATGATCAAATTCAGATTAGTTTACAAAGTACAAGATTATAAAATGTGTTATCTCAACTTTACGATTTAATAGGCTGATATTATTTTATGACCTGCTAAATTCCATCAGAAAGAGATGTTTACAGATTACATGTTAACTTGTGTTATTAACATAAATTAGCTAATTAATGATGAGTTAATCAATAATTTATGATGGCACCAGGCCACCTCTTGTCTCCAGAAACGTCTGGCACCATTTTGCTAAATCCATGTTGGGTGTTGGTGTATCAATGGAAATTGTTTTGTTATTATGCCCCTATTAATGTTTTTTTTATATCAATTCAATAAAGGTGTGCTGCCTACCAACAACATGGCATATTATAAAACCCGTGTGCATATAAATATTTTTGAGTGAAATTGATGCTAATAATGCAGGTTTACATGTAATTTGTGAACATCAATCTTTGATTGAATTTAACACGCCATAAAATAATATTAGTCAATCAAAGTTCAGATCAAATTTTGTACCTGGTAGCTTGCATCCAATCTGGATTGGATTAATGTATTATTATATCTTTATTTCCTCCATAAATGAAGATTGACCAAGAATTTAGTAGTTTGTCATCGGAAAATTGCTACATCTTGTAGAATATCGAAATAAATGGATTTTGTTAATAGTAAAATATACATGATTTATGACTAGACAGAATAATAAAATATGAAAATATAGCAAGTTCTATACTTCGACATTCAATCAAAATTTAACAATAAAATTAGCACCTTCTAGTAATTCGATTTGCAGTAAATTGTTTGGAAAGATTCCTTTTCAATATTTGGGAATACAATTTCAAATGAAAATGAGACATTTTATATAATATATATGTACATATTTAAGATAATTTCACCTGAATTGCCATAAATTTCCTAGATCATGTTATGGGATCTCTACTCATGCAGACTAAGCCAGATTAGAGATTCATGACATGATCTATAAATTTCCAGAAATGTTCAAGTTGTTTTGTGACACCCTGTGGCACCATGTAAAATATATGTTATAAATTCAAACAACGAAACAAAACACTTTTCTGATCATTCTTTGTGTTCACATGTTTTAAAAGAACCTTATTATAATTTTATTCAAAACTAATTCAATTTACACACTTCTACTAGTAGCATTTTTCAGCCTATATATGAGCGTTGGTCTGTTTTGATACAAGACAATAATTGCACTCTTCTTCAGAGCTACCAAATAAGGAAATATATCTCTAAAAGCTTGGTTGTAGGGCCGTGTGAGATGTATTCAAATTAAACATACAAAATTTATTCCAAAATCACATCACAATTACGGACATAAAGTCCCCAAAATAAGGTTTTAATCAAATTTATAAATCGGTATCCCTAATATAAAGATTAGGATACCGATTTATAAATTCGATTAAAACCATATTTTTGGGACTTTATGACCAGTAACTGTGGTCGCATTTCTGTAATAGCTGTTTGGATAAATGTTTGGCTATTTTTCAGAACTAAAAATATCCATTGTTATGGAAATAAATAATTTGTAAAAGTTTATCCGGTGTAAGTAATCAATTTAAATCTAAGAACAATTACAATAAATTTAAATGAGCTCCATATAAATCTACAGTAACTTTAAATGTGTAAACACAAGAACGGTTTTTCGAGAATAAAAATAAACGATTTAATAGAGAGCAGAAAAAGGGTTACCTTTAACAAGCGTAGGCGGATATCGCGAACACAACGTCGTAAACAAACGTTCTGAATCAGGGACACTGTGTCATCAAGTCTGTGATGTTAACCGCCATCCGTTCCACATTCAATTCCGGCCGCCTTTGAAGCGAATTCATCAACTTTTCCTTCATCGTTCATTTTTTTTTTTGGTTCGCTTGAATGTCAAGGTTTACTTCATCGTTTTGTTTTTCGCTTCTATTAGTTCAATGTCGTCGTTTACCGCTCGCCAGGCGACAGGTTTTCAACAGCGAAGCCCTCGCGACATCTCCTGTATTATGAGGGCAGTAGGTTATGGTGTGAGCATCGGCGCCAGTTTTTCCACAAATCGGACAAACATAGTTATAAAGAATCGGACAGGTAATGTTCCCATCATCATCTTTCAAGGTGTGCTTCTCATAAATGTCTCTCTGCTCTCCATTATTCTTACAAAATACACACACTTGATTTTTTTTCTTTGCCTTTTCTCGTTTTTTCTTATAGTCCACGTATTCGTCTTCTTTGGTAGCTGAATTCGGAAGTTCTGGCGACGACCTGTTGGAGTTTGATGTTGGTGGGTTGGCGATAATGTCTGGCGTCAGCATGACACGATCGGTGACATTTTGTCCACGAAGCTGCGCCTGGTAAACGTCAATATCATCTAATTCTCGCTCAATTCCATTACTCTGGAATTCAAGATGAGCATCTCTTCTTATCTGTTCCAGAACATAAAACGGCGACATTCGTTCGCAAACGTTTATCAGAACTGAATCGTCCTCTTTAGTAGAACCGGTGAAGAAATCACTCAAACCAAAATAATCACGCATAGCTTGAAATTCCATTACGGTAATGATCAGATAAAATATCAGCAATAACTTGACTCAAGAAAGTAAGTTAATAATTTCGAAGACATTCTTCGCGTATTTATATTGAAATCCTTTCAATTGATAATCTGGTGGGCGGGGCTAGCGAAGGATGAATTTCAATTAGCTTTCAGGATGATTTGATTGACGCACAGCATCGACATTAATTGGTTGATTGTTTGCGGTGACCAACGCCTTTGGCGAATCCAGTTAGGAAGTGATTCCCAGCACGTGTTAGGATAGATTACCGTGGTGAGAATGGGGAAACAATATCTGGAGTTAGTGTCATTTCCATTATCAAACAATTAGTGTGAATTTTTAAAACAATTTATTCAATTGATTGAATTGGACTGTTATTGGACTGTTATTTTAGCTATTTGTGTTTTTGTAAGCGACCCGAGAAGAACCGAGACACCAATTTGCAAAGAAATGTCACATTCTGCCCGTCGCCAGATTATGACCGATTGGTGTTTGTGCTTTTTGTGAGGGGTGTGCAGGGACGTACCTGGAGGGGGGGGGGGGGGGGGGGGGGGGTGGAATGGAATATCTAAATATTTTTTTATCAGTTGACTGACCGGAAGAAGGGGGAGGGGTGGAATGTCTATATAAATTTTTATCAGTTGGAAAATTTAGACAAAAAATAAGTTGCAAGTCCAATATTTTCCTTCTTTCGGTTAAATATTTGGACTGAAATCGCCACCATATAGAAATGTCCACCCATATCGAATGTGAGGTTTTGAAACCAACTTCTAACAGAAAATTCATACACAAGGGGTGCACATTGAAGTTGTCGAACTATGGAATTTCGATCTGATTTGGTGTTTGGGGATTTTGTATTGGAATTTCTAAGTTCTACACTCCTCCAACGGATACCATCTATAGGCACGTCCCTGTGTGATTGTAAAGTGGTGGGGGCAACAGAACAGTGATGGGTCCAAGAAATGTGATCACAACCCTCCAAGTCTGGATAAAATTCCAACTGTTGATAATTTAAAGCCTCAAGCTCGAACTTATACTCAAAACAGAAATTGTAGGAGTAGATTATGCCATGTATCTCTAATATGGCTAATTCCCACAGAGATCATATTCCACCAGTCCATGCCATGAATCTCTACTCTGGCTAATTCCCGAAGAGATCATATTCCAGTAGTACAAAACATAGGAACGTTTTGATGTTCTGACCCGTTTTGACAGGGAACTTTATAGCATTGAAAAAACAAGGCAGGGAATATATTTATATAAATCTTTGTTAATTTGTTAATACTTGTTCCTTGATAATCTACTTCATATTGGGGGAGTGGTGTGGTCGCAGCTCGATATTGCATGTTTTCGGTGACTTTTGTGAGCCTATATCGCAATAAACAATGAATTTATTACCTAGGAGAAATTCCACAATTGTGAGCAACGCAAAGCAAAATCGCTCACAAAGTCACTTGAATCGTGTAATTTCTGGTTGCCCATGGACCTTCACTTACAGTGAAGTAACTTATTAAGGAACGGTAATAACTAAGAAATATATTCCCGCGTTATATTTTCGACTTTATATATAAGGTTCCCTGTCAAAACTTCAAAAAGTTCCCAGGTTTTGTACGACTGCAATATTATTTCAATACTAGATCATGCCACGAATCTATACTCTGACTATATAACGCCCGTATTATATATACAGATTATATTCCACCAGCACAAAACCTTGGACCTTTTTGAAGTTTTGACAGGAAACCATATAAAGGCGAAAAATAGCGCGGAGAATATATTTCTCAGTTGTTATCTGTTCCTTGATATTGTACTTCACTGTAGGTGAATGTCCCAACTCGAAACTATATGTTTTTCTGTGACTTTTGTGAGCCTATATTGCAATAAACATTGAATTTATTACCCAGGAGAAATTCCACAATTGTGAGCAACGCAAAGCAAAATCGCTCACAAAGTCATGCACTTAAATCGTACAATTTCGAGTTGTGGCCTTCACTAATTGTAATGGAGTTACATTATTAAGAGGAACGATAATAACTGAGAAATATATTCCCCGCGTTATATTTTCGACTTTATAAGGTTCCCTGTCAGAACTTGAAAAAGTTCCCATGCAGGTTTTGTACTACTGGATATACGGGCGTTAGCCAAAGTAGAGATTCATGGCATGATACACAGTTGGAACTGACTGGTAATTCAATTTGGATTATTTTATTTTTTAAATTCCAACCAATATTTAGTGTAAATTATGCGTTTATAGACAAGGAGTTTAAGATTTTCCCAATTTCATTCGAAGTTCAGGCAGCTATAAAGTCACTGAGCTAGATCATACCATGCATGAATCTCTATACTCTGTCTGACGCCCGTAGAGATCATATTCACCAGCACAAAACCTTAAAAATTTGAAAATATAACGCGGGGAATATATTTCTTATTAGTTATAATCTGTTCCTTAATAATGTAATTCACTGTAAGTGAAGTTCCCAACTCGAAATTTCACGATTTAAGTGAATTTGTGAGCGATTTTGCTTTGAGTCGCTTACAATTATGGAATTTTTCCTGGATAATTAATTCCATATTTTTGCGATATCGGCTCACAAAAGTCACAGAAAAACATGCAATTTTGAGTTGGGACATTCACTTACAGTGAAGTACATTATTAATGAACAGATCATAATTAATAAATATATATTCCCCGCATTATTTTTTCGACTTGTCCCTGTCAAAACTTAAAAAGTTCCAAGGTTTTGTATACTGTTGGAATGTGATCTCCATATACGGGCGTTAAGCCAGAGTAGGGATTCATGGCATGATCTAGTCACTGAGCTAGTTGAATATGCGCTTATGGTAGCTTTGGGGGACTAAAATAATATAGGGTGTGCAGTATATACCACATGTTACCTATGCGCTCTGTGTCTGATTGAAGTGAACAGATTTTATTAACAATATTAAAATATATATATATATAGCCAACATTGTATCCACTCGGACTCGATGGAAAACTATATTCATAAGTATGAGCATGCATGGCCACAATGATAGTCGCACCATTATGGAATACAATGTAATTCATTATTTGTGTTTTCCTTCTGTGGACCCAGTCCGATAAATATCCAGACCCCGTCTCGTTTCTTTCATATATATACTATAATTGATTGTATTGAAACATCGGCCTAGTTTGAACGAGACTGACGGAGAGGCGTTTTCAAGTTGAAATTGCCCATAGAAATATTGGAAGGACAGAATTACCAAAGAATATTCCAAGTCCATGCATTTCTGACGTTGAACACAATAAATTCATGAACATGACAAAGATGTATGATATATAGAAACATTCGTTTACTTGTTGCCCATTTATTTGATATTTCAGTAATGCTTGAGTGAACACTAAACTATAGGTACACGAGTAATTTGGAATTATAAAATAGGTCGAGATTGTTCTGAAAGTTAAATTTTCCAATCATTTTGTTTTTTGTTTAAAAGGGTACTATACACTAAATCCGGCCATTTATGGGACCATCTATTATACTCAACATAATATATGCAACAGTGAATTATTTTGAGCCATGGATGAGTAAATGAATTTGAGCCATGAATGAGTGCAAAATACATTCGCGTGTTCTATGAACGATGTAAACAACATGGTAATTATAATGAAAATGAGTTAAAGGCTCGAGCCATAAACTCATTTTAATTATAATTACCATTTTGTTTTTACATCGTCCCTAAAGTAAATGAGTGTATTTTTGCAATTCATTTGTTGCATATATATATGGCCAGATTTAGTGTATACAGTCTCCATTTAACGTATGTTGTATTTAGACAAAATTTAATGGTAAAATATTTCCATTTTTTTTACTTTCAGATAAATATATAGACAAAGTCTTCTCGGTCAACAACAGCTTGGGATATCGGTTGGGTTTACAGCATCAAGCTCCATTCAGAGTTCAGTCCCCTACGCAGGACTTATCGCTGCTCGCACCTACTCGCAGTGTGAAGAAATGTCACATTTATTTATTTCAGATTTTTGTAGGTTACAATTCATTCTACATTATACTGAGAAACTGAACTATCCATATGCATTTGAAAATTGTCTAGATCAAGCCAGATTGAATTGAAACTAACAAAACACTTCAATAAAAAATGTTAGATTTAAAGGTACTCAACCCGTAAAGAGGGTCCCCATCTCAACAGATTCCAACAACAACAATCCGATCAGAGGGTCCTATATTACTATTTCTTTGGCTTTGGGGGTAAAAAAATATTTGATTCGAGTCGAGGAACCCATCAAACAAAGCTCAGAGTCATTAGATATTGATTTTTGAAAATTCTTATGTTCTCGAGATGAGTACTTATAACTGCCGTCAATTTGGTAACATGCTCGAGATTTTACGCCAAAATTCTATTCAAACAGACAAGGATGGATAACTCTATAATCAAGTGGGTAATAATAACGAATTTTTTACTATCTTCTGGGCCAGAAAGAATTCCCGATAATGAAAAATAATAGATTTCTAAAATCGATATCTAACAAATCTGAGCTTTGATGGGTGACTTCCTCGACTCGAATCAAATATTTTTGACCCCCGAAGCCATTGAAATAGTAATTGAGAGGAGTTTTATCGGGTTGAGTACCTTTAATTAAGAAAATACACATGCCGGCAGCGTTCAGACATAGCGTATAGCGCGGGAACTGAACTCTGTTTTGCAGCTTGTAATAACTCAAGTGAAAGTAAGTGAAAATGAAATTCACTCGAGTTTGGGAAACCGCATGGTCTGGTTCAATCAGATGGGTGCATTCAGTTGGAAATTAAAAGTTTCCGACAGGGACGTCGCGCTAAAGGGTCTGCGTTGGGTGTGTCCACCTTGAAATTTCTTATACCACATGCAGCCCCAATTGTTCACAAAATTGCATTGGCACATCCCCCTCTCTTGAGTTATAGAACTTACCAACTGATACCTCAATCTTTTGCAACTGATGGAAATATCCAACCTCACACCCAACAGGTTGGAAAATCTCCAACCGGTGACCATGTCAGACCCATAATTTTAATAAAAGTAGAAACAACCTGCTATAATGTTGCCCCCACCCCCCCAACCCCCAACGACAACTATAAGCAAACTTGCATATCCAATTTTTGAATGTTCGTCGTTTCATATGCATGTCATACAAACTGTCGTGTTACGTCTTTTGCGCCAATCAGCAGACCAGAATGTATGTCAGTCTCTAGGGGGGTCTTAACTATATGTGCGGCGATGTGACCCGTATGGGGCCGCCTGTGGGGAGTACGCGCTTAGTAAACACGCAAAACGTGATCTTTTAATAGTTGGGGCTATAAATCAACAGAGCTTTCATCAGGCAGGTCTGGTCACGGGCATTATATATCAGGAACTGTGCCAACAAGAATGAAATAGACATGTGACATTTCTATTGCTATTTAATAAGTCTGCCAACTTCCAAGGGACGTGGATAGAAGGTCTTGGGCGAGGGAGCTAGTGTGTCCAACTTATAGTTACCACTGCCACACACGTGACCAAGACCTGGTTTTTCCATGCAATCTGAGAACTTTATGGTCGTTATACATGCCCCTGTTTGCTATACACCCCATATTTTCACCCACTGTCTTTCAACTGATATCTCAAGATTTCCAGCTGCATGTTGGAAGTTTCAACATAACAAATTTCTAACTGTCGAAAAAAAATGAAACTGGAATTATTCATCACCACAACCATCTGTTGTCACTTCCTTACAGTCATAATATAAACCCCCGAA
This sequence comes from Siphonodentalium dalli, assembly GCA_032622095.1. NCBI lineage: Eukaryota > Metazoa > Mollusca > Scaphopoda > Gadilida > Siphonodentaliidae > Siphonodentalium > Siphonodentalium dalli. Next base: position 48,858,108 of record CP136062.1, read on the forward strand.
ATTCCACCGAACTCCACCCTATAAGCGACAGACCCCACATTCACCTAAAACACCATGCTCCCGACTGACAGCCAACATGCCAAGAATTAGTTATATAAAACAATACGTAATCGGGGTTTTCGATTATATAGCGATTGGTAATTAATCTGAGTAACAGGTGCCACGCGATGCTCGGATTGTATTTCAAAATGAATATCCAGATTTAATCCTGAGCCACGACCGAGACATAGTACCTACATATCCAAGAAAATTCAAGACAGGGCGTAAGGGCGACCTCCGGGTGAGCCCACACCGTCCTCGTGCCGCCCTGCGGGCGGGCACGCAAATCCTTTCTCTGCTGCTGCACACCCAGGGAAGTGGCTCATATGTCTGCATAAGGCATCCGTTTGGGATAGAGTAGACCTGTATATACGATGGGGTGTCCAAATGGAATTTTCAACTGTAGGCCTACCTTCGATTGAACCAGACATTTCCAAGTTCAAGAAATTCGATCTGATTTGGTGTTTGGGGATTTTGTATTGGAATTTCTAAGTTCTACACTCCTCCAACGGATACCATCTATAGGCACGTCCCTGTGTGATTGTAAAGTGGTGGGGGCAACAGAACAGTGATGGGTCCAAGAAATGTGATCACAACCCTCCAAGTCTGGATAAAATTCCAACTGTTGATAATTTAAAGCCTCAAGCTCGAACTTATACTCAAAACAGAAATTGTAGGAGTAGATTATGCCATGTATCTCTAATATGGCTAATTCCCACAGAGATCATATTCCACCAGTCCATGCCATGAATCTCTACTCTGGCTAATTCCCGAAGAGATCATATTCCAGTAGTACAAAACATAGGAACGTTTTGATGTTCTGACCCGTTTTGACAGGGAACTTTATAGCATTGAAAAAACAAGGCAGGGAATATATTTATATAAATCTTTGTTAATTTGTTAATACTTGTTCCTTGATAATCTACTTCATATTGGGGGAGTGGTGTGGTCGCAGCTCGATATTGCATGTTTTCGGTGACTTTTGTGAGCCTATATCGCAATAAACAATGAATTTATTACCTAGGAGAAATTCCACAATTGTGAGCAACGCAAAGCAAAATCGCTCACAAAGTCACTTGAATCGTGTAATTTCTGGTTGCCCATGGACCTTCACTTACAGTGAAGTAACTTATTAAGGAACGGTAATAACTATAAGAAATATATTCCCGCGTTATATTTTCGACTTTATATATAAGGTTCCCTGTCAAAACTTCAAAAAGTTCCCAGGTTTTGTACGACTGCAATATTATTTCAATACTAGATCATGCCACGAATCTATACTCTGACTATATAACGCCCGTATTATATATACAGATTATATTCCACCAGCACAAAACCTTGGACCTTTTTGAAGTTTTGACAGGAAACCATATAAAGGCGAAAAATAGCGCGGAGAATATATTTCTCAGTTGTTATCTGTTCCTTGATATTGTACTTCACTGTAGGTGAATGTCCCAACTCGAAACTATATGTTTTTCTGTGACTTTTGTGAGCCTATATTGCAATAAACATTGAATTTATTACCCAGGAGAAATTCCACAATTGTGAGCAACGCAAAGCAAAATCGCTCACAAAGTCATGCACTTAAATCGTACAATTTCGAGTTGTGGCCTTCACTAATTGCAATGGAGTTACATTATTAAGAGGAACGATAATAACTGAGAAATATATTCCCCGCGTTATATTTTCGACTTTATAAGGTTCCCTGTCAGAACTTCAAAAAGTTCCCATGCAGGTTTTGTACTACTGGATATACGGGCGTTAGCCAAAGTAGAGATTCATGGCATGATACACAGTTGGAACTGACTGGTAATTCAATTTGGATTATTTTATTTTGTAAATTCCGACCAATATTTAGTGTAAATTATGCGTTTATAGACAAGAAGTTTAAGATTTTCCCAATTTCATTCGAAGTTCAGGCAGCTATAAAGTCACTGAGCTTTTTGCTTTGAGTCGCTTACAATTATGGAATTTTTCCTGGGTAATTAATTCAATATTTTTTGCGATATCGGCTCACAAAAGTCACAGAAAAACATGCAATTTTGAGTTGGGACATTCACTTGCAGTGAAGTACATTATTAATGAACAGATCATAATTAATAAATATATTCCCCACATTATTTTTTCGACTTGTCCCTGTCAAAGCTTAAAAAGTTCCAAGGTTTTGTATACTGTTGGAATGTGATCTCCATATATATACGGGCATTAAGCCAGAGTAGGGATTCATGGCATGATCTAGTCACTGAGCTGGTTGAATATGCGCTTATGGTAGCTTTGGGGGACTAAAATAATATAGGGTGTGCAGTATATACCACATGTAACCTATGCGCTCTGTGTCTGATTGAAGTGAACAGATTTTATTAACAATATTAAAATATATATATATAGCCAACATTGTATCCACTCGGACTCGATGAAAAACTATATTCATAAGTATGAGCATGCATGGCCACAATGATAGTCGCACCATTATGGAATACAATGTAATTCATTATTTGTGTTTTCCTTCTGTGGACCCAGTCCGATAAATATCCAGACCCCGTCTCGTTTCTTTCATCTATATAATATAATTGATTGTATTGAAACATCGGCCTAGTTTGAACGAGACTGACGGAGAGGCGTTTTCAAGTTGAAATTGCCCATAGAAATATTGGAAGGACAGAATTACCAAAGAATATTCCAAGTCCATGCATTTCTGACGTTGAACACAATAAATTCATGAACATGACAAAGATGTATGATATATAGAAACATTCGTTTACTTGTTGCCCATTTATTTGATATTTCAGTAATGCTTGAGTGAACACTAAACTATAGGTACACGAGTAATTTGGAATTATAAAATAGGTCGAGATTGTTCTGAAAGTAAAATTTTCCAATCATTTTGTTTTTGTTTAAAAGGGTACTTACTATACACTAAATCCTGCCATTTGTGGGACCATCTATTATACTCAACAGAATATATGCAACAGTGAATTAATTTGAGCCATGGATGAGTAAATGAATTTGAGCCATGAATGAGTGCAAAATACATTCGCGTGTTCTATGAACGATGTAAACAACATGGTAATTATAATGAAAATGAGTTAAAGGCTCGAGCCATAAACTCATTTTAATTATAATTACCATTTTGTTTTTACATCGTCCCTAAAGTAAATGAGTGTATTTTTGCAATTCATTTGTTGCATATATATGGCCAGATTTAGTGTATACAGTCTCCATTTAACGTATGTTGTATTTAGACAAAATTTAATGGTAAAATATTTCCATTTTTTTTACTTTCAGATAGACAAAGTCTTCTTTTACTTCCAGATAGACAAAGTCTTCTCGGCCAACAACAGCTTGGGATATCGGTTGGGTTTACAGCATCAAGCTCCATTCAGAGTTCAGTCCCCTACGCACCTACTCGCAGTGTGAAGAAATGTCACATTTATTTATTTCAGATTTTTGTAGGTTACAATTCATTCTACATTATTCTGAGAAACTGAACTATCCATATATATGCATTTGAAAATTGTCTAGATCAAGCCAGATTGAATTGAAACTAACAAAACACTTCAATAAAAAATGTTAGATTTAATTAAGAAAATACACATGCCGGCAGCGTTCAGACATAGCGTATAGCGCGGGAACTGAACTCTGTTTTGCAGCTTGTAATAACTCAAGTGAAAGTAAGTGAAAATGAAATTCACTCGAGTTTGGGAAACCGCATGGTTTGGTTCAATCAGATGGGTGCATTCAGTTGGAAATTAAAAGTTTCCGACAGGGACGTCGCGCTAAAGGGTCTGCGTTGGGTGTGTCCACCTTGAAATTTCCTATACCACATGCAGCCCCAATTGTTCACAAAATTGCATTGGCACATCCCCCTCTCTTGAGTTATAGAACTTACCAACTGATACCTCAATCTTTTGCAACTGATGGAAATATCCAACCTCACACCCAAGAGGTTGGAAAATCTCCAACTGGTGACCATGTCAGACCCATAATTTTAATAAAAGTAGAAACAACCTGCTATAATGTTGCCCCCACCCCCCCCCCCCCCCAACGACAACTATAAGCAAACTTGCATATCCAATTTTTGAATGTTCGTCGTTTCATATGCATGTCATACAAACTGTCGTGTTACGTCTTTTGCGCCAATCAGCAGACCAGAACGTATGTCAGTCTCTAGGGGGTCTTAACTATATGTGCGGCGATGTGACCCGTATGGGGCCGCCTGTGGGGAGTACGCGCTTAGTAAACACGCTAAACGTGATCTTTTAATAGTTGGGGCTATAAATCAACAGAGCTTTCATCAGGCAGGTCTGGTCACGGGCATTATATATCAGGAACTGTGCCAACAAGAATGAAATAGACATATGACATTTCTATTGCTATTTAATAAGTCTGCCAACTTCCAAGGGACGTGGATAGAGGGTCTTGTGCGAGGGAGCTAGTGTGTCCAACTTATAGTTACCACTGCCACACACGTGACCAAGACCTGGTTTTTCCATGCAATCTGATAACTTTATGGTCGTTATACATGCCCCTGTTTGCTATACACCCCATATTTTTCATCCACTGGCTTTCAACTGATATCTCAAGATTTCCAGCTGCATGTTGGAAGTTTCAACATAACAAATTTCTAACTGTCGAAAAAAAAATGAAACTGGAATTATTCATCACCACAACCATCTGTTGTCACTTCCTTCAAAGTTACAGTCATAATATAAACCCCCGAAATTCCAACGAACCCCACCCTATAAGCGACAGACCACACGTTCACCTAAAACACCATGCTCCCGACTGACAGCCAACATGCCAAGAATTAGTTATATAAAACAATATGTAATCGGGGTTCACGATTATATAGCGATTGGTAATTAATCTGAGTAACAGGTGCCACGCGATGCTCGGATTGTATTTCAAAATGAATATCCAGATTTAATCGAATGGAGATGATTATATTGACCAACGGAGACATTCAGAAATAAAAACAAAAATTAAAGAGCGTTTTTTAAGTATTTATTTTAAGAGCGTTTCGTTAAAGATCGTTTTTTAACATAAAAAGTGCTTCTAAAGAGGCAAATGTGAGACAGGAATAACATTTTTAATGATGACTATATCCATACGCCGTGTGGTCGGGTGCAATATTTTAGTATCAATTGCGTGCTGAAAACATGCACCGCCAAGCACAGCATGCATGGGTACCCACAACACCTTGTCGTATAAAGCTGGATAACAACACACCCAAATGTGGCGAAAATGACCCGTTCAGCGTAATTGCTTGAGTCAAAATAGATCAAGCCACGAATCTCTACTCAAACCACGCCCGGAAAGAGATCATACTCCACCATGCAATTCAAAACCTTAATTGGAGAGGGGCTGCATATAAAATTATTTTGTTCAGCATAAAAAGAGATGGTCCCATAAATGGCCGGATTTAGTATACAGTACCCCTTTAAGTTGATATAACTTGGCCCCAATTCCAATAGTAACTTTTGTTACAATGAATATGTATAAATCAAACTGGGACCGTTTTGATGTTCTGCCAGGGAACACCTGTTCCGCAACAACGTATTTCATTCCATGGGAGATTCTTTACACAAACCTTGGATTCAGTTCAGTTCTATGAAGAACCAAATTTAAGATTTGGTTCCAAATGGAACCAAAGAATAGTGGAACCAAACTGCTTGGTTCTGTTAGTATTTGGTTCTCCATGGAACCAATTTGGGATTTCTTTTCTTAGAGTGTATACAACTCCAAATTTAGTGTGTTTCTCATCAGATCCTTTTATTTATTCACATTAACCCTTTACCCAACAGAACGGCCCTGTGCCAATGCATTCTCTTATATATGCGAGTCGACCATAGGTCGCCTCGCATATTATAAGAGAATGCATTGGCTTAACACATTAAAAATTATAAAATTGTTAAAGAATGTAAGAAAAAATGGTAAAAAGTTTTTTTAGGCCAATGCATTCTCTTATATATGCGAGGCGACCTATGGTCGACTCGCATATATAAGAGAATGCATTGGCACAGGGTATAACTGTAACTATCACAATGTGGTCAATGAGCCGGTTCCAATGATATCCATATTTGTATGGTTTTATTGAGACAGACCCAAGATAATTTAGGCTGTTGCAGCTTTATTTGGCCGGTTTTGGCCGGTTTGTTGGGTAAAGGGTTAATAAGATGGATTCAATAGAAACGGCGAAAGTGTTGTCCCTGCAACTGTTTCCCATGCATTCTGCTCTACAGTTAAAGACATATTATACACTTGTTCGGGTGCGTGAAACTGATCAGTTAGTACCCAGGCGCTATGCCAACTGGGGGAATGTAGCATTATACTAACATCGCCGAAAATCTGAAGCAATAACTCTAAGTGCAACACTGCCTTATATAACTTATGTTCAAAGGCACATTTAAAGACATATTATGCACTTGTTCGGGTGCGTGAAACTGATCAGTTAGTACCCAGGCGCTATGCCAACTGGAGGAATGTAGCATTCTACTAACATCGCCGGAAATCTGAAGCAAATCGACTGTACCACTCCATAGAAAACATCGTCTGAACTACGGTCAAATGTAAATATTTACTACTCGGTTCGGGACGCATCTATGGGCGATAAACTAACGAAAACGATTTCGCCATCGAGAGTCACTGCATTTAATTAATATATAAGAATGACGGTGTGTGTTGTCAAATTGGATATAATATTTGTAAAAATTACTACGTTGAACAAGATTATTCTCCATTTATATTTGATCACCATATACCGGAGTGTTTCACATCACTTTAATTTTAGAGTCACCGATTTTTGTTTATAGTGCCTTGATATACCGGTACGGTTTTAATAACAATCAATGACATAAACTATGATTCAAATACTATAATTCATCACCATTTGGAGTGTCTGTGTCTCAGAATGTGCCCATTGAGTAATAGAAAATAGCTGAAATCATAGAAAGATTTTCCCCGTTTCGCTCACAGAATGCAACATAATTCAAACTAAGATATAGTTATTCCGCTTCCATTGAAAAAATAGGCATTGCAGAGCAGTCCAGATGAAACTTCAGCAAATAAAACACGTCGGTACCTCAACGAAAACAACATATTCACAGTTTATTACACCGGACAAGTTGATATTACAATGTTTTGGAGCTCCCTCTTTCAAATGGTGTACATTGAAAGCATTCCTTCCAAGATTCGTTAAGTATTTTTTCGAGTTGTGGGCTTCAAAACGTGAGTTTACCTGATTTCGGAGCCTCAAATTCTCAGATTGGGCCAAATTCCATATTTTATGGTCTATAGGTTTAAGTTTAAAATCATTAGATAACAACCTCAGTCTCAACGTGTACGTTTCAAGCGGTCAGAAATCCACAACTGCATGAATTTCAGAACAGGGACGCGGCTAAATGGTTGGGGCGGTCTCACACTTACTTTGTTAAAACTTTATAACAATGGTAAATTTCGTGACGGACACAACATCAGTTAGAAAATACCGACAAAATAGAATATTTTTGTTTGTTTATGATGATAGTTTGATATTTCAACAAGAATTATTTGCAGTGAAATGTGTTCTTTTAAGACCGACATTCAAATATTTTCCTATTTCACTCCGTCAAAGTTTTGGCGTGCGTTGGGCTGAAATGGTCATTATCACCCCCTTTCGTTTAGTTGGGTACCCAGCTTTTTAAAACTGATGTTGTGTCCGTCACATCAGTTGGGTACTCAGCTTTTATAAAATTTACAGTTGGGTACCCAGCTTTATGAGCAGTCAATCTGCAGTACCTATATGTCCTATGCATACAATTCTTCTCCGCTATTATTTTCAAGAATAGACATCATAATTCATATGTAAACAAGAATTCACAAATTTACCAGGTTCATTTCGCAATCAACTGAGGGCAATCACTAATTAAATCAAGCTCTGTGTGAGATTTCATAAAGCTGGGTAACCAAATGTAAATTTTTACAAAAGCTGGGTACCCAAATGAAAATAAAAAAAAGCTGGGTACCCAAATGAAAATAAAAAAAAGCTGGGTACCCAACTGAACGACAGTGACCATTTCATCTATCGGTTCGAAAATTCACATCAAAATATTTGAAATTTCATTTAAATAAATCAATGGAAAGCTTTAACAACCTATCGGAAAATTCCATCCCAAGATTGAAATGGAATTTCTTAAACTTGGAAACGTCTGGTTCAATCGACGGTAGGCCTACAGTTGGAAATTCCATTTGGACACCCCATCGTATATACAGGTCTACTCTATCCCAAACGGATGCCGTATGCAGATATATGAGCCACTTCCCTGGGTGTGCAAGATTCAAATGTCACGGTTGAATGAAACTTCCAATGATTACGTTAGGTTACGAAAGTACTCCACAATTAATTTGTTTTTAAAGGTCAAGGTCAAAGTTATTACGCACAACTGTTCCGATCATCAATAGTACACACCCAACCCAAAGTCACGTGAAGTAATGCTATCATGTGACTTTGTATTTTCTCTAAGTGTGTTTTTCCAAAAGAAAACTTCAACGATTCTGGTTAGCAGAAGTGAAAGCAATTTAATTTCTGCTGAAGGAAAAATAGATATCTATTAGAGGATATGATGATTACAAGTGTGGTCTATATTGGTCAACCATCAGTTCTGGCAGAAGACGCCGAAGTTCGAACAGAAAACACTGTTGAGAAAACAAAGATGCAAGATCAAGTACCTTGACGTATACGTGTCTAAAGTCACAACGACAAAAATGAAGATAACATCAAGAACAATAACGCCAAATAAACAACAAGTTTGAATAATATCTCATGCGAATTGAAAGGAAATCCAGATGGCAAGTTAATATTAATCTGTGCAGCTTCCTTGAAAAGTTGTATGCCATAATAATGCCAAAGGTCACTCTCACCAAAAAAGTGCTGTTCTTTTTTGAAAATGGTACTCTCCCCTGCCTAATAAACGTGATGGCCAAATAATAGTGATGGTGCACATTTTCGGGTGTTATTAATAATAGTGATGGTGCCAAATAATAGTGATGGCGCACAATGATGGCATTTTACCATATTTCTACTATAAATGAAGCAGAATGTAGGCCTTAATTAATTTGGCATTGTTGGGCAAGTTCCCATGCATGCAAGTTGTTCTCATTGGCTCCTTTAATAATGACAGTAAGTAATTTGGTAACAGTACCAGTCTGAGTAAGGTAAAGTACTGTGGTGATTGTAGCCAGGTTGGGTGGAAGCAGGCACGGCTTTCTCAAAATCACAGCGAGGCTGCCAAGGAGGCCTCGCTAAATAATTTGCGAGGCTGCCTCACCTTTTCTTATGTCGCACATCGGCTATTTAAAATCCGACATAAAACTTAAATCCGACATAAAACGTAAGTTGTGGTTAATAATGTGGAACTGTTGCCAAGTCATCGCATTCATAATTAAACTGTGCTTTGAATACACGGACATGTTATTGTATTGCTTTATTGCATAGATTTAAATACATGTTTCTGTGTACACACAGAAGCTACTGCGGTGTCGTAACTTTCCATTTATAGCCAAAACCAGTCACGCATGTGTGCACACGACTCACAGCTTCTGTGTCTTCATGATAGCGCATAATTGGGTCACGATAACAGTATTGTTTGGAGAAGTCGGCCACGTCAAGTTAAATTAGTTCATCAGTTGTCACTCAGATTAGTTTCACTGATTATTTTATAATATAAGCCTGGTGATGTGATTTTAGCATTAAGTCCCGTTTTGATAGTAGAAGTCGGTTCCGTCCCAACGATAATTAGTTGTCACTGTGTGATTATAAGCTTTGATGAGTTGTAATTAACTGCGATAATCCGTCTGTTTATACACGGACATCATGATCTAGAGGCCTAAATCCTGTTAGGAATGAGATTCTCCCACATTCCTGTCAACTTGTCAAGTGCACTTCTATTTTTTTTAGTGAGCTGCACGTTTTTTCTAACTTTTTGACTGAAAATTCCGCGACTTTGCAAGAACTTTAAATAATCGTGATGGCGCCTAATAATCGTGATGCTGTCGTATTTTTCTTTAAATAAATAAACGTGACGTCACGTTTATTTGGCAGGAGAGAGTACACAGGGTTTGAAAATGTGCTGAAGGGTACACAGGGTTTGTGATCGGAATGAACACCGTTACTTAAATTGTGTTTATGAAAGTCTGGCGCCCATTAGCAGTTTGTTTTCAGTACAATTTAATATTCATTGGAACGTAAACAATTATTCTTTAACAGTAACAGAAATCATGGCAGAGTAATATCATACGACTTCCCCGTCGAGAAAATTTGTCGCCCAATGTTTTGAGTTTTTCAAAGAAATGTAACTTTAACATACCTGTTATTTAGTAAAAAATCACCTTTACTAAATAACGGGCATACCCAAAAGAATCACACCACAGAGAGACACATTTCAAGAATACTATAGGAAATAAACTTGGCAGGGTGGGTGTGTTTGGTGGAGGCGGGCGGTACTGTCTAACAAACTTCAGCCCAAAATGTTCTCGACGGGGAAGTCGTATGAGATTACCCATGGCAGATCATACCAAAAGCAAAGTGAACGTCTTTTGGAACGACATTTCAAAACCTGTGTACCCTTCACTGCTTCAGCACATTTTGAAAAACCTGTGTACCCTTCAGCACTTTTTTTGGTGAGAGTGACCCCTTCAACCATAATAATTAATATGGAGGCCATTTTAATAATGACTTGATTTTAGAGTTATCAATCTTACAACCGCAATTTGTCCGTTTGAGCACGTGGATCTGGAGAAGTTTTGGCCCAGATCTTCAAAAATTAACAAACTTCAAACATCGATATCTAATTACTCTGAGCTTTGATGGGTGGGTTCCTCGACTCGAATCAAATATTTTTGACCCCCGAAGCCAAAGAAATAGTAATTTAGGAGCATCTGCTTGGATTGAGTACCTTTAAGTGAACAATGCCCCTGTTGTACATGTACAGGTACATGTATGCATGCAGATTGGAATTTAATTGGCACATGTCACATGTCGGACTAGGCTCCATATTTAAAAAATTGTCAGCCTCAAAATCATGAAGGTGTCATCCCCCTACCCCCTGCATACTGAATACTATTCCAAGTCTTCTCGTACTAAAATCAGCTAAGATATTGGTATGGCGAGATGCTGGATTTAATCCAGCATCTCGCCATACCAATATCTTAGCTGGTTTTAGTACGAGAAGACTTGGACTAACTGAATACCGGCTTACAGAGAGGGTTGAAATTTAATCCTGCGTATATCTATAGCAGTTAAGAACATATATGGAATATATATACATGTATATGTATTTAGTAATTTTACACTAAAATAATAGTTTTCACACATTGGCTGAAGTAGTATCCATACAGCAATGCCCTAAATAATCGACTCCTTAACCACAGCAGAATTATGGGTAACTTTTCAGGATTTAGTCAGAAATAGGTCTTGTTGCCACTCATCGGAAAGCTCTCAGTGAGTCGAATATCTAGGGCATTACTGTAACTTCAATATATCAATGTATTAGACAGCCTTTTTAGCTCAACTTTACTTTGTAAAGTTTGAGCTATTGCCATGGCTTTGTCGTCCGTCGTCCGTGTGTGCGTGTGTACGGGCGGTGTCAACAATAGAGGCTACAGGTCGTACCTTTGATTGGATCATTATGAAATTTGTCATAGCTGTTGACATCAACATTTGTACCGGAATGATTCATTTTGGGGTCATACGGAAAAAAAACATGGCCGCCAGTGGCCATCTTAGATTTCAAAATTCAATCCATTAGCACGGGCTACAGGCCGTACTGTTCATCTGATCGTCATGGATGTTAATATTGACATGTAGATGGGAACGAGTAATTTTGAGGTCATTCGGCCAAAAAACATGGCCGCCAGCAGCCATCTTCGATTTTACTCTTTGCATGACTAAATCCTTTAGCACGGGCTACAGGTCGTACCTTTAGTCAGATCGTCATAAAATTTGTCATGGATGTTAACAATGACATGTAGATGGGAACGAGTCATTTTTGGGTAATCATGAAATTTATCATGGCTGTTGAAATTGGAATGTAGATGGGAACGAGTCATTTTGGGGTCATTCGGACAAAAAACATGGCCGCCAGTGGCCATCTTTGTTTTCAAAATTCAATCCATTAGCACGGGCCACAGGTCGCACTGTTCGTCTGATCATCATGAAATTTGTCATGGATGTTAATATTGACATGTAGATGGGAACGAGTAATTTTGGGGTCATTCGGCCCAAAAACATGGCCGCCAGCAGCCATCTTGGATTTTACTCTTTGTATGACTAAATTCATTAGCACGGGCTACAGGTCGTACCTTTAGTCTGATCATCATAAAATTTGTCATGGATGTTAACAATGACATGTAGATTGGAACGAGTCATTTTGGAGTCAATCGGCCAAAAAACATGGCCGCCAGCAGCCGTCTTGGATTTTACTCTTTGCATGACTAAATCCTTTAGCACGGGCTACAGGTCCTACTTTTAGTCTGATCATCATAAAATTTGTCAAGAATGTTAATAATCACATGTAGATGGGAACGAGTCATTTTGGGGTCATTCGGCCAAAAAACATGGCCGTCAGCAGCCATCTTGGATTTTACTCTTTGTATGACTAAATCCTTTAGCACGGGCTACAGGTCGTACCTTTAGGCTGATCATTATAAAATTTGTCATGGCTGTTGATATTGGAATGTAGATGGGAACGAGTCATTTTGGGGTCATTCGGACAAAAAACATGGCTGCCAGCGGCCATCTTGGATTTCAAAATTTAATCCATTAGCACGGGCCACAGGTCGTACTGATTGTCTGATCATCATGAAATTTGTCATGGATGATAATATTTACATGTAGATGGGAACGAGTAATTTTGGGGTCATTCGGCCAAAAAACATGGCCGTCAGCAGCCATCTTGGATTTTACTCTTTGTATGACTAAATCCTTTAGCACGGGCTACAGGTCGTACCTTTAGTCTGATCATTATAAAATTTATCATGGCTGTTGATATTGGAATATAGATGGGAACGAGTCATTTTGGGGTCATTCGGACAAAAAACATGGCTGCCAGCGGCCATCTTGGATTTCAAAATTTAATCCATTAGCACGGGCCACAGGTCGTACTGATTGTCTGATCATCATGAAATTTGTCATGGATGATAATATTTACATGTAGATGGGAACGAGTAATTTTGGGGTCATTCGGCCAAAAAACATGGCCACCAGCAGCCATCTTAGATTTTACTCTTTGTATGACTAAATTCTTTATCACGGGCTGCAGGTCGTACCTTTAGTCTAATCATAAAATTTGTCATGGATGTTAACAATGACATGTAGATGGGAACGAGTAATTTTGGGGTCAATGGCCAAAAAACATGGTCGCCAGCAGCCATCTTGGATTTTACTCTTTGTATGACTAAATCCTTTAGCACGGGCTACAGGTCGTACCTTTAGTCTGATCATCATAAAAATTTTCATGGCTGTTGAAATTGGAATGTAAATGGGAACGAGTCATTTTGGGGTCATTCGGACAAAAAACATGGCCGCCAGCGGCCATCTTGGATTTCAAAATTTAATCCATTAGCACGGGCCACAGGTTGTATCTTTAGTCTGATCATCATGAAATTTGTCCTGGATGTTAATGTTGATATGTAGATGGGAAAGAGTAATTTTGGGGTCATTTGGCGAAAAAACGTGGCCGCCAGCAGCCATCTTGGATTTTACTCTTTGTATGACTAAATTCTTTATCACGGGCTACAGGTCGTACCTTTAGTCTGATCATCATAAAATTTGTCATGGATGTTAACAATGACATCTAGATTGGAACGAGTCATTTTGGGGTCAATCGGCCAAAAAACATGGCCGCCAGCAGCCATCTTGGATTTTACTCTTTGTATGACTAAATTTTTTAGCATGGGCTACAGGTCGTACCTTTAGTCTGATCGTCATAAAATTTGTCATTGATGTTAACGATGACATGTAGATGGGAACGACTCATTTTGGGGTCATTCGGCCGAAAACATGGCCGCCAGCAGCCATCTTGGATTTTACTTTTCTCTTCATGTCTATAAACTAGTATTAGACATTCAACTTTCCACATTCCTAATCGCTCCATAGACTGTAATATATTAAATTATTCCCTTTCCAAGTTGAGCTACAGTGTCATTGACACTTTCATTGTTGAATCTTGAATACCTGTTAAATTGGGTATATGAATCCCGTGTACTAGTTAATAGATGGGTATGAATCCAGCGTACCACCTGAAAATGGACTGTTTACCGCAAACCAAAAGAGGGGGGGGGGGGGGGTGACACCCTCAATCATCGTATTAAATCACCTGCATGTTTGGTAATGAGAAATATGCTTTTCCTGACTGCTAACTGGTATACATGTAGGACGGTAGTACCAGTATTAGGCTAAGAAACATGTACACATGTTGTTGATGTCGATAACAGTTGTACATGTATGTTGTTGGGGATATCTTCAAACCAGTGGAAAAAGACAAATACCAAGTTAACCATTAAAACACAACCCTATCTATAATTTATTACATATATAAGGAACAAGTCAGGGGCGCCGGAAGCATCCAAGGGCAGGGGGGGGGCAGAGCCTACAAAAAGGGCACTTTTCCGCAAAAAATGGCATTTTCTCCGAAAACTCGGGAAAATAACCATAAATTCATTGTGGCAAAAATCCCTATTTTAATGGTATTTGTCGGTTTTTATGGCCGTTTTGTGATAAAATTGACAAAAAATTAATATTCCTTGTGAAATTGGTGGTATTTGGACCAAAAAAGTTACATTTTGCTATAAAAACACGAGATTAAACACACAAAAAGCATTTTCTGTCTCCAGAAAAAGGGCAAGTCCTGCCCCTGCTCGCCCCCTTGGTCAAGGGCAGGGGGGTCAGCTGCCCCCTCTGCCCCCCCCTCTTCCGGCGCCCCTGGAACAAGATGTGGCTATTTTTACTGCATTTGAAGATAATCTAATTTTTCAACAACATTGTACTTGTGTAAAATGAGGGATACAGCTGTTCCAATTATAGCAATCACCAAGGGTGCTTATACCTAAGGCAGGTGAATGACGTCATATAATTTTTTCAATATCCATCAGTGATTTTTCAAGATCGCGGGTATAGATTTTGGAAAAATTGTCACATAACTTCCGGTTAGCAAACGGGGAATTGGAAATGAAGCATCGCGATAAAAATGAAAGTAACTACTTCACAACTTAACGAAGAATTCACATGTGATTTAAGTCTATTAATTTCATTTAGACCCATTTCGTTGGTCAGCTTAATGAAAACGAAAAATGAAGAAGTCATGACGATAACCCAAACAAGATTTTACAATCCACAACACGTCTTGTCAATTTTGCATGTCGTCTCCGTCGTGACCACTGCATGATGTTACATAAATTATTCTTTGCGTTATGTCGCCGAAAAAGGGCAAATTTGAGGCACATCATGTGTGGTTGCTCCACTACGTGTCACGTACGATTCATATTAGTCTATTTAAATTACATACTAGTATATACCTGTAGACGGGGAAATACTGCAACACGGTGACAATTATATGCAACAGGATAGTGTTCGCTGCAGATATTATTAACGGACCTAATTTCAACAGGTCTGCATTCCTAAAATCACTATAAAAAGAGTTATTTTTACATGTCCAGTTGTATTTTATTACTGATCACCGGTCACCAATGCCACAAATACAGTAATGCCCTAAATAATGGACTCCTTAACCACAGCAGTATTATGGGTAATTTTTCAGGATTTAGTCAGTAATATGGCTTGTTTCCATTCACCAGAAAGTTCACACTGAGAGCTTTCCGATGAATGGCAACAAGCCATATTTCCGACTAAATCCTGAAAAATTACCCATAATTCTGCTGTGGTTAAGGAGTGGATTATTTAGGGCATTACTGTATAACATGAGGCCATTAAAATACCAAGCACTGAAACATCTTGAAAACCAAGTGTTAAAATGTCTTGAAAACCAGGTACTGAAACATCATTTTGTAAGCCAAGTGCCAACAATGTCCAGGTGCCAAAACATTCTTCCTTAAATATCCAATTTTATTTTTAAAAAAATTGCGACCATTTCTTTTGGGATAGAATTGTCAGTTTGTATTATATCTTAATTTAAGTGTTGGAATGTCTCAACCAAATTACTTCAGTTGGTTGATATTTTTTCAAAAGTACATTCCTGTCGTCACCACTTATCTGTTTTTGCCATGGATGTCGATGCACTGGTGGTGTTGGGGATGTATTCCCCTCAGGCCCTCATGATTCAAAATTAGGAGCATGAGTTGTTTTAGATCATGCCATGAATCTCTACTCTGGCTAATACTCATAGAGATCATATTCCACCACTACAAAACCTTGGAACTTTTTGAAGTTTTGACAGGGAGCCTTATTAAGTCGAAACATAACGCGGGGAATATATTTCTTAGTTATTATCTGTTTCGTAATAATGTACTTCACTGTTAGTGAAGGTCCCAACTCAAAATTTCAAGATTTAAGTGAACTTGTGAGCGATATTGCTTCGCATCGCATATAAATATGGCATTTTTCCTGGGTAATTAATTTGATGTTTATTGCGATATCGACTCACAAAAGTGAGAGAAAAGCATGCAATTTTGGGTTGGGACATTCACCTGCAGTGAAGTACATTATTAAGGAAAAGATAACAACTAAGAAATATATTCCCCGCATTATGTTTTCGACTTGATAAGGTTCCATGTCAAAAAGTTCCCAGGGTTTGTACTGGTGGAGTATGATCTCTATGGGTATTAGCCAGAGTAGAGATTCATGGCATGATCTAGAGTTGTTTTTGAGCAGAACAAAATATTTGTAACAAAATAAATTTTATCGAGCTATAGTTCAATCAAAACTCAAACCTTAGGTTGTTATGTAGTAATATTACAATCATTGATCTATTAGTTCAAATACAGTAATGCCCTAAGTAATCGACTCCTTAAACACAGCAGAATTATGGGTAACTTTTCAGGATTTAGTCGTAAATATGGCTTGTTGCCATTCATCGGAAAGCTCTCCCCGAGAGCTTTCCGATGAATGGCAACAAGCCATATTTCCAACTAAATCCTGAAAAGTATTCATAATTCTGCTGTGTTTAAGGAGTCGATTACTTAGGGCATTACTGTAGTTCACTTAAAATTGCTAGGAAAAAACTTTTTTTTATCTTGAAAACCAGGAAGACATGGATGTGTCTGAAAAACAAATACTTGCACTAGTTAATTTTCAATTAACCCATTAATTTGAAGATTTAGCTGCATGTTTTTAATATCAAGTTTTTGAAAAAAATTCCATGACTATGATCTATCAATGTTGGAATAAGGCATCTTTACACATTGCAGCATATGCAGAATTATAGAATGGACCATTCCAGTATATACGCAGCCCTTGAAATTGCTATTTGTCTTCTATGGCATTGCTTTAGAATTGCACGAAATTCTATATTAGCTTCTACTTCTTTTTCTACGGCATTGCCTTTTGCTGTAGCTAATTTTGAAGGCTGCATATGTGACCCGCGATATGAAAACCAGTCGTAAGTCGGGATTTTTTTACCCTGTGCCAATGCATTCTCTTATATATGCGAGTCGACCATAGGTCGCCTCGCATATATAAGAGAATGCATTGGCCTAACAATCTTTTACAATTTTAATAATTTTTTCTTTAACAATTTTATAATTTCACCCATACAGAGCCCCAGACAAACATGAGCAGACGACACTCTTCTATATGCTTCTATATATGTGTGGGGCTCCCTGCAGGGTAATGGATGTTTTTTATTTTATGTCCTAAAAATTGTAAGAAACATTTATTTAAAAAAAATGATAAAAAATTGTTAGGCCAATGCATTCTCTTATATATGCGAGGCGACCTATGGTCGACTCGCATATATAAGAGAATGCATTGGCACAGGGTAAAAAAATCCCGACTTACGACTGGTTTTGATATGGCGGGTCACATATGTGTAGTACATGTACTTCATCAGGGAATTCATGCCAGAATCAATATGTTGATTAACATTGGCCTCTTCTCATTTCCAGGTTAATGAGATGTTTGCAACATCAGCAGCCGTTCCACAGGTTCGACCTTTGACCCTTTACCACCATTTGGTTGAGAGTGAGGAGAGACATTGGGCGTCGTCCACAGTTTTTGCTACAGCGGAGAACAATGCTGGATGTGCAGACCTCGGCACATTTCTTTTGAGGTAAAATCAAACATTGCTCTTTGATACTGAATTCAGTATGAACCATGCGTAGTTTAAATGGACATGGCTTGTTTGAAGAGGTACAATTGTTTTGTTCGGGTTTTCCATTTTAGAGTTAATTCATCTTTGTTTATCTGTAAATGTTGGCTTTTTGGTCGGTCCGATGCTTGGATCTCAATGAAATTTGGTATGGGTATTCACCACTATGAGGACATTCAATGGCATGTTCAATCGTTTTGTTTAGGTTTTTCATTCTATGGTTATTCATCTTTGTTTATATGAGAATTCTGATTTGTGGGTCCATCTGTCTGAGTATATCAGTCAATGCCCACACTAGGTGGTATGCCACTACGGGGTATGCACCAGACGACAGTCCATCTCTTGTTATCCCCGGAAATGGATAAATATATGACAAAAGCGAATTACTAAGCAAAGATTGAGGCTCCAGTCATGGGCCTGTAAGTTTACTCTATGCTTTTGATTAACCCTTTACCCAACAAACCGACCAAAACCGGCCAAATAAAGCTTCAACAGCCTAAAATATCTTCGGTCTGTCTCAATAGAACCATACAAATATGGATATCATTGGAACCGGCTCCTTGACCACATTGTGATAGTTACAGTTATGCCCTGTGCCAATGCATTCTCTTATATATGCGAGTCGACCATAGGTCGCCTCGCATATATAAGAGAATGCATTGGCCTAAAAAAAATCTTTTTTTAACACTTTTTACCATTTTTTCTTACATTCTTTAACAATTTTATAATTTTGAATGTGTTAAGCCAATGCATTCTCTTATATATGCGAGGCGACCTATGGTCGACTCGCATATATAAGAGTATGCATTGGCACAGGGCTGTTCTGTTGGGTAAAGGGTTAAGATATTAAGCGACATTGCCACTTCAGAAAATGATTAAAATTTGTAAAAAATCACGTTCTATAGCACGTCAGTTAGACCATATTGTTACGTGACTTGACTTGAAACATATTTTATTTGCATAATATACAAAAGGGATTGGGGCACAAGTTTTTACAACTTATGTACATGTAGCCCCTCTCCCGATACAATAATAACATACATGTAATCAAGATGACGGTATAAACGTATTTACATGATGATCAGTTTTGAGATATATAATTTGTGTTGCCTTCCAGAGGTTGTGGAGATTTGTGTTTAAAACAATGTGGCTACATTATGAATATTTGGCATGAAAACGAGTGCTAATATAATCTATTGGTGTATGTTCGGAGGTTAGAAAAAAGTAATAGTAGACAGTCATATACTCGGTTTTGGTTTTTTGTAGCGCTCTGGAAGACAGTACTGACAATTAATAAGAACGTCCATGTTTGTGGGGGAGGTTGGTCCATTTGTGAGATAACTGCCACATAAAAAATTGAAATTTCAGAAGCACCTTTAAATGTATTCAAAAGTAATATACATATTTATATACACACACATACATGCACATACATACATATACACATACATACATACATATAATGTATAATCTTTTAGGGGTCGAAACGCTTAGTCGCCGCAATATATTGCTGTGTGATATAAAATAGTCTCATATTTTTTTGGGACGAGATATGGGGTATTCCACACATGAGTTCCAGCAATGTTGCTTATTATGAGATTTTCACGGGTTAGTTTCTCCGAAAACTCGGAGCGCTCTCTTCGGTACAATGGGCACATGAAGAAATAATTATATGTGTTTCCACATGAACATGCAGGGCTGTCAGCGTTACAGTTGCTGAACATATCAGATCGGAGTTCACTACACAAATAACGTGTTAAAATTTGTAAAAATCACGTTCTATAGCACGTCAGTTAGACCATATTGTTATGTTCCCCCTGTCTGCTGACACTCTATGCCTCCCACTATATTCTGGTCGGGTAACTAGCATTTTCACAAGATAATGAGAAATATGCCATGTTAAAATGGCACTGAGTTTACTTATATATATATATTTTTGTTGTTTGGAATTCTGACATCATATTTTGTTATTTTCCTCAGGTTTGGTTGCGTTGTCAAGGAGATCCATGAATTCTTCAGCAATCTTGAGTAAGTATCAAAGAGATGACCTCTGGTGACCTCTGTCCATCGGCTGTCTGTAGGTAATCCATCCATCTGTCTATTTTAGGGCAACATAAAAAATTGCGAGATTCTCATCTCCGACCACTTGATATTGCGTCATGCACAAGCAGGCAACTGCTGATTTTTATATGCCAGTTGAAAAATGGTTGTATATTGCAGTCTGTGTGTTCGTTCGTCTGTCTCTATCTGTCTATCCATCAATATTGCAACAGTTTTATATTGCAGTCTTTCAGTTGGCACTGAAAGGGTTAATCACAAGCAAACACAGCTCAAGTTCAAATATTGGGTCATTTGGACAAATTTTGCCAGAGTTACAGCCCTTGTTGGACTTATAATATGCCAAATTGTTTGATTGTGGATTAGAATTTTACTATTTGTTTTTCGATGGACTTAAAGGTACTCAATCCAAATTACCGCTCGCAAATTACTATTTCCTTGGCTTCGGGGGTAAAAAATATTTGATTCGAGTCGCGGAACCCATCCATCACAGACTCATAGTGATCAGATATTGATGTTTGCAATCTATTATTTAAATTTTATGTGGCCCAATAGACAGTCAACGAGAAGAATTTCATTGACCAAATTGCGGGTAAAGATGGATAACTCTAAAATCAAAGAGGCTTTTTGTGTCAGATATTTGAAAAACCGGCAAAATTTCGTTGAACAAAATGTTGATAAATAACAGGTTTTGTGCAATTTTATACTATATAGTTGATTGTGCTTTTCGTTATTTTTGGGCAATTATTAGATTCTGATAACTGAAGCGGCATTTCAAAAAATGTTGTTGTTGTTGGAATGTGATGATATGGCGACCCACTGATCAGATTGAGTACCTTTAAAACTTGGCTTGTGGTTTAATCACAAGAAACACAGGTCAGGTTCGAATATGGGGTTGGTTAAATAAATTTTGCATGAGTTGTAGCTAATGCAAGGCTGATTTTGGATTCGGTCTTTGCCCAAAAACACTTTAGATAACAGTTTTTATTTATCCATTATGAGCAAACAATGGACATACATGTATTAAGCCATGCTCTATCAGTGCAGTTGTTTACCAATTCAAAAAAATTGGCCTAATGAAGTTTCTTTGGGTAATTTAAAAACAAAATAGGTCAATGGCCTGTTATCAGTAAATATGCTATGATGCATATAAAAATGTCCTCCAATACTATACAAACACAGCGGATCACAGACACATTTGTTTGGGAGAGTGCTCAATAACTTCTTTCAAATAAATGTATTTCATTTCCTTTTGATTTTTAGGTACAGGAAATGCGGACTGCGACTTGCTGCTCGACAAACAACTTTCACAAATCTCCGTCTGGTAAGCTTAAACTTACAGTAATGCCCTAGGTAATCGACTCCTTAACCACAGCAGAATTATGGGTAACTTTTCAGGATTTAGTTGGAAATATGGCTTGTTGCCATTAATCGGAAAGCTCTCACTGAGAGCTTTCCGATGAATGGCAACAAGCCATATTTCCAACTAAATCCTGAAAAGTTACCCATAATTCTGCTGTGGTTAAGGAGTCGATTACTTAGGGCATTACTGTAGTTGTAATACAAGTCTTAAGCGGCTTAAGGGGACTCAAGGTCTTCAAAGTGGGTTTATGCAAAATAACATGAATGTCTGTAAAACAATTATCATCAAGTAAATAAAACTTATTTACTGATAACCGTCCAATTTGTCCAATAAGATACCAAAGTTTAATCAAAACTTGACGGTAAACATTGGAAAAGGTCAAAGGATTGAAAAATATTCTGAAAATATTATTCAGACAAAACTATTTTAACTTACTACACAATTAACAATGTTTGTTGACAAATCACTGTAACAGTTTTGTTTACATAATGATGGTCTCAACACACAAAATTTCATTTTTGGAGAACTATCAATAATGAATACCGGTATAACAATGAAGTTTATCTATTTCTCTATGTTCTTATGGTAATGTATTTTTATACATTTTGATATTTTTTGACGCCCGTTTGAAAAAACGGTTGTATGTAAATGAGTTGTTCGTCCGTTGTCCGTCCATCTGCTTTTGGTTTCCGGATGATAACTTTAGATTGAATCAAGTGAACTGAACCAAATATGGTATGTTAGTTTACCACACCAAAATACAGATCAAGTTCGAATATGGGTTTCGTCCCCATGATTTTGACTGAGTTATGCCCCTTTTTCGACTTTGTTTATCTGGAATTGTTGACGTTTTGTCTATCTGCTTGAATATATTAGCCATGGGTTATAGGAATTTGATGAAATTTGGTATGGATGTTTATTATCATAAGGGCTTTGTATGAACTATCAAACCATGTTGTTCATATTCTCCGTTCAAGAGTTATTCATCTTTATTTATCTGGAAATATTTATTTTTGCTCGTCCTCCGGAGTATCTCAGCCATGGGTTGTAGGATCTTGATGAGATTTGCCATGAATGTTCACTATCATAAGGGCTTTCAATGAAGTGTCAACCTGTGTTGTTTGCATTTTCCATTCTAGAGTTATTCTTCTTTCTTTATCTTTTATTAATGATTCCCTTTATATAGTGTATATATAAATCTCTATACCTCAGGTCAAGACTGATGGCAGAGATACAGATTTCGAAGAAGGTAAATTTTAAGTTTCATTATTATTTATACTAAGCATTAATCAATATAATTATTTTTACTAATCTGTATCAGTGAATAGCAATTTGTAGCATTTTCCAAAACTAGTGTACCTTCCGTCCAATGACATTCGACAATGAATTTATGGGAATGAATCATTTATCTACTCAGAAAAGCCTGGATATAGTGAGTCTGACATTTGCAGAATGAGGCCCGCATAGGGTGAATTTAGTGATGGTGTGTGGGGCTCGAATCATCAAATTCACCCTCTGGGGACAGGTCTCTTTCTGCTTAGGCCTCATCTTCTGGGAAGTATAGTCTCAAATTAACATTATTTTTAGATACTTTTTCGCTTTTGTTCAGTTTCTATATCCCCTAATTTTCAGAAGATAAATTGCATAATCGAGGTGACTAATGGGTGAACATCACCAACTTCGACTGGGGAATGTCAATCTGATATTAGGTCTCCCACACAGTTGAGGCCTAAGCAGAATGAGTTTCCCAGAGGGAGAATTTGGTGATGCTAGCCCACCGTGCGGGATAGCGTCACTAAATTCACCATCTGTGGACCTCATTCTGCAGTGTCAGACACACTATATAATCAGATGTCCAGCTATAGTGAGAAAATCGTCAGTTCAATATCTCAGAAACAATTATATTGTGTATCGAGAACAAAGGCAGGTAGTTGGTAATAATAAGGTTGAATTAATTGCATGGAAAATTAAGAGTCTGGGTTAGGCTTTCCCTTGCTAACCTTATCTATAGACTAAAGGAATGTTAGACGAATCAGTTGCGTTAAGCTGCTTTCACAGATCTGCGGTAGACACATGCTACCAATGCATGGGGCTATCGGGTTATGAGCAACATTTCAAACGATACCTATATCACTGGACTTGCGGCTGACGCAGTTAAATGCATCTGATTTCAAAAAGTTTTGAAATCGGTTGTGTTGCGTTTAACTGCATCAGCCAAAACCCCAGTGATATATGTACAGAGACGTAGGAAGGTTATAAGTATACCTACGGCCCATAGGTATCGTTCAATAGCCGCGCTTGCGTGGCTCCGAGGCGCGTGTAGCGCCGAGAAGGGGGGATGGTATGGACGTGGGGTGTCCCCCTTTCCAAAAATTGGGAATTTTTTTAATATTCAACATTGAAATGGCGCTTTCTGGTGCATTTTGGCATAACCAATGTTACATTACACAAGCTGGGAGAACAGAATGAAACATGCATCAATACTCACCTGTATAACGCCCTTGCATGTATAGCATCTGAATGAATCATGTCCCGACGCATGTGTCACACAAATGAGACCAATAATGTCGCTTTACAAATTGTTCTGCAAAACTTAAAGCGGTTTTCCACGAAAAAATAACTCCTCCAAAAGAAAATTCCATCACACGAAAATAGGACTGAAAGATGGATAATTAATTTTGCTGAATGGAAGAGATAGATATCATGCCAATGAATATGTAGCTTGAATAATAGATGAGACATATTTAGAGTCGTTTTCGGGAGCACAAATTCAACATCAGATTGTTTGAACTGATTTGTCTCTGCTTAGTGCCGATGCCTTGGATTTGTCATATTTGCTGAATTTACCAAAGACAGCAGAGCAATACTGCTCGGAGTTTGACACAAATACATTCCCGACATCAATCAGATTCAGCTGCTGTGCCCTTTCTTTGTGTACATATGTGACCATCAGATGGTTAAGGCGGTTCTGTGACATTGTTGTTCTTAGAAAAGTTTTGAGTTGTCTGAGAGCACTAAATGAACGCTCGCTGGTAGCATTTGTAGCTGGCATAACAAGCACTAACTTCAATAGTTTGACAGCTTGTGATATCAGCGATCGCTGGTGCTCTGTTAAGGAAAGTAGGTAGGCCAGAAGATCGTGCAGACGGTTGCTTCCGGCAGGTTTGTTCGATTTCAGAGTAATTAAATGTGAAGATCAGGTGTCGTATTCGAAGTCTGCCCCATAAAAATTTGTCACAGCTTCTAATTACGATTTATAATCCTCCCCCTTTGCAGCTTTCATTAACAGCAGCTCGCACATTGAATATGTGTGGTAATCTTCTTGGTCGAACCTGTCTTTAATTGTATTTATAAGAAAATCCAGTGCATCAATGTAAACCTTCTTAAAGCATTGTTCTGGGGTACTCTGGGTCGATGGTGCCTTCTTCATATCTATGTGGGACCTTGCGCTGTCTCTCCAGCACTGGTTCATTGATTCTTGCATTCTTAGCGCGTTTGATCACATACTCCCAGAACATAGAGAACTCCTCATCGGTGCAGATACTCTTTTTTTTTTTGATGGTCATGTTGGCCAGTGACTTCCCTTCAGCAGCAGAAATATCCCTCTTCTGAAGTGTAGCACTCAAGTTGTCAGCGTGACGAAGTAACATATGTCCAAGGTGTAATCCGAAGTAGAAATCGAACCTTGACATGTAGGAATGTACACCTATAATGCGAACCTTCATTTCGGTGTCCATCTTATTAAACTTCGCCCATCCCCAGAGCTCTCTGAGCTGATCGTAATTTTCGATGAGTCTGCTTTTAATTTTCAGAGAGTCTGCTCTGACCGTCCATCTTGTTGGACAAAGTAGACGCACATTAGGCGACAAGTTATCGTCGTCTTTCTCTAACTGATTTTTTATTAACTTCAACTTCGCATCCTGTTTAGGTGACTTTTTTACGAGCTTTGTTATTTCGTACGTTATGTCCAATGCGTTTTTCATCAATGGATTTTGTTTGATAGAATCTGCGCATGCTAAGTTCAATGCATGACCATAGCAGTTGATATAGAGGCACCTAGATTCTTTGTTCTTAATCAGCTGTGCCACTCCTCGTTTCTTTCCTGCCATCATGCCACATCCATCAAGGCATTGACTCCTTGCTTTTGAGAGCAGCAGCATAAGTCTCAATAAAACATCCTTTATTCTACTGGCAATTGACGGAGCATTCACAGCATCAAGATCGCATAGTCCAATACATTCGTCGTGCGCTACAAGTTCATTGTCAATCCATCTGAGGCATATAACCAACTGTTGCAAGTTGGACAGATCCATACATTTATCAGCCAATATTCCGAAAAAGTTGCAATTTCGAATGTCATTTGCTACATTGCGCAATATTGTGTTGGCAAAAATTCCCAGTATTTCTATTTGGATCTGTGGGGAAGTTTAAGCATCATGCTTTTTTGCGAGCCACCCGGCTAACTGAGAGTCGTCCTCTGCTCGAAGAAAACATAGTTGTTGGAAATTGGATTCCTCGTCGTCGTGACCACGGAGAGAAAGCCCCTGTTGGCTCAAAAATCTCAAAAAGGAAATCACTTTTAACATTCTCGTCCCCATGAATTATTGATAATTCCTCACCAACATCACGTGAAGGAGTAACAACCCGTTCTACTGCCTCGCGATGACAATCAGAAATTTCATGAGCATGAAATCCCTGCCTGTTTCTACATGCCTCTTTCCAGTTACTGAATCCCCTTGTCATGAAAGTGGGCTCCATTTTGTGCGACAAGAGTTTTTTCTCCCTGAATGCTCTAACACAGACATGGCAGAAAGCCAAGTCGTGTTCTTGTGAGTGATGAATCCAAGACCATCTTTCGAACCATGACCCTTGGAATGAACGGAGTACTGGCTTTTTCTTTTCAAATGTCTGCTTAGGAAATTCAATATTGTTTGGTTGATTTGGCTCCAATCCGACATCACTTATATTGATGACCGCAGTCGAATATGTTGCTGTCGTCGGTTGTGCCTGACTTGTGGAGGTAACCCCTGTTGAGCTGGTTATATTGTAGGATGAATAAGGAACTGAGCTTGCTGTGTGGCTGTCCTGTTGGAGGATTTTCGCGGGTGGTTCATCTGGTCCACCTTCTGATGTGCTACTGAAGAAATAGAAATAAATATGTTACCATGTTATGTTAAATGTTGATATACATGTAACTTTAGGACGAAACGTTTAACGCTGCACTCACACCATAAAACGACGAACGAAGAATACTAATTAGTGGAAGAACTTACCTCGGTCTCGTAAAATAATTCAAGATTGACATTGTTCGGTTATAGTGTTCTTCACCTTCGATATCGATGTCCATAATACACCATCCACAAAGCACTGTCTGTATCTGTCGACAACTCAGGTGATATCCAGGCACGAGATGGTGGTTCCAGGAATCATGGCCGCAACGTGGTACATATGTATTCCATCTTATTCTTGACGTTTTTTATGAACTTGACACAGTCACATATCTGCTAACTTGAGACAGTAAAAGAGCAGTACAATATAAATAAATTGAGTTGAATTAAATTCTGGGAGAAGCGGGGAAAGGGAATTAGAGATACATATTATATGTGATGCTGGGAATTTATGGGGATCTTAATTATCGGAAGATGGATAACATGATATAGTCAACGACGTTTCTTCGATAAGAACTATAAATTAAGCAGCATGGCATCGTATAAGTTTCACATTCCGTGTTTTATGACTATCGCCAATCGCACCATTCCCATGTGTGTAACAACAAAAAACTTCACTGCTGCGAATATTGGTACGGCAAAAACGTCCGACCGTACACGCTCCTACGCAACTGATGTATGGTTTTAAACATTGTGCCTATAACCCGATGGCCACAGGTGTCAGCTGCAGGTCTGTGAAAGCAGCTTTATGCGTTGAAATTGGAATATAGGTAACTCCGCCAAGGTGTTCAAGGTGATTTAATTTAAAGTTGATGCTTCCGTTCTTGCGATTTGGTGATTTAATTTACAGTTGATGCTTCCATTCCAGGTTAGATAAAATCGTTGATTATTGTGATTTAATTTAAAGTTGATGCTTCCGTTCTTGCGATTTGCTGATTTAATTTAAAGTTAACTATTCTGTTTTTACGATTTAATTTAAAGTTGACACTTCCATTCCAGGTGCTATGATGAAGGATCTACAGGGGGAACAGATCCTTTCAACCAAACTCTCATCCGAGGTTCGTAAAAATTATTCAGGCCCTATGAAGCGTCGAGATTCGATTCAATTCATGAATCGGGCTGCGGATTCGATTTGTATCGATTCGATCGTATGATTTTAAATATTTTACATTCACCCTTCTTTGTGTTCTTGTGCATGAAAAAGAACACGAGGTTCAATACAGTAATACCCTAAATAATCGACTCCTTAACCACTGAGTTGATTATTTAGGGCACTGAGAGCTTTCCGATGAATTCCGACTAAATCCTAAAAATTACCCATAATTCTGCTGTGGTTAAGGAGTCGATTATTTAGGGCATTACTGTATGTCTTGTTCTAAACTAGGTCTGTTAGAATAACAGTTGAAATTTGCTGCTTTTATTTTGCTATATTGTGTGCCTACA
The DNA here is from genome assembly GCA_032622095.1 of Siphonodentalium dalli. NCBI lineage: Eukaryota > Metazoa > Mollusca > Scaphopoda > Gadilida > Siphonodentaliidae > Siphonodentalium > Siphonodentalium dalli. The sequence goes on from CP136062.1 coordinate 48,886,475, forward strand.
ACATGACAGTATAATTAGGAAAAGTAAGATATTATCATTCTCATCCTATCGCAAAAATATAGTGATCATAGAAAATATTTTACAAATAATAACCAAACCCATGTGATGCATGCATGTAGACCAAGTCTTCTCGGTCCACAACAGCTTGGGATATCGGTTGGTATGATGCTGTTTTTGGACTGAGTCCCGCCCCATTGCTCTTCTATAACAGACTTTCATTCAAAAGACGTGCTGCATGTACTTGTGGAGCCCGGGCATTCACTTAAACCCCATAATGTGATTAATCATCTGACGCGATTAATCTGTCTTCAAAATAATATATCATTTACCTTGATAGAAAAAGGTATAGTGATGCATTTTCTGATAGCGCGACAAATCAAAATTCTCTGGAAAACAAGGCTTTGTTTACTTATATATCTCATTGTTTTGACATTTAACAGACCTCTGATATACTCATGTTTGATATCTTCATTCTTGGGAAAGGCTGCCCTATATGTTCATATACGCAAATCTGAAGACACACAAGCAAGATAACTCCCGCCCACGATTCTGGGCATAAAGTCCATTATTGAAGAGTAAAGGAAGGGGACTCGGTCCAAAATAGCATCAACCCAACAGATATCCCAAGCTGTTGTGGACCGAGAAGACTTGGTCTATGCTTTCTCAAAAGAAATAAAATTCATATTTTTTTTCTCTCCTCAGGACTTCCAAATATTTAAGCATGCGTACATTTGCTGTGCTTTCCCGGCTCTCGGTGCTCCTCCTCCGCCATCGCCGTTTAGTCCAGTGCCACAATTACCTGCCGCACAATCTAGTCTTCCAGCCATGGACTCATCAAGGATGCTTCGCGCAGAAACACCTCATTCTTTTCACGACAGCGGGATCGAGGAAGCTGATGACTCAAGCATGGTTCCTGTTGAGACGCTGTGTGAGCATGTTCGACGAGTTTTCCAGCTCACAGTAGATGCTTTCAGACATTACGAAAAAGTAGTGCAGGAAAGTTACAACAAAAAATCAGCATCAAAGGTAGGAGCTAATGCCAAGCCTGCAAATAGTGTGTCTGTAATTTGCAGAACGAGGTCCCCAGAGGGTGAATTTAGTGATGCTATCCCGAACGGCGGTCTAGAATCACCAAATTTACCCTCTGGCAACCTCATTCTGCTTTAGCCTCAACTGTTATGGAAGACCTAGGATCAGATTGAAGTTGAAGTTGGTGATGTTCACACATTAGTTACCTCAATTATGCATTTTGTCTTCTGCAAATTAGGGGATATAGAAACTGAACAGAAGGGAAAAAGTAACTAAAAACATTTTGAGACTATAGATGCTTCCCAGAAAATGAGACCTAAGCTGAATGAGGTCCCCAGAGGGTGAATTTGGTGATGCTAGCCTTCTGTGCATGATAGCATCACTAACTTCACCCTCTGGGGACTCATTCTGCAAATGTTTGGCACTATATTCAATCTTGGCTAATTCTGAATTCTGAAGTTTGTTACCCTTTATATACTAAATGGATTCTCCCATTCAGTTATATAAGTGTACATTGGAATGATTTATTATTCATTTGGAGGGATGTTATGGATATATGAGCAGAAAACAGCCAGATGAAATGATAATACAAGTGCAGCATAATTCATTTTCATACCCTGCACAGTGTGCTAACCGCACCAAATTTACCCTATGGGGTCCTGATTCTGCTTAAATGCCTCAACTTCTGGGAAGTATCTATAGTCTCAAATTAACATTGTTTTTAGTTACTTTTTCCCTTCTGTTCAGTTTCTATATCTCCTAATTTTCAGAAGATAAAATGCATAATCGAGATGACTAATGGGTGAACATCACTAACTTCAACTGGTGAACTTCAATTTGATTCTAGGTCTCCCATAGCAGTTGAGTCCTAAGCATAATGAGGTCCCCAGAGGGTGAATTTTGCACTGTGTGGGATAGCGTCACTAAATTCACCCTCTGGGGACCTTATTCTTCAAATGCCAGACACACAATTTGCAGTTCATTGTCGTTAACTCTTTATGTACTAAATGGATTCTCCCATTCAGTTATAAAGTGTACATAGGAATGGTCTATTATTCACTTGGGAGGGATGTTAAGGATATATGAGCTGATAATAAGATAACAAATGACCTATGCCACCCCCCCCCCCCCATTTTTGTTCCATTCTATGACTTGAATAAGTTTTTCTGAGTAAAGGCTGTAGAAATGTATTTGGCATAGTATCAACCTCTATTTTTATCTCCGAAACCTGACCGAGTGGTAATAAATGTCAGCATAATTTACAGCTTCAAGGCACCATGGAACCTTAAAGATGGTCTTTGTTGACAAGTAGGGTGATGCTTAACGACATATTATGGACTTATTCAAGTTCGTGAAACTGATAAGTTAGTACTCAGGCACTATGCCGACCTGGGGGAATGTAGCATTTTACTAACATCGCCGAAATTTTCAAAGAAATCGACCACACCACTGCATAGAAAACATCATCTGAACTGCGCTCAATTGTAAATATTTACATTTTGATTCGGGATGCAAAAGTTACTATATATCGGCAATAAACTCACACAAATAATTTCGACATTGAGAGTCATTGCATTTAATTAATATATAAGAATGGCGGTGTACGGTATGTTGTCAATTTGAATTAATATTCATAACAATAACAACTTTGAGCAAGATTATTCTCCATTTCTATTTGATCACCCAACCGGAATGTATCGCATCTCTGTGATCGGAATTTCTTGGCCGTTACATGATCATAATTTCATCGTCAGTCCATTCTCCTCCCTAGATCCTCATAGACGACCTAGTCGGCCAGCTAGCATCACTAGAGAATGACAACAATCCATTCTACAGTCCAAACAACTTTGTGGTAAGTTATAATTTTATTTCTATGTTCGATCCCTTTTGAATCCAAATAACAATTTGTCCAAATATACATCAATGAATATTAGTGTTATATAGAGGATCTCACATGAGTTTCTATTTTATACGGAATTTATCAACCGAGTTCACTAAATTCGATTTGAGCCGAGGTTTACCGAGGCTCAAATAGAATTTAGAGGACGAGGTTGATAAATTACGTATAAAATAGGACGAGTGTGAGATACCTTTTATCACATGATCAAATAAACCCGAAGCAACGCGAATTATTCATCGAAAACAACAATCATAAACTACAGCGATCGCAAGTTATTTGAAGAACGCCGTGACGTCATCGCACGCGCTGATATTAAACGTGTCTATTACCGATAATTATGAAACTGCTTTTATGGCCAAATTATGTGATAAAAAAATTTATTACATGACCCTACCATTATTCCATTCAATAAACCCATTCTATAAATTGTGATATTAAACGTTCGTTTAATAACAGGAATTAGTGCCAGGTGACCTTTAACTTCCGGTTTGTCATCTGTTAACATTCCGTATGCTACATCTCAAAATACTATGGCTTCCAATATTTTTCCAACAAATTATAATGAATGAAGATTTTGAAAAGTTATGTCATTAAATATACTATAAAATAGGTCAAAGATACTTTATTTATCTAGGACTATTTCTTTACGCGGACAAACAACGGATAGTTAAGTGAAACGTCATCAAATGCCTTATAGAAGCCGATGTTAGTATGTTTTGTCGAGGTTTTGGATCATGTAATAAATAGAACCTACATCTCGTCCCCAGTTTATAGCGGAATTTACAAAACTCGTCCAGTAAATTAGGTCTGGAACTTGCCAAAGGTTCGGTCCAGACCTAATTTACTGGAATAGTTTTGTAAATTCCACTATAAACTGGGGACTCGTTGTAGATCCTCTATATATCCTAACACTCTACCACAAAGTCATGATTGTTTTAAACTGCCAGTGCAAAGGTCATTCATACAGCATAAGGATGTTTTTTTGGCACATGCTCCTAAACCCCGCTGCCCCGGATGCCTGAGGACATGGTGATGTGAGCATATCCTTGTAGCCAATCAGACTGCATGTTACAACTAGATGTAGATGTGAGGATATCCTTGTAGCCAATCAGATTGCATGTGACAACTAGATGAGGACACTTGTAAGAAGATTTCATATGTGGATGGTGCCCTGAATTGGCTTGTCCGAATTGATCAGCATGCAATTGTATATCGTACACTGTTCGAATTTCATGACAAGTTGTGATCCTTGAGCAAGGTCGCTCGTAGATGTGTCTGCTTTGCACCATCCATGTATTATAAGGGTACCTGATTATGAGCAGTGAAAGATCTTGTCAGTATGCTAGCGACATGGTATCTTGGTATACTGTAGACTGTACCTCCCCCTGTCCCCGGGGAGCAGTAGATGGTCACTGAGTGTTTAGGCTCATCAGGGTAATAATTGTAATAATTTGAGCACTTTGGGCCTCATGGGATAAGGCTCTTTACAAATGCTATACATTATTATCAGCATCAGAGATAACTTGTACAGTATACAACTATGATATGCCTGTCATGTTTTGTAGACGGTAGATTATGATATATCTGTGACCTCTGACCTCTGTTTTGCAGACGGTAGATCGATATAAATCTGATTTTTATCGTTTTGTAGATGGTAGATGGATACATCTGACATCTGACCTTATTGTTTTGTAGACGGTAGATGGATATATCTGTGACCTCTGATTTTGTTGTGTAGACGGTAGATGGATATATCTGTGACCTCTGACCTCTGTTTTGTAGATGTTAGATGGATATATCTGTCATCTCTGACCTTTATCGTTTTGTAGACGGTAGATGGATATATGTGTGACCTCTGTTTTGTAGATGTTAGATGGATATATATGTCACCTCTGATTTTGTTTTGTAGACGGTAGATGGATATATCTGTGACCTCTGACCTGTTTTGTAGACGTAGATGGATATATCTGTGACCTCTGACATCTGACCTCTTATCATTTTGTAGACTGTAGATGGATATATCTGTGACCTCTGACCTCTGTTTTGTAGACGTAGATGGATATATCTGTGACCTCTGACATCTGATCATTTTGTAGACTGTAGATGGATATATCTGTGACCTCTGACCTTTATTGTTTTGTAGACGGTAGATGGATATATCTGTCACCTCTCATTTTGTTTTGTAGACGGTAGATGGATATATCTGTGACCTCTGTTTTGTAGACGGTAGATGGATATATCTGTGACCTCTGACCTCTTGACTATGACTATGACTATTTATTCATAACTCAATATAACATATATTTGTACACAATTAATGTATACAAACAATGAGTTATTGGGGATGGCATAACCTGTAAAGGCTGTCTTCCTGCTGTCCCCAATCTGTGACCTCTGACCTGTTTTGTAGACGGTAGATGGATATATCTGTTGACCTCTGACCTCTGTTTTGTAGACGCTAGATGGATATATCTGTGACCTCTGACCTCTGTTTTGTAGACAGTAGATGGATATATTTGTGACCTCTGACCTCTGTTTTGTAGACGGTAAATGGATACCTCTGACCTTTATCGTTTTATAAACGGTAGATTATGATATATCTGTGACCTCTGACCTCTGTTTTGTAGACGGTAGATGGATATAACAATTGGCAGCAAAGGGAGCGGACCCACATCTCAGATTTAATCACAAAGTTCTGGCAGCTTTCGTTGCCACCGCTGAATATCAGCGCAGTAAAACAACTCATCTTCGTCCACAAAGAGTATGATAAGCTGCTGTTCAAGTTGATAAGGTTAGCTTTTTATGATTGCGTGAACTATCTGCATGAATAATGTCTAAAATTCCATTCATAAGAAGCCATAATTTGCTCTCACACACCTCGTTTCTCGTTAAAGCGTCACGTTAATTCACCCCCTGGGGACCTCATTCTGCAAATGTCTGGCACCATATTTTCAGGCCTGGTCGCGACTTGTATACAGTAAACGCTCTAAATAATCGACTCCTTAACCACAGAAGAATTATGGGTAACTTTTCAGGATTTAATCGGAAATATGGCTTGTTGCCATTCATCGGAAAGCTCTCAGTGAGAGCTTTCCGATGAATGGCAACAAGCCATATTTCCAACTAAATATTGAAAAATTACCCATAATTCTGCTGTGGTTAAGGAGTCGATTATTCAGGGCATTACTGTATCTGTATGAATAATGTCTAAAATTCCATTCATAAGAAGCCAGAATTTGCTCTCATACACCTTGTTTCTCATTAAAGTGATGTGAAACACTCCTGTTGGGTGATCAAATAGAAATGGAGAATAATCTTGCTCAAAGTAGTTATTTTTACGAATATTAATCAAAATTTAAAGCAAACACACCGTCATTCTTATATATTAATTAAATGCAGTGACTCTTGATGACAAATCATTTGCGTTAGTTTATCGTCAATTGTTGCGTCCCGAATCGAGATGTAAATATTTACAATTAAGCGTAGTTCAAGCGGTGATATCTATGGAATGGTATAGTCGATTTCTTTGAGATTTTCGGCGATATTAGTAGAATGCTACATTCCCACAGTTGACATAGCACCAAGTATTAACTTATCAGTTCCACGCACTCACACAAGTATATAATATGTCTTTAAAGCGTCTCTTTAATTCACCCCCTGGGGACCTCATTCTACAAATGTATGGCACCATATTTTCAGGCCTGGTCGCGACTTGTATACAGTAAACGCTCTAAATAATCGACTCCTTAACCACAGAACAATTATGGGTAACTTTTCAGGAATTAGTCGGAAATATGGCTTGTCGCCATTCATCGGAGGGCTTTCCGATGATTGCCAACAAGCCATATTTCAGACTAAATCCTGAAAAGTTACCCATAATTCTGCTATGGTTAAGGAGTCGATTATTTAGGGCATTACTGTAGTTCATGGAGGTAGATAATATCAAACTTTTTTACATCAATCTATTATTAACCATTTCTATACTAAATGGATTCTCCCACTCAGATATAACAGTGTATATTAGAATGATCTATTATTAATTTGAAGGGGTGTTCAGGATATAAAAGCAGACAACCAACAGAAAAAAACAGATAATAGAAGAGCGGAATGATTCATATTCATTGGTGGGGAATTTTCAGATAATAAATTCAACAAACAGCCTATGGAACAAATCATCAATGAGTATTTAGTATAGAAAGGGTTAAACTTATTATCAGAATATTTCCTAATGGAACTACCAGGCCTGCAAATGGCATGTCTGTCATTTGCAGAATGAGGTCTCAAGAGGGTGAATTTAGTGACGCTATCCCGCACAGCAGGCTAGCATCACCAAATTAACCCTTGTGGAACCTCATTCTACTTAGGCCCTTAATTGCTATCGTAGACCTAGGATCAGATTGAGGTCCCCAGTTGAAGTTGGTGATGTTCATGCACCTATTGGGCACCTCGATTATGCATTTTATCTTCTGCAAATTGGGGGATATAGAAACTTCCCAGAAGGGAAAACGTAAGTAAAAACAATGTTAATTTGAGACTATAGATACTTCCCAGAAAATGAGGCCTAAGCAGAATGAGGTATCCAGAAGGTGAATTTGGTGATGCTAGCCCACTGTGCGGGATAGCATCACTAAATTTACTCTCTGAGGACCTCATTCTGCAAATGACAGACATGTTATTTGCAGGCTTGGGAACTACTCGTCAATTAGTATTTAGTACAGAAATGGTTAACTTGACAAAGCCAGTACATGTTCTACTCCAAATCTAATTTCCCTATTTCTCTTGCTTCTTCAGGTTTGAGTCATCATTCAGAATGCTGACAGAGGATGAACGGTTGCCACCGTCGTCGATTCTGTCGTCCGCTTCCATACGTCTGCTCAGAGAATTCAGCTTGAGATTTGGCATTGTGAGTTATTAAGTCATTTCTTACCAAATAGACAAAAAAGTTAACACCTCTATCAAGAGATAGATAATCTGTTCTCCATGAGGCAGATAGTGCTGGGCAATATTAGCTAAAATAAAAATGTGATGTTTGTGAAAATAATCACCGTTAAAGGCCCACTTAATTTTCGAGTCTCTGATTATTTTTTTTATAGTGACTTGATATACGGTTTTAATAACAATCTATGCCATAAAATATGATTAAAATACTATAATTCATCACTATTTGAAACATCTGTGTCTCAGAAGATGCCCACAGAGAAATAGAAAACTGCTGAAGACTTCCCCCCTCTGGCACCCACAGAATTCAAACTTTTTCAATGAAAGGGGAAGAACTCTATCTTTAATATATAGAGTTATTCCCCCTGCTTTGAAAATAATACTGATTTTTTACTTCAATCTTGTTAACAAAACACATTGGCAACTCAACAAAAACAACATGTCCGCAGTTTATTACACCAGATAAAAGTTGACAATACAATGTTTTGGAGCTTCCTCTTTCAAATGTTATATAATATGGCATATATTTTATATAAAGTAATCTGGGGGTTTGAAAATGAAGTGGGCCATTAACCACGTTTTGTTCCATTAGGTAATATAACCAAGATCATTAAGCCGGAGGCTGCAATGCATATATCTGCAGTACTATGTAAATTCATTTATCGTTTTGAGACTGTGGTAGTTAGATTGACATTTGAGTGCCTCCATGTTGTGCTCAGTGAACTATGACTGAGTGACGTCTTTCTTACATTGTAATATTGAAGTCACCAAGTTTGAGTAGAACGGAATCATACCCAATGCGACCACTTTTTGTGTTTTATAAAAGTATATGCGGATTATACGTCATGATTTTTATGTTTGATTTAATCTAGTTTAGTTAAAGTGGATAGTTATTTTCATACACGCCTACGAAGTATGATTACTTACCGCCTGCTGATTACCGACGATATTATGAAAATGTTCTTCAAGCCAATATTACTAACGATAATAAATTTTTCACCAAGGTTATTGAAGATATATTTGTGAAATCGCCCAGCACCGGAGGCAGATAAACTCATTATGTTTGAAGTGAGTATTCAAAGGGTTAATTAAAATCTTTCTTGTTTCAGGGTGAGATGTATCGGCGGGTGGTTTACCTTTAAAATATTTCTTGTTTCAGGGTGAGATGTATCGGCGGGTGGTTTACCTTAACTACTTGTCAACCCACTTTGAGACGGCAGTTTGGTTTCTACACCATATAATTGGTACTCTGCATACAATTCTCGAGCTGTTGCCTAGCAACAGAAACAGTCTCATTATGGTGAAAAAAGAGGTACTTATTGACATTTCATTAGGTTTAAAGTTATGATATGAACTTATTGTCCCAAAAAAAAATTCCGAGGACTATTATAATCAACATGTCCTCCGTCAGTGTGTCAGGGTTGTCGGGATCATAAATTTTTACAAATGTTAATTGGAATTCCATGAGATTTGGCATGTAGTTAACGTTCAGGGCAATTTAGAATCTGATCATGGTCTGATGATTTATGTCGCTTATTCGTCTTAGAAATCAGTTTTTGGATTGTACGGATGAAAACAATAGTTAAAAAAATTTCTTCATAATTGGTACGTTGATCACACTTGAGACGGCAGATGTCAATTTCAATTTTGGTCATGGCCTGATGATTTTTGACATAGTTATGACCCTTTTTGGACAGAAATAAAAAATTTGGGGTTGTCCAGATGATAAGTTGAGCAAACTTCAACAAAATCTTTTGATATTTGTTGTGTGGTTCACCTATGAGAAGACGCAGGTCATCGTCAAATTGCAATCAAATTTTTGCCAGAATTTGACTGCTTTGTTTAAAAAAAAAAACCAGCTCCTCAAAAAGCCACTTCTTTTCAGGTGACTTAGGGTCAGCGGCCTTTTATTATGAATTTGATTGCCATGTTCTGCTTCTAGTAGTTCAAAATGTGGATAGAATTAATACTATGTACTAGGCCTTGGGTGTAAACGGAATAACGACAAAACAATGATCATTCTGATCATAATGATCATACTGATCATACTTGGTAATAATGTTCCCTGACTTCTAAGTGATTGTAAACAGCAAGGCTGCAAATCGTGTGTCTGTCATTTACAGAATGAGGTCCCCAGAGGGTGGATATAGATTCCCATAATTTGGGTACTTCGGGACAGACCATGACCTGGCCCAAGCCTGAATTTAGTGTGTCTGAAATTTGCATATGAGTCCCCAGAGGGTGAATTTAGTGACGCTATCCTGCACAGTTGAATAGCGTCACCAAATTCACACTCTGGGGACCTCATACTGCTTAGGCCTCAACTGTTATGAGAGACCTACGATCAGATTGAAGTTCCCCTGTTTAGAAGGTCAATCCACAATGGACGCGAGCACGAGTATAACGGCCGTTATCTGTCATCCGTAGCAGTTCAAAGCGCGCGATTTTTTTATTCACATTGCAAGCGACTGAATCGCTGACCACGAGGCGATCACAGCAGTGATTTTATGCTTCGTCGATTTCTCGCTCTGGGGCAAACCAGCGGGATAATTGGGTCGCTGTCAAATAGGATATTTATAAGTGCCTATTCCTCCTAATTGAAGGCGACACATTCATTCGTCGTCGCGATAACAAAGGAGGTGGAGGACTTTAGCGATAACTGAAGTGCAAGGATAGATGAGAAGAGAAAATGCCTGGCAAGAGCCCGATGTAATAACATTATCGTCTGGTTTATTTTTGGTCCCAATCCATTCCAAGCTTGTGAAGTCACTTTGCCCCCCCCCCCCCATAAAAAAAACTCACAAACTGGAATTATAGAATGAAACTCAATTAAACGCAATTGCTATGAGAATTTAAGAAGCCCATGCACCATTCCACTTGACATACTATATTTGACAATTCAATAAGTTTTGTATATGTTTAGCAAATTCTTATTAAAATGTACATTGTATTTGTGACCTGTCTGTAAATGATGCACTCAAACAATTATCTACCCAAACCATCGCGTGCGACGAAGCGATCCAGTCGCTTTCAGTGTGGATATAAAATTCGCGTGCTTTGAGCTAGGAGTGCCACGATTAATCGTATAATCGATGAACCGTTGATAAAGCCGATAATCGATTACCATTTCCATCGTCGATTAATCTGCATTATTTATTTCGATGTTTGTTTTACACATATTAATCTACACCCGAAGGGTTAACAACCTTTGCTGGCGAATAAATGAGATTCCGAAAACATGAGTACTACTAACTTATGTTGCAAACAGTAGACAGTTCATTTGATGATGCGATATGGTTACTATTCGGCTCGTTGTATATTCTACAAATTGGCGGCACTGCAGCTTTGAACTTATGGCGATGTCATTGTATATTTATACTTGAAAGGTGGCACTATGTCTTTGAAATGTGCAGACTGTCACCGTGTTCAATGAACTGAATGCACTCGCCTTGAATCTGATTGGACCAATGGGAAGTTGATTAACATTCCCTGAAAACCAGGGAACCTACGGCATTTAGTCAGCGATGTTCTCCGCGATGTCATTTGCGAGTATACTTTGTTTGCATACGTATACTTAGATGTTACTAGTACAGGTTATCGCACATCATGATGTGAATGCTGAATGAAACTCCATATTATCAAATACTTAACTGCAATTTGCGGGTGGGGGCACACCTTTGTGATTGTTATCCACACTCTGGAAGTTTGATGAAATTTATAGTTTCCTTGTTTTAGGAACCACCGGCCATCCATCGTGCATTCCTACTTTTATATTGTTTGTATGTTTGGCTTTTCATAACACTCAAATTAATCGTTACGTTCGTTCTAATGAACTCACAAATATTATAACCATAAACTCGCCGAGAACTGTGCTGATATTGAATTCATTGTGTTCATTAACAGTGGTTTATCATGCACTTTATTAGCGTAATAATTACATAAGCCGCAAGCCTCAAGCAACCAGCAACAGTGCAGTTAACCAGCACGCAGCCAATAGGCCATATTATGGAATAATTCCACTTATGTTATTAGGTACGATTAATCGATTATAGTCGATTATTGACGACCGATTATCGATTATCAAAATAAATAATCGTGGCACCTCTACTTTGAGCCACTACGGACGACAGAAAACGGCTCAAAAAATCGCACGCTTGGTGATGTTCACCCATTAGTCATTTTATCTTCTACAAATTAGGGGATATAGAAACTGAAGAGATTGGAAAATGTAACTATAAAAACAATGTTAATTTAAGACTATAGATACTTTATGAAGATGAGGACTAAGCAGAATGAGGTCCACAGAGGGTGAATTTGGTGATGCTAGCCCACTATGCGGGATAGAGTCACTACATTCACCCTCTGTGGACTCATTTTGCAAATGACAGACACTATTTGCTGGCTTGGTAAACAGGTTTATTTTATAAAATGCCACAAACAATAAGCTCTGTTCACTGTTATTTGCAGCTTTATTTTGTTGAGAAGACGACAGACATGCTGGTTGGACAGACATCTAAGGCGATAACAAAAATGAAGATTCTCTATCCTTCAAACAAGCCAGCTGAGGGATTATGTAAGTATCTTTAACCATTTCATGACTGGAGCTGCGCTGGTACATCATTAAAGATTCTGTGCCAGTGCATTCGCTTATATATGCGAGTATCCCATATAAGAGAATACACTGGCTTACCAGGTCAAGGTAAATAGTGTTAGGCCAATGTACTCTCTTATATATGTGAGGCTCCCTGCGAGAGATTCACATATATAAGAGAATGCATTGGCACAGGGTTTTCGCAAAATTTCAGGAAGCTCCAGTCATGAAAGGGTTAATGTCATGCAAAGTAAATTTGCTTGTTTCTCAGGTCCGCGTGCATGGTTCAGAACCCCCGCGCCACTAGCCACTTTTGCACGCACATGCAAAATATAGGACCATATTCCTCAATGCAGTGGCTTGAATTGATTTATGATTTATTTGGTGATATACGTCATTAAAGGTACTCAATTGGATCAGACGGTCCCCATATCATCAAGATAGAGCAACAACAACATTTCTTCAAAATACGCTTTAGTTATCAGAATAGATTAATTGCAAACAAATAATACTACCCACTGTCAACTGTGGTATCAAATTTCCCAAAATGTGTTATTTATCAACATTTTGTTCAGCGAAATATGGTCGTATTATCACTTGAGTATAACAAAATTTGGCTGTATTACCATATGATTTTAGAGTTATCCATCTTCATCCGCAATTATGTCCGAGTCCGAGACTGTTTTCTGGGCCACAAATAATTGCACCTCTCGAGAAATAACAAATTTCAAAAATCGATATTATAAACTGATCAGTCAGAGCTTTGATGGGTGGGTTCCTCGACTGGAATCAAATATTTTTTACCCCTGAAGCCAAAGAAATAGTAATTTGGGAGCGTTAATTCGGATAATGCTTCTTTAATACATCTACAATGAATGAAATATACAAAACATAAATGGTAGAATGCACTAAGTAATCCTAATATGTTTCAAGAAAATCTGTTCATTAAATGCGATCTGTCGGGTGTGCCAAAGAAATGATGGCTGCCATGGTGGCCATTTTAGGGACGGAAGCAAAATAGGGACGTTTCCTGTATCTGTAAATATTTGAGTGCAGGAACCAATTATGGTTATAGATGCACTCGTTCCACGAGGCATTGTCCCGAATCTGCATATCAAATTTTCGTGTCAATCTGAAAAATAATGCGAGTTGTAGGGTGTGCCAAAGCCCAAAATTTTAAGCCTGATTGACGGATGGACACCGTGGCAACTTTGTCAACTTGATCTAATATTATATATATATAATGGGGATTACGTAGTCTTAAGTCAGGTCTGAAAATATGGTGCCGGACATTTGTAGAATGTGGTCCCCAGACGTGACCTCTATTGTGGTGGCATGAGTGGCTACGAACTTGCAATGCCTATGTCGAATCACATATGAAGTTTCAACAAATTATTCCAAGTGATACTTGAGATCAACTATGTTAATACACATATATACACCCTTAATGCTTATATACATGTATGGTATAGTTGGCAGTGGGGAATCAGTATGCGGTGCCAAGAGGCAGTGAAAGAGATAAACAAAATTCTTTTTTTTAAATTAAAAAAAATAAATGATTTTTTTTAAATTAAAATTTTGAAAAGTTATGCCGTTATAACATCCGCAGGGGTACCCCGAGTCACCACACCAAATTTGGTTAAAATTGGTCCAATGGTCTGGGAGAAAAATCGCTAACAGACAGTGCAGCAGATCCTGCTCTTTTATAAATAGAGGATCTCACATGAGTTTCTATTTTATACGGAATTTATCAACCGAGTTCACTAAATTCGATTTGAGCCGAGGTTTACCGAGGCTCAAATATAATTTAGAAGACGAGGTTGATAAATTACGTATAAAATAGGACGAGTGTGAGATACCTTTTATCACGTGATCAAATAAACCCGAAGCAACGCGAAATATTCATCGAAAACAACAATCATAAACTACAGCGATCGCAAGTTATTTGAAGAACGCCGTGACGTCATCGCACGCGCTGATATTAAATGTGTCTATTACCGATAATTATGAAACTGCTTTTATGGCCAAATTATGTGATAAATATAAATATTACATTGTACTGATATGAGTTGCTCTATTTATTCCAGTGAGTTTGATGGAGATTATATCACTGTGTTTCAAACTACAGAACTATTTGTCCATCAAGAAGAATATATCGATCACCCAGCATCTTCTTCACACTGTCGAGGTAAGACCGCTCTCCCCTGCTATACTCTGATTCTCCACTCAAGTGAAATTGTAATTAAGTGACCAGAGTGACTAGTGCCCTGTTTTCCAAATGTAACTATATAAAGCCTCATTCATGTTTACATGGGTTTGTGTTTAAAACACAAACATGGTTGATGCAGACAATCCTGAATTTAGTGTGTCTGACATTTGTGACCCGCCATATCAAATCCAGTCGGAAGTCGGGATTTTTTACCCTGTGCCAATGCATTCTCTTATATATGCGAGTCGACCATAGGTCGCCTCGCATATATAAGAGAATGCATTGGCCTAACAATTTTTTATCATTTTTTTTAAATAAATGTTTCTGACAATTTTTAGGACATAAAATAAAAAACATCCATTACCCTGCAGGGAGCCCCACACATATATAGAAGCATATAGAAGAGTGTCGTCTGCTCATGTTTGTCTGGGGCTCTGTATGGGTGAAATTATAAAATTGTTAAAGAATACAAGAAAACATTATTAAAATTGTAAAAAATTGTTAGGCCAATGCATTCTCTTATATATGCGAGGCGACCTATGGTCGACTCGCATATATAAGAGAATACATTGGCACAGGGTAAAAAAATCCCGACTTCCGACTGGATTTGATATGGCGGGTCACATTTACAGAATGAGGTTCCCTCATGCCTCATTCTGCTTAGGCCTCATCTTCTGGGAACTATCTAGAGTCTCAAATTAACATTGATTTTATTTAATTTTCCCTTCTGTTCATTTTTTGTATCCCCTAATTTGCTGAAGATAAATCACATAATCATAGTGACCAATGGCACCTTTTAGCTATGATAACTGTGTCGGGAAGTACGGATAAGTATCGGGAAGATCGAAGAAGTCGGACAAGCGAAGTACTGCATATATCACCTTTACTGTCAGCTACATAATCACAATCTCATTCAATAACACAAGCACATATTGTCACATTCACAGTTCACTCACGCGCATATAATAGCGCGTGCGTAATCACATGCATTGTCTGTTGATCACTCAGCCACAGTCGTTACCACAATTGACCGTCCGATATATACAGGGGCGTATCTAATCCCCGACATCCTCCGGGGGCACCGAACAGAAGTCCAAATTCACAAGCAGAGAAGAGGTCAGTTTTGCGTTGAAATATCCATTCAATGTTAGACACGCTGTGGAGATCTTGAAAGTACGTCCAAAAGATAACTTAGTCGGGATTGCCAAGGATCTTAGACCAGGCATGCACGGTACATATAATTCACACTCAAATACAGAACACACGTCTGGAAGACCTAAAGCAACATACGCAAATACATCATGCGAATCAATGATCGAGTTCGAATATCCAGCAGACAGAAGACTGTCCAGTGTCTGTGAACCGTATGGCACATCAATCACATATTCACACGCATCGCTCTCGGGTGGTTCAGAAGAATTGCGAGTATCAAGATCGGTCGAGGTCTCTCCGACGAGGGGAATACATGTAGCAGCTGCCATCAATATACCCGGTGTCGCTAGGTTATACATGGGTGAAGTCGGTTGGTCATCTGGTGATATCGACCTACTAGTATGTGCACCAAAAGCAAGCACATCCGACTGGGGATCTATCTGACAAGGGATCGAATGGTCGGGGGTTTCAGAACCTGAAACCGATGCGTCTATAGAGATCAATCATCATAGTATCACTAACATGTGAAGCACAGTCGACTGTAACTGGTTCTGTACTGACTGAATTCAGACCATTGGGCACATGGACGTCGGCTGAACTTCTGTCACCAAACGAAGCTGGTACAGTACATTCCGGGTGGTCTGCTTCTGTGGACGGGAAATATCGAACTA
Organism: Siphonodentalium dalli; assembly: GCA_032622095.1. Lineage (NCBI taxonomy): Eukaryota > Metazoa > Mollusca > Scaphopoda > Gadilida > Siphonodentaliidae > Siphonodentalium > Siphonodentalium dalli. Next base: position 48,902,965 of record CP136062.1, read on the forward strand.
GCTGGGTTGTGCACGTGTCTCTTACATCAAGATGTCCATCAAGATACTGTCCAATCATGGAACACCTGTCTCGCACACCTCGCATGGCATCCTCTATAAGGTCAGCTTCTCTTAAATAAGCATCGTCATTCTCTATGTGTTCTATTATATCCCAGGATGATCGACCTAGGGCTTTAACATTAGTTCTGATCAGCAATTGAATGTCTAAGAGTTCCTCTGCGCATTCCAGAGATTGAAAATCCATGAGAACATCGGCCTTGCGAATAAGATCTAGCGTGTCATCGAAGAGATGTGTCCATATCGTTATGCTCATGCGTTCCTTTGTCGAATTCATGTTGTGTCCAGGATCCGGTTCGAGGGACCAAATGTCGGGAAGTACGGATAAGTATCGGGAAGATCGAAGAAGTCGGACAAGCGAAGTACTGCATATATCACCTTTACTGTCAGCTACATAGTCACAATCTCATTCAATAACACAAGCACATATTGTCACATTCACAGTTCACTCACGCGCATATAATAGCGCGTGCGTAATCACATGCATTGTCTGTTGATCACTCAGCCACAGTCGTTACCACAATTGACCGTCCGATATATACAGGGGCGTATCTAATCCCCGACAAAAATGAGTTAACCCTTTACCCAACAGAAGGGCCCTGTGCCAATGCATTCTCTTATATATGCGAGTCGACCATATGCATTGTCTTAACACATTAAAAATTATAAATTGTTAAAGAATGTAAGAAAAAATGGTAAAAAGTGTTAAAAAAAGATTTTTTTTAGGCCAATGCATTCTCTTATATATGCGAGGCGACCTATGGTCAACTCGCATATATAAGAGAATGCATTGGCACAGGGCATAACTGTAACTATCACAATGTGGTCAAGGAGCCGGTTCCAATGATATCCATATTTGTATGGTTCTATTGAGACAGACCGAAGATATTTTAGGCTGTTGAAGCTTTATTTGGCCGGTTTTGGCCGGTTTGTTGGGTAAAGGGTTAATATTCCATTGAAATTCCACTCCAATCAAAAACAAATACTGATTATAATAATAATTATATATTGGAGGCGACTAATTAAAGTCCTTCTTGTTAGTGCCTACTGGTGGTAGGGTGCGCGGAGAGTGAAGATCCGCGCTATCTCTCTCTTTATTTGCGCGCTGAGGTGCTGTGCTGAGGTTTATTGTTCCAGATTTGTGCGTGTGCGTTTAGTTCCCCTTTGCAAGTTGTCATCATGGATTACTATAGTGAGGGACACGTTGGGTGTGGGGAAGTTGATGTCAACGGGTGTGACACTGGTGAGAGAAATGCTCGTGGCCATATTGCCTGTGATTGAGTTGTGAGTTAATAAATTCAAAAAGGCGAGGATGATCCTCCAGGATCATCCTCGCCTTTTTGAATATAATAATAATTAGCAGATGACTGATCTACAATCACGTTTTTGAATATATTTTGAGATGGTGGGTGACTTATCAAACTCGTGGATGTCTTTTTGCATGTTTTAGAGATTCCTGGGTGTCTACATGATACTATGTGACAATGATCACTTCATTTCCATTTACATCATCTTCGACTATATTTCCGCCAAAGGAAGCCCTCACACTGAACTATATGGATAGATGTCCTGCGTTTGTAAACCATAGCAGAAAAGGGTTAACTTTTTGGTCGCCTACGGTCATTCACGGTCTGTGGCTTGCCTCGGTATCAGTCACGCATGCGCAGTCCCAATATAATTCACTGTACAGATTGAATTAGCCAGTTTATTTTTCTGCTACCAACCAGACGGATCTAAGGGAGTATTTTTCCGAATTTGTCGTTTAACAATAGCGACAAATTCAATTTATCGATACAATAATTACTGGTCGCCTACGCGTTCGTTTTTATAATTATCGTTTCGAATTCACGGACCGTTTCGTTTCAAACATATAATGGTTCGTGTTTTTCGAACAGGCGGCGAACTTAAAAACAATTTATCGAATATGAAAATCAGCATTTCGCCATAATTGGCCGCCATTTCAAGGCCTTACGAGGCGCACAGATTATTGTGAGAAATACATCTATGGAATTATTATAGCACCTATAAGGTATGATAGAATTTGTCAGATATCAAAAATGCCACGTGATTCACCGCCGGAAGTATCCTAATTTCGTGGGAATTATTTTGACGTTTTAATGCGTGGAAATTTATTTAGCAATAATTCCATCGCTACTGACGCTATCTCTCGTCATGTTATGAACGAAGTGCTTTCACATAATACTATGTTGTTTTATGTTTCAATACAAATGATCCAGATGTGTTAATCACGTTTGACCTTGAAGTTGATTACAATCTACACAAGAATACTGACAGTTGATTAGATCTTGGTTTATCAATGTCATATGCATAACAATAACTTCATATGACAGTAGTACCGTCGGAAGTATCCTAATTTCGGGGGAATTATTTTGACGTTTTAATGCGTGGAAATTTATTTAGCAATAATTCCATCGCTACTGACGCTATCTCTCGTCATGTTATGAACAACGTGCTTTCACATAATACTATGTTGTTTTATGTTTCAATACAAATGATCCAGATGTGTTAATCACGTTTGACCTTGAAGTTGATTACAATCTACACAAGGTCAAGAATACTGACAGTTGATTAGATCTTGGTTTATCAATGTCACATGCATAACAATAACTTCATATGACAGTAGTACCGTAGTGCTACGAATAAAATCTCAGCCATGTCATAGATGTATGTCGATTAATAGCTACTAGTACCTTGTATATAGGTCTAATGAACAATACCGCTATTCTCAAAGTGATTGACCAGAAAAACGAGGTGATACCCCGGTCATGACCGCGGTGATACCGGTAATAAATGGTAGCGGTATCGAGACGGTCATGGCGGTGGAGTTACGGTATTGGGCGATAATGATACCGCGGTCTTTTAGCGGGCACCGCATTAATTTTGTTGAATACCGCAGTGATTTTCATGGAACAATACTTGTTCGCGTTAACAAGCGGTATCAGTACCGCGGTATTGGAGGATACCGCGGTATAGTACCGCCATATTAACGGGGTGACACCACGTTATTGGTGGTCAATTACTTTAAGTATAGCGGTAGCTGCGATTATACACCAGCCGGTTCAGCAAGCCGGTCTGAACCGGTGGGCTTGTAAATTTCTGAGAAGGATCCAGGGATGTTTTTCTACCTGTTACAGGTTTGGGCGCTCAAACTCTGGAGACCCTGGGGTTAGTAATTATTCAAGTTGGTTCTCCATTATTTCAACGAATTTTTCTATAATTCAACAACTAAACATGAAAATCGGATAAGATATAGAGCCTTTATTTGCACCATCTCTGGATCCTCCCCAGGTAGTATTTCTCGGTCGGATCTCTTCTCGGGCAGGAACAGTTCACGCTCCCCCGATTATGCCTCGGCATTAAATTAGTGGGGAGGCGACCGGTGGCGATGCAGGGGTACTTGGGACCCCCAGGACATTCGGTCCCACACCGGCGCAAGCGGTTCTGTGTGCTGAAGTTGCCAAAATCGCGTGCGAACGTAACGACACCGGCGGGGCGGCCTACGGCGACTTCGGCATAGGGCAGTGGCCCTACCCATGAGGTAGCAAGCCCGGTCCCCTTGGTCACGATCTATATAAAGACACGGCCTTGCCTGCCTCTCAGCCGTCTTGGGGTTTCTGCTGCAATGGCCTCTACCCATCGTTCTGCTTGGACAGGACATTCAGCTTGGTCGGGACCACCTGCATTTGGGGGGGGGGGGCTCACCCCGGTCCGATGGCTCCACCTCCTTCCGGTTATCAGAAGAAACCAGTTTTGGCTATGGGATTCTTCATTTCGACACTGGACTCCAAAATTGGAACTCAGTTTATCAGCCTTTTGCTCAAACAGTTGGCCGTAGCTTAAAATTCCATGGGAGGTATTTACACCTCGATTGAGCCATCGCCGGAATGGGCCTCCCTCTAGTGTTTTGTCGTCCATTATTGCAGGTCGTTCCGACGCTAGGGCAGAGAGCGACATGCTATCCTTACACCCCAAGGCGTCTGAGGCTTTCGATGACGACCCGTCTGCGCACAATACGTCAGACTGTGGGTCTTTTCGGTCGTCACAGTCTGGCATCGGTAAGGCAGAAGCTGCGGATCGTGATTTCCTATCCACGGATTATCTCATCTATAGGCTTCTTCCTACTGAACTATGAACTCTCAAGCCCTCCTGGCACGCCCTGCGCAATTGTACCACCGTCTTCAAAATGCATCGAGAACTCGATCTATCTTACCTGTGATATACATTTCATAGGTAAGGTACACGACCCGCGACTGACACACTGGTCAATAGACTTCACACATGAATGAAGCACATTTCCATGGAAAGCATTTCTCTTGTCACGTGCCACAACGACCCTGCCAATGGCCTGGCCGACAGAGTACATCTCATGGCTCTTCATACTCCTATTACCAATATCAATTTGATTATCTGGCACAGGGTAATAAAATTAACAGGGCACTGCACGCCTATAGACAATAGACAATAACGCGGGCAAAGACGTTTGCACTGTCCATCTCAGCTTTCTAGGAAGCTCATTGACTAGCGTTATAGACCTTTACTTGCAGGCAGGGGACCACCCAGTCCGAGTGGATCCCAACCCCATGGCACCCGATCATAAGGGCCTGAAACCATGCTGCCAACTCTGCGCGCTTCGGTATATGCTGGATTTGTCCTATCAACATTCGACAATAAAACAGGCAAAGACGTTTGCGCTGTCCAGCTCAGCTTTCGAGGAAGCTCATTGACTAGCCATCAAACCTTTCCTTGCAGGCAGGGACCAACCCATATGAGGGGATCCCAACCACATGGCACCAGCCACCCAATCATAAGGGCCTGAGACCATGCTGACAACTCTGCTCGCTTCGGTCTATGCTGGCTTTGTCCTATTTTCCTTAAACATGCCTTCAACAGGACCACTTAGGTCGGGGGAGCTCCTCTCCATCATGGCTCTTAAAATTCAATAAGTAACAACATTATAAAGGGATGTGTGTCCTTTACTAGGAGGATAAACATTTTCATTTGTTTCCTTCAGCGAGCCATTTTGGAGGGGGTCTTCCCCTAGTTTGCTGCATGCCTCACACTAACATATCACACACCTAGGTCGTTCTGCTGCATGTTTGGGGGGGAAAGTGACATGATGTTCTGGGCAGAGGCTCAGAACTGAATATTCCGTATGGTGACAATTTACCTGTGGTTATCATCTGATTACATTGTACATCATTTGAACTGATTTCAGTTGTCAAAGAGCCAAAGGGCCTTCTGCAATGATCTCATTGTGACTTATAGATCACCTTGATATATATTTTTTATATCATTTTTATATATTTATATCAGTTCTTCCCAGGAGACGGGAGTGATTGCTCTCGCACCCGTATGCACTCGTAATTTTCAATTCACTGGTGCTAAAATTCGCACCCGTCCTTCTTCACAAAATACTAATGGAGACTGTAATTGTTGGTTCAATATTGAACTATTTTCAGGTTTATTTAGATGCTTTACCATCTCAGTGCAACTATGGCATATTAAAGTGTAACTAGACATAGGTCTATTCCACAATCGGCACAATGACTTTTTGTTTGAGCAAAAACCCACCTTACATGTACAATTATGGTATCGTATGGGTGCCTTATTACACCCGTCTTCTGCATTACGGGAGCAAATAAATGCTCTCGGTGTGTTTTCCTCATGGGAAGGACTGTTTATAATCTCGTAAGATTTGTATCACAGGGTTTCTGTCGGATATCTTGTGATGCATAGGTACCTCAGAGACATGTGATCAGTAGAAGAAAAACAAGGAAGCTGTTCTAAGAACGACAGGGGGCATGACCACCTTGCAAGATGCGTGGGTGGGGGCTCCCTCTGTTCAGATGGCTTGACTCCATTATCGTTGTACAACCTGTTTGGCCTAATGGGTTCTCAACTCCATCCCTGTGCCACAAATTTGGCATCAGGTTCTCTGGCTTTTTCTTTGGCGAATAGCAGTTAGTTAACTTTGGTTGTCTCGCCATCGGCGGAGTGGGCCTCCGTCTGTGCAGGTCGTTCTGTCGCTAAGGCGGAGAGTGAGTTAGTCTCCTTCCTTCATGATCCTGCATCATGGGACCTTGACGGGTGGGACCTTAGAACAGACAGCTGAAGACGATGACACAGAGAAGAACGAAGAGTTTCTTCTAACGTTATACTTGCTCGGTTCGCTCGCAACTATGCATTGGATGGCACCTCATGGGATGTTTGTTTCAAAACAAGGGGGGCGGTACACATTTGAGCAATATAGCACTCTAACTATATGAGTTATTTCACGTAAATAATCCTAACAGATTCATTAAAGTGTTCATATATGGTACAATCTGTTTTAGAAGAGTACCTTTACTCAAAATTTGGCTATTAACTTTATTGCTCGTGCCTCCTCCTGGGCTTGCATTCTAATCCATATAGTTCAGTGTGAGGGCTTCCTTTGGCGGAAATATGATATTTTTAAAAATATAATATATATTTCCTTAAAGAAAGCCTGAACACTGAACTATCATAGGGCCCTCCCATGGCGGTGCCATTCCCAACCCCGCGACTCGCCAATCTTCTGATTGAGTTGAAAATAAACTGGCTAATTCAATCTGTACAGTGAATTATATTGGGACTGCGCATGCGTGACTGATACCGAGGCAAGCCACAGACAGTGAATGACCGTAGGCGACCAAAAAGTTAACCCTTTTCTGCTATGGTTTACAAACGCAGGACATCTATCCATATAGTTCAGTGTTCAGGCTTTCTTTAAGGAAATATATATTATATTTTTAAAAATATCATTTTGATAATTACATGATAAAATTATATCACAGACTGGGACCAGTGAATTCATTCTGTATAAAATATGTGTGATTAATGCCAGTGACATCATGATCAATTTAATATTGCTGAAATGTTTTAATGCCAAATTCAAATCCAATGCTGAAAATTTCTTGAATGTTTTTATTATGGGTTTTCCATTCAATTTCAGGAAATATTCCCCACGACGTACGAAGGTCATAAAATGGTTTGCATCGCTGAAATTCATCATAACAACTGGACAGACATGGTATCACCTAAAATGGTCAGTTTGATTTTTAAATGGATATGGATCATTTGAACCAAAAAATTATGTTTACATAAATTTGTAAGAGGTATCTGAAAACATACCTACTCAGAATATTTCCAAACAAACTTGTTATTCTGGGGCAAATAACGGAGAAAATCTTGGGGTGAAACTGACAAACTAGGCCATAGCTGTTCTGTATTCTAGTGGAATATATATAATTTGTTATTTTCTTATTATATGGTATATAATAACGAATATGTTATGTATAATGTGATCTGGGCATTCTCTTAGAGCTCTTTCCATCAATGTATCACATTATTATAATCAATAAATTTGAAAAATGATCAAGGAAATATGGGTTGATACAAAAATCGGACTTGGCACTGAAAGGGTTAAGGGATATTATTAAAGCTTATACAAAAATCTCTTTTGACAGCTTAATATGTTGATTGGCAAAATTCGGGAAGAGGTCCAGGATTATAAAGCAAATTACCAGACCACATTTGACAGGTTCGTAATCCCTTAGCGATATTGAAAACTCTTATGCTATGTCCACAACGGAGGTGGCATCTAACCTATTTTGAAAATTACTAAATAGTGAACTGGATTATTTACATGATCAAAAGCTATTTGCAATATAGGAATATTTATATCGAACCATATTCCGAAATCGGTTTATGAATACCACATAAATTTGTAATAATGACAATGTTTTAAGGGATAGTTTTTATTATGTTTTTGTGAAAGTCGCAGGAATCACCGACCATATTTTTGACCATACAGAATATTTTGTGTTATTTTACATCAAAATGAATCTTAAACATTTGTCGCTGTAAAAGTTTTTAGCTACAAACATCTGATACATTACAATACCCAATCTTTCCTCGGGGTGTACTTTCTGAAATCTTCCATGATTTAAGCTAAGGGATAAAATGGTAGGTTGTCATATAAAAGTCAATTGGTATAAACACTGACTGAGTGATTGGTATATGTATAAACATTGACATTCAGGATTCAGCCCTCTCTGGTAACCGGTATCCATGATTCACCCCTCTCTGGTAACCGGTATCCATGATTCACCCCTCTCTGGTAACTGGCATCCATGATTCACCCCTCTCTGGTAACCGGTATCCATGATTCACCCCTCTCTGGTAACTGGTATCCATGATTCACCCCTAGCTGGTAACTGGCATCCATGATTCACCCCTCTCTGGTAACCGGCATCCATGATTCACCCCTCTCTGGTAACTGGTATCCATGATTCACCCCTCTCTGGTAACCGGTATCCATGATTCACCCCTCTCTGGTAACTGGTATCCATGTTTCACCCCTCTGGTAAAGTCCATTATTCACCCCTCTCTGGTAACTGGTATCCATGATTCACCTCTATGTTAACTGGTATTCAATGTTTCACCCCTCTCTGGTAACCGGTATCCATGATTCACCCCTCTCTGGTAACCGGTATCCATGATTCACCCCTCTATGTTAACTGGTATTCATGATTCACCCCTCTCTGTTAACAGCATGGCATTTAGGGATTCACCCCTATCTGTTACTGATTGCGAATTGTACCACCATGTGAAATCCTCTAGATTTCATTCTTGGAAAAATTTATTCTGATATTTTGTCCTATTTTCAGCATGTTTGATATTACTGAGTTACATGTAGCTGCTATGAGTTTTTACCACTCTCTTGTAAATGATGACAGAGTTATCCTTCTTTGTTTTTATTTTCAGCATGTTTGATATTACTGAGTTAGCTGCTAGGAGTTTTTACCGCTGTCTGGTAGACGATGTGGAGCTTCTCATACGGACTAAATCTGTGTCCTTGGTAAGTCCATATTAGGGCCCTGCAAATATTTCGAAGTTCGATTCGCTTCAAAACTGCCACATTGATTTGATCAGGTTCGATCCTGTAAAATGATCAGAAAAACACCACCAGACGATCAGAAATAACTAAATGCAGACGTACATTGTCGGTAAATATATATTTTAAATTACATTACCATCATCTTTCCATAGTATTCGGTCACGTGTTCCATGTTGGAAATATCCATGTAAATAATATCCTAATTTTACTATGTGACCACTAAGTTACCTAACAATGTTCTAATTGTCCACTATCATGACGATAGTTCTGGGAAGTATCTTTAGTCTCAAATTAACATTGTTTTTAGATACTTTTTCCCTTTTGTTCAGTTTCTATACAGTTAAACTTCGTTAAGTCGAATCGCAAGGGATCGTTGGTTTACTTCGAGTTATACGTGTGTTCGACTTAACCATATCGACCATTTGATGACCACAAATTCGAACTAGTCGAATTCATTTCGATCCGATAATAATTGTTTTCAACCTTGTGCACGCTATATACCCACACTAAATCAATAGTCAGTGACTATGATGATCACATACAAGAGACGAGATGATATTTGTTCTGATTATTTATTGAATAATATAATAAAAACAGATTTATATGATACGAAAACGTCAACAAATTCGCGATAGAAACAACAAAAGTACATTTGACCCAGAAGTGGTTACAATAGTATTTACAAAAATTGGGATTCAGGATTGGAAGTGACTGGTTATCAAGGAATGTGGTTTCTGCCAAAAATTAGTTGTTGAATCTCTCTTTAGTTTATCGCTGATGCCCATAAACTTCATTAAGTTGTCACTTTTAACATCCATGTTTTTCTTTCCATCATCAGATGGATGGTGTATTTCTTCGTTAGGAACATTGTTTTCATTTTGGGAAAGCATGACTGAATGAAATTATTCTCCATATCAGGCGGTTTCTTCTGTCAACACTTCTAATCCTCACACGGGGAAATTGATCCACGCACCTCGTTAATATGTTAAAGAAACAATGCATTAGGACAAATAAAGACTCCATGAAACTTCACAGCTTTTTAGGCAATTGAATAGAAGCACATTGAGTTATAATCACACGGCGATGCATCGCCGACGGCGCTTCGACTTAACCATAGTAATTAGTGTTATAAGCTGGCTGGTGGGACCAAATTTCGTTTCTACTTAAGCGGAATTTCGACTTATCCACCTTCGACTTAACCATGATTATCTATTGGCTTTGCACACTCAGCCGGGACCAGGCAATGGCTTCGACTTAAGTGGGGTATTTGAGTTACCGACGTTCGACTTAACGAAGTTTGACTGTATCCCCTAATTAAATTGAGGTGACTAATGGGTGAACATCACCAACTTCAACTGGGAAACTTCAATCTGATCCCAGGACTCCCATAGTAGTTGAGGCCTAAGCAGAATCAGGGTTCCCAGAGGGTGAATTTGGTGATGCTAGCCAACCGTGCGTGATAGCGTCACTAAATTAACCCTCTGGGAACCTCATTCTCTAAATGACAGACACGTTATTTCTTGGAGATACAGGGAGATAGACCATCTTTAAACCACATACCAAGTTTCGAGTCGATTGAAAAAAGACAAATACAAGAGTTATTTTCTGAAACAATAAATGTTGACATATGAACTGACCCAAAATGCCTAAATGCATTAAATTATTAAACCTCAGCGAAAAGCCACCTTTACGGGGGATATGTGATGTGGTTCATTTGTTAAAGATGGCTATCAGCATTTATTAAGATTTGTTCAAATTGGGCTCAGTTTGCAAAATAAGACTCAACACATCCCAATGAACGAATCTATTATGTAGTGAATACATCATTGATTATTGATTTGTCTATTACAGAACCCTTCACATATCGACTTGTTAATGCTCGGCCTGGCGTACAGACTACATCAACTCGACACAGCTTGGGCTTCTCACATCACTCCCAGGTATAAATCATTCTTAGTTAAATGTATTCACATATTGACCTGTTAAAGCTCGGTCTGCCGTACAGACTAAATCAACTCGACACAGCTTGGGCTTCTCAGATCACTCCCAGGTAGGTTCAGTGGCCCTCTTGGATTTCAGTTTTGAAACCATTAGCACACCCCACAGGCCACATCCCTCACCCGATCGTCAAACTTCATATGGATTATCGGGGTCACCTCCAGATGGGAGCTTATCATTTTTTTTCTGATTTTAAATGAAAAACATGGCCGCCAGCAGCCATCTTGGATTTTACTCTTTGCAACACTAAATCCTACAGGCCACATCCCTCATCTGATCTTCGAGGTGACCTCTAGATGGGTGCCTCCAATTTTCACTGGAATTTTATAAAAAACATGGCCACCAGCAGCCATTTTGGATTTCAAATTTGGATCTATAGGTAAACTCTGCAGCCTGCATTTATTGGAGAATTGCTTTGAAAATTATTGGCATGATTAGTGTATGGTTTTTCTCTTCGAATGAGAAAGGCGGAGGATTATTTTATAAGGCACTAGCCAGGTGAAAATAATCCTCGCGTCTCGGTGAGGGGAGAAACGTTTGTACGTTACTCAGAACAGTTAACTGTTGTGATTATTATATTTTGTATACCAGTTTGTTACAACCCAGATGATAATGAAACACATTGTTAGACCTGACCGTTCTTAAAGCTAAAACACCACAAGCCTTTTTCTGTTCAAATAATGCGCAAGGATACCGAAGGACGCAAAAAATATGACTCATGGTGATGATGTAGTGCTGAGAGTAGGATAGCATATTGAGAGTGAAATAATACATTCGGTCTTCTGGGAGTGGGGATGAATTTATAATTTGACATAAAATGTTGATGAAAATATGTGACCCGCCATATCAAATCCAGTCGTAGGTCGCCTCGCATATATAAGAGAATGCATTGGCTTAACAATTTTTTTAAATTTTTTTTAAATAAATGTTTCTGACAATTTTTAGGACATAAAATAAAAAACATCCATTACCCTGCAGTCAGCCCCACACATATATAGAAGCATATAGAAGAGTGTCGTCTGCTCATGTTTGTCTGGGGCTCTGTATGGGTGAAATTATAAAATTGTTAAAGAATACAAGAACAAATTATTAAAATTGTAAAAAATTGTTAGGCCAATGCATTCTCTTATATATGCGAGGCGACCTATGGTCGACTCGCATATATAAGAGAATGCATTGGCACAGGGTAAAAAAAATCCCGACTTACGACTGGATTTGATATGGCGGGTCACATATAATAAATTTATTTATCCCATGTGTATCCAGGAATTACACTCAGTTCACTCATTGACCCCATGTCTTGGTTTGTTGTTACAAATTATACATATGTTCGTTAATAGATCATGTCATGAATCTCTACTCTGGCTAAAGCCTGTAGAGATCGTATTCTACCCGTACAAAACCTTGGAACTTTTTGAAGTTTTGACAGGGAACCTTATAAAGTTGAAAATATAATCCGGGGAATATATTTCTTAGTTGTTATCTGTTCCTTAATAATGTACTTCGCTGTAGGTGAATGTCCCAACTCAAAATTGCTTGTTTTTCCAGGTTTTTCTGTGACTTTTGTGAGTCGATATCGCAATACACACCAAATTAATTACCCAAGATAAAGTCGAAAAAATAATGTGGGGAATATATTTCTTAGTTGTTATCTGTTCCTTACTTATGTACTTCACTGTAGGTGAATGTCCAACTCAAAATTGCATGTTTTTCTCTGACTTTTGTGAGCCGATATCGCAATAAACACCAAATTAATTACCCAAGATAAATTCCATAATTGTAAAGAAACAAAGAAAAATCGCTCATAAATTCACTTAAATCGTCAAATTTGGGACATTCGCATACAATGAAGTACATTATTAAGAACAGATAATAACTAAGAAATCTATTCCTCGCATTATAAGGTTCCCTGTCAAAACTAAAAAAGTTCCCAGGTTTTGTACTGGTAGAATATGATCTCTACGGGCATTATCCAGAGTAGAGATTCATGACATGATCTAGTTCACTATATGCAAAGTTCATTCTATGATTTGATGCTTTGCAGTGACCAGCGTTGGAGAATTTTATTCCAGAAGGAATCAAGCCAGTGGATTCTTTCGTTGAAAAGTCACATGAAGCACCTCATAATTGATTCCATCGCCAAAGATGACGTAAGATTAACAGAAGTTACTCTAAAATCTGTTTAAAGAGACAGGTGGCCTTTGTTGTCTACTATATATTTTGAGACATACGTATATATATATATGTCCGCTATAGACTTGAGAACTGCTGGGCCGATTGAACCCAAACTTGCTGTGTAAGGGTAAAAAGCCACAGGCAGTGCACTCGGACCAACCGCGAGCCCGTGCGACCACTCATTCACCCTTCAACTGCCACCGTAATGGGGATTGATGGGTTAATCGCGTGATAATTAATGAGCGTTTGTATATGAGGCGTCGCTATTAAAGAGCGTTTATCTACTTTAGTGAATGTCCGCTATAGACTCGAGAACTGCTGGGCCGATTGAACCCAAACTTGCTGTGTAAGGGTAAAAAGCCACAGGCAGTGCACTCGGACCATTCGCGAGCCCGTGCGACCACTACTTCACCCTTCAACTGCCACCGTAATGGGGATTGATGGGTTAATCGCGTGATAATTAATGAGCGTTTGTATATGAGGCGTCGCTATTAAAGAATGTTTATCTACTTTGGTGAAAATATACGGCATTTGACCGTCTCGGAAACTGGGGATATCGAGACGAAATTTCGTACTTAGAGGTTCCAAGGGACGGGGGAGATTTTCGTCGGGTCAGTTTGTCCGCCCGAGGTGACCGTGACCTTGAAACGGGTACCCACAAATGACCTTGGGCGATATCTCGGTAGTCAGCGGTGACATCGATGTGAAATTTGTTATGCATGATCAACTCGGGACGGGAAATATTTTTGTCAGGTTAGTTTGTCCACCCAACATGACCTTGACACGAGTACCCGCAAATGACCTTGGACAATATTTCGGGCATCAGCGGTGGCAGCGACGTACGGGGTTACCTTGAAAAAAAAAAAAATGGATCGACCAAAGCCATGGGACCAATCCTGCCAGTGGTTAATCTGCTAGTAGGTTATAATTTAGAAATAACATTTATCAAATTATGATAATTTCCTCAAGAATATACCAATAGTATAGTATAATTAATGCGATATTATTCCCCTCAACACGATTTGTGTCTGAGAAAATGTAGGTCGAGTGTTGTTTAGTTTCTCACAAAAGCACGGTGAATTTTTTATCAGCAGTCTCGATATTGCGCCATTTCCTTATTTAGATTCGCTCGCATTCTATGTCGGTTGTAAAACCCCTAATTTGATGCATCTACAACTTACAACTCACAATACTATCATAGTAAATTCCTTATTTGGTGTGTGACGTAATTACCATAGGTAGCAGAAAATAATAACTGGATTTGCAAGAACAATTATATTATGGACACGTTTTATGTCTGATCATTTCTCAATCATGAAGTAACTTGGTTTATCTGGATTTTGAACTGACAGCGGGTATTATGGGTCAATTAAAATAAAATTTAGTGTGATTTGAATGCGATTGTTGATGGCACCAATAATTTTATCTTCGCCTTCCACAGCCGGATGGAACATTTTCATTGGAAGATGTGGTAGTTCCGAGTGTTTGTCTATAAACAGATGGTTCTGTAACGTTTTTGATGTTTGTTTACATAAGAAAGCTTTCAAACATGACAATAACATGCAATGTACGCGATATTTATGATTGGTAAAATAACAAATTCTGTCTATTATATAATATTCTTTCTGTTTATTGCGGTTTTAGCAGATGTGACTATTTTATCAGCAATGCCCACTGCAAAGGCCGCCCGTATCTTTAATTTGCGGGGAATATATAATGCATTAATTTTATGCTTAACCCTGACTACAAGATTAACATCTTGTGATATATTCTATTTTGCATCATTTGACTGACAAATATGTAAGATTAGAAATGACAATAAGAAATTATATCTTTTCCCATTTGATGACATGTTGTGTAATGAATGTAATAAAATATGGAAGGTGTGGTGAATCAATCAATTTATGTAAAGATAGCTGAGAATACCACTTATAGTTGGCAGTCTGCGCATGTATAAACAAATATGTATTTATGTTGCACCTGCAGGAAGGAACAGCATCTTTGATTGGTCAAAATGTTATGTAATAAATGTGTTACATGTTACCCTTCATAGAATCCTTGCATTACAAAATACAGGCTTACAAGGCTTATTTAGATACAAACTTGTATTGTCATATGTGATGATGTTTTGTTTTATAGTTCCGATTTCATGGTTGAGGCGAATGTCATGTACGTTATTTGACGTAACGAGATGTGTATGAAACGTTTTACGTTCCATACGGATTTGTCAAAATGGAACAGCAATAACACTGTACTTCTAAGTTGTCAATATCACACCATGTTACTGTCATAAAGTCTATAGATGAGTGTAATATATATTTATCAGTCAATTTCTGTCCCTGGGCCGAACCATAGTCCGGTGTGTGCCCAATTAATGTATATTGCCTGTTATTACCTTCACCCCCCACTCTTTTACAGTTCTGTACACCATCGCTGACCTTGGACAATTCTGTAGGATCAGCTTCGACAAGCTCCATCGGTGATAATCGAGACCGATCACAATCGATGAAATCCATCAGTCATTCACTAACGAGTGCATTCAGTAGCATCTCATCAACGCCGCTCTCACAGAAACTTGGTGCTGTGAGTAATCACTTCTGATACAGTAATGCCCTTAATAATCGACTCCTTAACCACAGCCGAATTATGGGTAACTTTTCAGGATTTAGTTGGAAATATGGCTTGTTGTCGTTCATCGGAAAGCTTTCTGATGAATGGCAACAAGCCATATTTCCGACTAAATCCTGAAAAATTACCCATAATTCTGCTGTGGTTAAGGTGTCGATTATTTAGGGCATTACTGTAATCTCCCAGTTGATCCAGTTGGTGATTTTGCCCATTGAAAAGCGGTTGTATTATGTATTTAGTCTTTTCGCGTCAGTCCATATGTCAACATTTTGTGTTTCCGCAAAATAACTTTTGCATTTGTTTTTCGATTGACTCAAAACTTGGTATGTGGTTTAAAGACGGTCTATCTCTTTCTATAACAAGTTTTATCACATAATTAGCCCTAATTCCAGCCTTATATTTTTTAGTCAATGCTGGAACTTTATTATTATGTTAATTAGAATATAATTATGATATTCAATTTCTGTTGGGTTATTAAATGTTGACTGTGAGATAAACATGGGTGATAAGGGTGGTTGAACAATTTTGTCAACATGAAAAGACATTTAAAATGGAACTCTATTTTTTCTTGAAGGTGTCTTTACTTCCTCTTTGGTTGTGATAAGGAAATCAATATTAATTTTTTTAACCCTAGCCATTTCGAGATCATCTTTCCTTGCTAAAATGTGATTATGTGATCAAATGGATCTCAAATTTGTTGCAATTCATGTCGACTAAATTTGATTTGAGCCTCTCTAAAGCTCAGTTTGAATCAAATTTAGTGCACTCGGTTAATAAATTTTGTATAGAATCGCAACCCATTAGAGATCCTCTATTTATATATTTTCCTGGGTATAAAATAATAAATATGAATCGAAGACCCTTGCCTGGCAACGCATCTGTCAATTAACATTGATTTTATTTTTTGGGAAATTTTAAGGCTTGGGGGAGGGAAAATGTTCAGAGTGTAGCAGACGGGCAAACTTTATCTCTATATGACATCACCTGAATGTTGCATGACAGTCTGTTCTAAAAATAGTTGCAGAAAAATGTCCCAATTGATTATTTTTTATACAAGAAAACGTTGATATAAAATCAATATTAATTTATAGAAGCATTTCTGGACAGATGTCTTTGACTCATTGACTCATTGACTCATTGACTGTTATTTTTAGTAGTGAGCCGATAATCGGGAACGACAATCGGAATCGGCCGATTGTGGCCCATCGGATGACAATCGGTACTCGGGTTTCAACATCGGCATTTCCGATTGTCTAAATAAAAATCAGCTGCTTGTTTTTCTTCAATAAACTGTTTTAAATATGACGATGTTTTGTTGAATAAATGACCAGTAAACATGGGGAAAGTGATTCACCAAACACAAACTTGATATACAGCCATGTCCTCTTCAATGCCCCGGCCGTACCTGGCTCTATGTTTGAACAATATATTACAGTGGGGATCTCCGGGAAGCACGTGACACTTTGGATTAGAGCCAGGCTGCGATGATGACGCCGTTATTGCGCGTAATCATAAATTATATGATGATGTACACAAATTACATCTCGATCATGGGACTCATGTACGCCGATACGTAACTTTATTGTTCGTCAACATGTAGACATTTTGATTTATGTATGTCAGACTATCAAAAATCAAAATATATGCATACGCAGCACAACAAATCTATCTATATAGTACACACAGCGTAAAACAGGTATAAACTGTAGAAACCGAAAGTGCATGTCACGTGACATTTAATTGTGCAGCTGACTTCACTGTTTGTGTATCAGTTGTCAGGACGCAGGAATAAAAACTGTGCAAGCATTAATAGTCAGATATTAAAAAGAATTAAAGAAATTTATTCATTAATTTTACTATCTGTAATTAATCTTTTCAAAGTCTTTCACCCAACACAACTTTCCATTAATGATTAACTTTAAATAGTCGAAGACAATGTCATTCCATCCAGTCAGCCTCGTGTGACGTCACGTATAGGTCACCACCAATGATTATTTTGATGACCATTCCGAAATCGACAATCAAATCGTGTCTGCGAAATTGACATGAACATGGTGTAACTTGCAACTAGTTCAGTCGGCTCATTTCCTTTGATGTGATGTCTTTGAATTGGGATCAAAGAAAAATGCCGTTTGATGAATTGTTATCAAAAACGGGCGGTGGATATGTCGTCATGCACATGGCTACATCAAACTTTCAAACAATATGTTGTGGAATAGCCTACAATACATGGGTAAGTTAATGCATTGCATCGTCGATACAATACATTACAATAAATACACCGAGGCCCCGTACCACAGCCTCTGCAGGACATGTGCCTGTATTCGATCACAAGTCCGCCCATACCTACCTATATACTTACCCAAACGTATACTTATATATACTGTGTACTGGCATATTACTACGGTTGTTGCTTGCTTCTAATTCTAAGTATTATATAACACATATAACATATTCTGGTATAATTATTACAATAATCAGAATCGGCACCTGAATCGGCCGATTGTGATCTCAAATAATCGGCAATCGGCGCAAGGCTCTATTTGACAATCGGCTCATCACTAGTTATTTTATACCACAGAAACTAAATAAAATATAATTAGGAAGAGATAATCCATCTTTAATAACAAGAAAATACAGATCAAGTTCGAATATGGTGTCTGTCCGACAATTTTTTTTTAGCCCTTGTTGGACTTAGAATATGTCAAATCGTTATTGTCTAATCATTATCGTCATGCTAGCTCAAAGCTGACACCTGGTGTCTCCATCCCTGGTCACAGTAGATAGTTGAATGACAGGAAACTGTTACCCTATCTATGGGCAGACTGCATGCAATAGTCACTCTCTGTTAGAGTATGATAACAAAGAAATATGTTGTCGTGACTGAAATAATGAAAATCTGCATACATCTGTATATTAGTGTGGGGGGCAAATAGTCAAAAACTGATGCCTTGTATACTGTTGTGGTGGAATAAAGTAATATATATTTTCAATTCAACGTCTGGATGGATGTGCTAAATAATTGGACTCTATTCCAATTTTTTAATGTCATGTGACCTCCAAGATGGCTGTCATCATAAGCAAAAATCCAGCTTATTTTTGAGGATCTTTGTACACGTTCTGATTAAATCTACCCCAAGCAGCCGCGGTATATCGGCGAATCATCCGATCTACCATCCTTTATGGTCTATTAGTTCAGGGGACGCGACAGTTCAGGAAGGTCAGAGTTAACATTACGGGTTGTTTAGCTATTTTGGTTTTGATGGCTATGGGTGATTTTCATGCAGTTTTTCCACCATACAGGTATTGTCTCATCTTCTCTACTTCCGGCTGGATAAAAAATTTAAATAGAGTCTTAAAAATCCCTGCAAACTCAATAGTTTAAAGGCCCACTTTCGAGTTAACGACTACTTTTTTATAGTGACTTGATATACGGTTTTAATAACTATCTGTGGCATAAGATATTATTAAATACTATAATTCATCACCATTTGAAACGTCTGTGTCTCAGAAGATGCCCATAGAGAAATAGAAAACAGCTGAAATCCTAGAAAGATTCCCCCTCCCAGAATGCAACAGAATTCAAACTAAAAATGTATTTTCACTGGAATGGGAATATCTTATTTGAGATATTCCCCCTACATTGAAAATAATTCACTTTGAACTACAATCCAGATGAAACTTAAGCACAGAAACATGTCGGTAACTTAACAAAAACAACATGTTCACAGTTTATTACACTTGATAAGTTGATAATACAATGTTTTGGAGCTTCCTCTGTCAAATGGTATATAATATGACATATATTTTTTATATGTGATCTGGGGGTTCGAAAATTAAGCGGGTCTTTAAGAAAACGATATTGTCTTGCTTCTACCAAAAAAGTATGCATTTGCCCTCACACTATATGTTTGTAAGGCAAGCCTTTTGCACATTGTTTGTTTTTTTTAGATGTCAGAAGCTACAAATACAATAACTACTGGTCAGCGGCATCTCAGCCCACGACTAACTCCTGTTGTCTCTATACCTGGTCACGGGAGATCGTGGGACGACCAGAAAATGTCACACTACGAGCAGACAGCACCAGAAAGTCATTCACTATATGAGTATGATAACGAGGAACCATGCATCACATTTTTGACTTTACGGCACAGTAATTCTTTACCAGATATGTGGAATCGATATGGGCAGACTCTCATTGATTACAAACTACAGAAAACTCATGAGAAGCAGGAAGGATCGAACAGGCTGCAGGTTCCTACGAATGAACCTAAGATGACATTGACAGTTCCTAAATCACCTTGCAGAGAACGATCAAGATCATCACCCATGGCCAGTAAGCGAGGTAAATGATCATCATTATTAAAGTGATGTGAAACACTCCAGTATGGTGATCAAATACAAATGGAGAATTATCTTGTTCAAAGTAGTAATTTTTACAAATAGTATATCCAAGTTGACAACACACACCGTCATACTTATATATGAATTTAATGCAGTGACTCTCGATGGCGAAGTCGTTTTTGTTAGTTTATTGCCGATACGTGCATCCCGAATCAAGTAGTAAATATTAACAGTTGAGCGTTGTTCTGACGATGTTTTCTATGGAGTGGTACGGTCGATTTGCTTCAAATTTTCTGTGATGTTAGTAGAATGTTACATTCTTCCAGTTGTCATATAGCACCTGAATTCTAACAATCAGTTTCATGCACGAGAACAAGTACATAATATGTCTTTAAGTATAATAATAGTCAATTCTTTGTAGAATCCATTGTAAATTACACTCAGTATTTCCCCTGATATATGGCATATAACACCATTGTGATTTGCATCCTTCTTTGATTAAATAATCCCAGCTGCTTTAAAAGTGGATTATCTCTTCCTAAATATATTTGATATAGTTTCAGGGGTATAAAATAATAGATATGAGTCAAAGACACCAGTCAACGGAAATGCTTCTATCAATTATTTTTGATTTTATATGCAATAATCAATTGGGACATATTTTATTTTTTGCTATTTTTTTAACACACCATCATGAAACGTACAGGCAATGTCATATAGAGATAGCAGGGTTTTCCTTGTCATGTGTGATGATGCTTTTATTTTATGGTTCTTATCTCATGGTTGACAAGAATGTCATTTACGTCAACATCGTCCGATTTCACACACATGAATGGAATCACTTGAACAAGATAACAGTAGTATGGAGAAGTATGGTCGATTATTCTTTGAAATTTTTGGCGTTAGTAGAATGCTATATCAGGGTTTCCGTTACTACGGCTCAGCATCCGTGGAACGGTCTCATTCTCCTCGCTGATGATCTGTTTGAGACACACATGTATTTAAAGTCAATAGCAATCTATCGTAAAAAAAAATCTGACTGCAACGGGAGTTCGAGGGTTAAACAGAATATTGGTGAAAAGGCAGGTCAATTGAGCACAATATGTTACCGGTACAGTGTAATCCTTTGAAATAAAAGCGCCAAAACTACAACGCAATGTTTGGTGTGCAGTCAAATAGTGATGTTGTATACAGCGTAATACACATATGAAAATGTCGCTGTAACATCAAAGACTGTTGAGTGTGGATATTTTGTGCACGGAATTTCTGTGCACGAAACAACTCACGCTCGGTGATCCCATGCAAAACATATCCCCCAATATGGAGATAAAGTCAAAGTATGGTCAATAGTTTTGTTATCCCGCGTGGGGCCCCAAACACAGATGCATAAACAATGACGCACATGTTCACATTTCCCGCCAAAGCTCAATTATATTTCATAACACGGGGGGCTAAAACTCCACAGCAGTGGTCGTCAGTACAGTTGTTGGACTAATACAGACTATTGAACAAGCTACGCATTCGGAGTTTGAACGATTTCGCTACCATTCATATTATGCCGCTATATATATCTTCTGCAGTATGACGTCACAGTGCACAAATTGTTCTACGATTGACATAATATATCCTTTCAGATTCATTTTCACGGGAGCTACCTGCCGAAATTTTTGGAAATACGTAATTCAATTCTCCTTGCTAGGTATTAATGGTCAATGCATAGACGTTTTTTAGTGTTTAATTATACCTGTCGGAATAGTATAAATTTGTAAACACTATAACTGTTTGCTTGTTCTTTTATTTCCAACTCAAACTCAAACTCAAGTGATTTTATTTGATGATCAATGTATATATTACAATATGGTAATGGGGTTCTGTGGAAGCCATGGCTTATGGGTCAGAGACCTATAATAATACAATAATTATAATATAGACATAAACTACATGTGGGTGTTTAATGCAAGAGAAGAAGAAGTCTTCAATCAGATGGCGGTCTCATGTGCGTAATTTCGTGATCACTGCTCTGGATACCATCAACAGAATTAATGCACCCACAGAAATGATCAACATGCGTAATATACGTAGCTTTAGATTGCTTTGTGGGTGCAAGTAAATTACTACTTTTCAGTGACAAATACCAAAATTTTCTCCCCACGGGACAAACCATGGTCGCCCCGTTGCGTTATTTGTTTCCCCCAATGCGGCTGAAATACGGACTCATTTATTTCCCCTTGGCAGAAACCCTGGCTATATTCCCCAGGTTGGCATAACGCCTGAGTACTAACTTATATTAGTTTCACACACCCGAACTGGTCCATAATATGCCTTTAAAGTATAAACTTGTAGTCTGGCATTCTTTTTCAGACACAGAGAAAGCAGGTGACGAAACAGATTCAGACAATACATTATCCGATAATGATGCAGATTCGGAATGTAGTAATATATCAATTACTAATGCCGCATCATGTTACCCGCCACTGAAAGAAGTCAGTCCTAGTTACAGCGAGAGCAGATGGTATCGAGAGCTGATCACCAAGCGAACACTCAATCGTGATATCTTATTAGCAGTTGCTTCACAGACGATCAGCATAAGGCCTCCGGCAAACAGTATCAGCACTTGTAGCTCATCAGTTAAGAGTGACATGAAAAATTACACCCCCAGGGGGCTGGTTCCATCAGAACGTGTATCACATGACGTCATTCTCACAATGTCTGGTTCGGTTGTGGACGTTGTTGTTATATGTCAGCGCTTGGTTGGGTTCACTGAAACTATCATTAAAATCGTTGATGGTGTTTCTAGTCAATCATCAGGGACGTTAGATGCCAAGGCAACTGGTACCCAGCATTCTAGTCCATGTGGAAGTGTTCAACTCCAAGATATCTGTTCAAAATTAGTCAAGGTCAGTTGTATTAAAATTAAACAAAGTCAATTTTTGTGCACAGTGATAGTTCGATCTCAAGTTAATTTCTAGATATGTCTTGTCAGTGTTATTTAGGTCAACATATTGAAAACGAATAAAGCATAAGAATCGAAGCCCTCCATAGTTTAAGTCATCCATGATTGGAGCTTTCTGAAATTTTGTGAAAACCCTGTGCCAATGCGTTCTCTTATATATCCGTCTCTCTAGGGAGCCTCGCATATATAAGAGAATACATTGGCCTAACAATTTTACCTTGACCTTGTAAGCCATATATAAGAGAATGCACTGGCACATGATCTTTAATGCTGCACCAGCGCAGCTCTCATCTTGAAAGGGTTAATCACAATAAGGTTAAAGTGATGTGAAACAATCCGCTGGGGTGTTTCAGTGCTCAAAGCCAAGAATTGTGTTCAGCATCATAATTTTTCTCCCTCGAAAAAAAACTTTGGGGGACAAGAGAAATGATTGGTGCCCATTCATCTGTCAGTGTGTCTACATGTCTGTTTGTCCATCTGCACGTCCGTCCACCCTAAACGTTTGCTGTCCACATGATAACTTGAATAGTATTCGACAGGCGGATCGTTGACGTAATGTACATCATCTTCTTGGCGAAAACGTTAACAAGAATAGTTCCGGCTTATATTCCACTATAGGTATACAATAATATGTATTCAATGACTAAGATTCTGTTGAATACATGCGCCTCACTTCAATGGGTGTGAAATAAATGTATCATGTTACATGCACGCGTCATGTATTGTTTATTACAGCTTTTAACCACTTCGCTGCTATGACGTCCGTAACTATTACGGACGTAACAGTGCACGTCGTGTGCTATATGGTCCGTAGGTACTACAGACCTACTTCAGCACACTGGCAGTAGGCCATTATACATAACTGGAACTAAGAGATTGGTGCATCGGATTAACTGTATCTCGAAGTTTTAAACAGTGTATGATGTTCAAAGATTGTGAACGATAATAGCCTTTCCACTGAGTCAGTTTTATGGTTCTTGTGATATTCCCGTTATATTTTTCCACTGGAAAATGGGAATAACGTCAACATCCCAGCACACAACGTCATAACGTCATTTAGCAGCCAAGAGTTTAATGGGTTAACTGGAATTTGTGTAGGTGCTTGAGAGCAAGAACGATAGCGTCACCATCACACTGATTAGTACTCACCCTGTAACTGGTGGGAAATTAACGCGGTCTTGGGGTCAGTTGTTAATTGGTTCTACAAATGGTCAGACATACAGAGAGATATTCTGAGTTTTAAGGCGATTGAATGGCAAAATTTTATGATATTTTTACATTATAATTGGTGATGTGTTCTGTGATATGTGATCTGATCATTTATACTTTACAAATAATACAATTTATTGACCCTATAACTGTGTTGTCAGATAGTGAATTTAACTCCAACGGTATAACACTTGCATATGGATTGAAGGGAATCTTCTGTTTTCTGCACTTATTATTTAAACACAAATCCAAATGTAGATTACACCATTACAATGTATACTTTTCCAACACAATGTGAGAACCATTCAGTAATGAAAGGATTAAAGGGGGAACGTACACTAAATACGGCCATTTATGGAACCATCATCATTTATAATGACCCCGCTCGGCGCGCTAGCGCCGAGCTCGGGTCGTGTATTACAGGCGGGCGTACATACTTGTGACATCACACATAATTTACAGTATACTGTGTAGGTGAAAATTTTACCGAACCAACTTTTTCGTGAAAAAATCACGTGACTTCCGGCAGTGGTTTCACAAAATCGCGGAATCAGCAATGAAACGAATTTGCTACTGCGCAACTTCCGATATGTGGCAATGGACAACTGAAGTATTTATTTATTTATGAACAGTAATTTGTTATGAATATGTCCTGCAAAGGTTCATATTAGATCAGTTTCATTTGTTAGCTAACTGAATGCAGTTACGGCGTCATGACGTCATACCATCATTTGTCTCTGCGGGCCAGAATCCAGGTCATGACTGAACGTGTCATGTCGTCTTCGCTTAATCGCAATATAGAGGCTTTTATTATCAAAGGCCAATAGGCTATATTAAGGCTATATTGAGGCATATATAATTATCGAAGTCCACTGGCATCCAAAACGATCTATATTATTAATCAAGCATTCCTGTCGCTGACAGGTGTATAGGCCTAATATATATGCATATACCCTGCTGGACAAAACAAGTGTCCACTTAACTGCGGTGCGGTTAGCGTTGCCACCGCGGCCGAAATGCAACTACACCGCGACTCCACTGGCTAACTACAGTTGGGCCGCGGTGTAATTGCCATTCGGCATGGTGTAGTTGCCACGGTGTACTTTCATCAAACTGAAAAAAAGACAATACAAACCAGAAATCTAACCACGGTGTACATGCCATTCGACCGCGAGGGTAGTAGCCTTTCGGCCGCAGTGAACTTGCCGTTTGGCCGCAGTGTACTTGCCATTCGGCCGCAGTGCTCAACTGCAGTTACAAACTCTGACACCGCAGCTGTAGCTCCACGGCTATTTGCATGATCCTTCGCATTGTCCGTCCTGTTACTATTATGCCGGGGTCGTTCTCTATATGCCTTGCATATTATCATATTACTCAACAGAATATATGCAACAAATGAATGAATTTGAGCATGTATTAGTGCAAAATACACTCATATGCTATGATTGATTTCACTTCATAAAGGCTTCACAGAAGGCTGAAAGCTAGTGTGCATTACACACTAATGAGTCTATAAAGGTGTTATCATTCAATTCCTGTCAACTTATAACTTGATCAAGACTCATACATCATCAACATGGTAATTATAATGAAAATGTGTTTATGACTCGATTCATTAACATATTTTCATTATAGTTACCATCTTGTTCTTTATCATTCTAAGAGCACATGAGTGTATTTTCCACTAATCCATGGCTCAAATTCATTCATTTGTTGCATATATTCTGTTGAGTATAAAAGGAGATGGTTCTATAAATGACCAGATTTAATGTATAGTACCCCTTTAATGCCATTTTATTTCTACTTGTAGGTTTTATGCCATTTAGTAATGAAAGGTTAATTGCATTTTGTTTCTAATTGTAGGTTTTATGCCATGTTTTATGTTTGTATGCAGATAACTTGTTGTGTCTGGATCTCTGTGGTACAACTGTCCCTCTAGCCAGGAGGCTCGCCGGTCCCAAGGTAGTTCAGTTTTTGTTTTTACTGTTAAAAGTAATATTTGTGTATGCAGCTCTTATTATATTACTAGCGTACCCGGCTCTTATTATTTATACTGGCTGATATGCCTGACTTCATCCGCACGAAATTTAAGGATTTCTTTGTGACCGCCTCCGTCTGGGCAGAATATACAGCTTCTGAACAAACTATTGTTCGATCAGTCCAGAAACATGCCTATATGAGCATATCCAGAAACATGCCAATATGTGCATGAATGAGCTAGGTCAAGGTCAAGGACATAATCGCACATGAAATTGGACCCGCCCAAATTGTTCCTGGGATCAAAGTAGGCCTACATACCAAATTTGAGTCGGATCGGTCTCAGTCCAGAAACATGCCTATATGGAGCGAGGTCAAGGTCAAGGACACAGTCACACGTGAAAATGGACACACCCACATTGTTCACGGGATCAAAGTAGGCCCACATACCAAATTCGAGAGACAAACATACATACAGAGAGACAAACAGAAGTTCCAAAATATATAATAGAAGGCATCATATTGTAATTCAAGTTGAATAGTTGTTGGTAAATCATGCATTCTGATTGGTCGAGAACTGCTAATTTTCTATTCACCTGCATCACCCGCTTATGTGTGAAAAAACATTTGAATATAGCTTGTTACGATTGACAATACACATCAAATACAGTGTCGCAGTCAGGAGTTACGTAATCAAGTGCAATTGCAAGTTGCTTACTATAGATATATAGAATACATGCATAGTAGCCGAGAATACCAAATTTTCACCACGAGTGGAATTGTGGTTTTAACCACGAGCCTTTTGGCGAGTGGTTAAAACCACAATACCACGAGTGGTGAAAATTTTGTACTCTTGGCTACTATGCGTGTATTTTATTTATGCCATAATTATTATTTTTGTAATTTTGTTCGCGAATTCAACTACCCCGCTGTTTACTTCGAATTTGTATCCTCACCCAGAGACACAAACACGACGCTATAAGGAATGTGCATCACGCGTAGTGATGCTTACATTAACGTCATGACGTCATCCTGTTTCTGAGCGATCAGTCACTTGGAATTATCATTCATATGTTTCCTAGTTAATATAGCACTAGCAAGCCACATTTGATTGAAATTCAGGCAATTTTCCTCATATCAAATTGATATCATGACAACTTCCAATTTTAAATGAATGTGACATAGGAACTATTTTTCTAACTACGATGTAGTTCTACTATGGGTATACACGTTTAACACATGAAATTACATTTGAACATTTACACCCACAGTAGAAATTTATACCCACAGTATGAAGCTCTATACCCACAGTAGGGTGTAAAGATGAAGTTTACAAAATGGGTGTTATACACACAATAGAATAGGCAATTATGGTATAAACAGTCATTAATCTATTAACCCTTTCAGTGCAAAAGCCAGATTTGGTCACTAAGGACGTACCATATACAGATACAGACAGAGTGCCAAGTCCGATTTTTGTATCAACCCATATTTCCTTGATCATTTTTCAAATTTATTGATTATAATAATGTGATACATTGATGGAAAGAGCTCTAAGAGCTCTTTCCAGAGCTCTAAGAGCTCTTTCCATCAATGTATTACATTATTATAATCAATAAATTTGAATAAATGATCAAGGAAATATGTGTTGTTACAAAAATCGGACTTGGCACTGAAAGGGTTAACAGAAGTTGTTCGGGTGCTGTTCATAATAAATCCATGAAACCAAGTCTGGACTTAGTTTGTCTGACATTTGCAGAATGAGGTCCCCAGAGGGTGAATTTAGTGACGCTATTCTGCACAGTGGGGCTGGCATCTCCAATTTACCCTCTGGGAACTTCATTCAAATTTTCTAGTTGAGGAACAATTTGAATATAAAAGTGCTCCATTTCCTAAAGTTTTCCTTATGCCATCAGCTAAAGGCACTTTAATTTTCGAGTCACAACATAATTTTGTTATAATCCCTTGATATACGGTTTTAATAACAATCTATGCCATAAAATATGATTAAAATACTATAATTCATCACAATTTGGAACATCTTGTGCCATAGAGTAATAGAAAATAGCTGAAATCATAAAATAATTTCCCCCGTTATGGCTCCCAGAATGCAACAGAATTCAAACTATAGCTATATTTTCAATGGAAGGGGAATAACTGTATATCTAAATTAATAGAGTTATTCCCCTTCCATTGAAATAATATACTTTGTGCAGAAACTTGAGCATAGAATTTACGTCGGTGACTCAACAAAAACAACATGTTCACAGTGTATTACATCGAAGAAGTTGAAAATACGTTTTGGAGCTTCTTTCAAATGGTATATAATATGGCATATATTTATATAGTGTGATCTGAGGTTCGAAAATTAAGTGGACCTTTAATTCTTTTATGATGGGAGCTGCGCTGGTGCATCATTAAAGATCCTGTGCCAGTGCATTATCTTATATATACGACTCTCTCTATGGGAGCCTCACACATATAAGAGAATGCACTGGCTTACAAGGTCAATGTGAATATTGTTAGGCCAATGCATTCTATTTTATATGCGAGGCTCTATGGGAGACTCGCATATTTTATAAGAGAATGCATCAGCACAGGGTTTTTGCAAAATTTCAGGAAGCTCCCAGTCATGGAAAGGTTAATAATTTCATGTATTGACTTCCCTCCAGCTCGTGGAATATCTCCAAACTCAAAGAGACAGTGGGCTGGTTTGGGGATGCCGTCATCAAATGGCCGCTTCAAAAGACTGCTTTCGATATCCGGATGACAATGCAGCATTCCTGTGTGATCGATATGAACCAGTCACACAACAGGTAAACAATACTACAAGTGTGATCGATATGAACCAGTCACACAACAGGTAAACAATACAAGTGTGATCGATTTGAACCAGTCACACAACAGGTAAACAATACAAGTGTGATCGATATGAACCAGTCACACAACAGGTAAACAATACTACAAGTGTGATCGATTTGAACCAGTCACACAACAGGTAAACAATACAACAAGTTTGATCGATATGAACCAGTCACACAACAGGTAAACAATACAACAAGTGTGATCGATATGAACCAGTCACACAACAGGTAAACAATACAACAAGTTTGATCGATATGAACCAGTCACACAACAGGTAAACAATACTACAAGTGTGATTGATTTGAACCAGTCACACAACAGGTAAACAATACAACAAGTTTGATCGATATGAACCAGTCACACAACAGGTAAACAATACAACAAGTGTGATCGATATGAACCAGTCACACAACAGGTAAACAATACAACAAGTGTGATCGATTTGAACCAGTCACACAACAGGTAAACAATACAACAAGTGTGATCGATATGAACCAGTCACACAACAGGTAAACAATACTACAAGTGTGATCGATATGAACCAGTCACACAACAGGTAAACAATACTACAAGTGTGATCGATATGAACCAGTCACACAACAGGTAAACAATACAACAAGTGTGATCGATATGAACCAGTCACACAACAGGTAAACAATATTACAAGTGTGATCGATTTGAACCAGTCACACAACAGGTAAACAATACAACAAGTGTGATCGATATGAACCAGTCACACAACAGGTAAACAATACAAGTGTGATCGATTTGAACCAGTCACACAACAGGTAAACAATACTACAAGTGTGATCGATATGAACCAGTCACACAACAGGTAAACAATACAACAAGTGTGATCGATATGAACCAGTCACACAACAGGTAAACAATACTACAAGTGTGATCGATATGAACCAGTCACACAACAGGTAAACAATACAAGTGTGATCGATATGAACCAGTCACACAACAGGTAAACAATACAAGTGTGATCGATATGAACCAGTCACACAACAGGTAAACAATACTACAAGTGTGATCGATATGAACCAGTCACACAACAGGTAAACAATACAACAAGTGTGATCGATTTGAACCAGTCACACAACAGGTAAACAATACAAGTGTGATCGATATGAACCAGTCACACAACAGGTAAACAATACTACAAGTGTGATCGATTTGAACCAGTCACACAACAGGTAAACAATACAAGTGTGATCGATATGAACCAGTCACACAACAGGTAAACAATACTACAATTGTGATCGATATGAACCAGTCACACAACAGGTAAACAATACTACAAGTTTGTTTAGTCCACTGTTTTTTAGTTGTTTGTTTATGGATAATTATTTTTAAATATAGGGTAGGAGCAGGAGAAAAAAACTAAAAATTAATTTGGTTTTGAATTTAATTTTTTATTTTAGAATAGATATCAGGTAGGAAACAATCTTGAATTGATTGTAATCACTGTGTACATTCGATAACTGGAAGTGGAATCGGAAAAGTGGAATACACCTGGGTAAATAAATGTTTTGGCTTTTAATTATCAGTATCATGGGCATGTTATGTAATGGTATTTCCTTTAGATAATATGTTTCCAATTACATACAGCAGAAGAGTTCTATCGAGAAAAATAAAACGAAAGTATAAAACTCACATGTAAATGATGCCGTCTTCCACTTCAATGTGTATTTTCACAGATAATAACTGATATTTACATACATTGTGTTCACTCTTGTGGTTCTATACGTATATAACTTGTTGACACTATTGTGACATATGTCATTTAAAATCTGTTTTTGCAGCATGTTAGTGGTAATACATATCAGTTTTAAACGTATTGGTGAAATGATCGAGTCTGTAATAGACGTGATAGAAGGCCTTCAGGGAATATGTTCAAATATTAGCAATGTACAGTAGTGCCTTAAGTAATCGACTCCTTAACCACAGCAGAATTATGGGTAACTTTTCATTAGTCGGAAATATGGCTTTTTGCCATTCATCGGAAAACTCTCATCTGAGAGCTTTCCGATGAATGGCAACAAGCCATACTTCTGACTAAATCCTGACAAATTACCCATAATTCTGCTGTGGTTAAGGAGTCGATTTTTTAGGGCATTACTGTAAGTTAATTTAAACAGTGGTGGAACTTTATTATACTGTGGGTGTGTGTGAGGATCATAAGTACATAACAAAATAAATAGGTCTGGGGTGGGTGAAATATTGGGAATGGGGGGGGGGGGTGTTAATAATAAAGGTAATTATTTTGTATAGCCTTAAAGGCCCACTCAATATTCGAGCCCCCAGATCACATATATAACATATATGCCATATTATACACCATTTGACAGAGGAAGCTCCAAAACATTGTATTATCAACTTATCTGGTGTAATAAACTGTGGACATGTTGTTTTTTGTTGAGTCTCCGACGTGTTTTTGTGCTTAAGTTTCATCTGGATTGTAGTTCGAAGTGAATTATTTTCAACGGAGGGGGAATAACTCTATATCTTAAAGATAGAGTTATCCTTTTTTTTTATTCTGTTGCATTCTGGGAGCCATAACGGGGGGAATCTTTTTATTTCTATTTCTCTATGGGCATCTTCCGAGACACAGACGTTTCAAATGGTGATGAATTATAGTATTTTAATCATATTTTATGGCATAGATTGTTATTAAAACCGTATATCAAGGCACTATAAAAAAAATAATCGGTGACTCGAAAATTAATTGGGCCTTGTTCAAGCCTTGAAATAGTGTGTCTGTCATTTGCAGAATGAGGTCCCCAGAGGGTGAGTTTAGTGATGCTACCCCACATAGCGGGCTAGCATCACCAAATTCACCCTCTGGGGACCTCATTCTGTTTACACCTCAGCAGAATGAGGTTCCCAGAGGGTGAATTTGGTGATGCTAGCCCGCTATGCGGGGTAGCATCACTAAATTCACCCTCTGGGGACCTCATTCTGCAAATGACAGACACCCTATTTCAAGGCTTGGCCTTGTTTCTGTTTCCATTTATGTATTCATAATAACATTGCATCTGTCCTGTTTTTAGATGTGTACACGGATTAACAACGCATCTGCTTTACTGAATTTCCTGAATATCTACATGAAGAGAATCAGCGATATGTTTGACATGATTGGCTCCGAGTCACATGGAACAGACTTGAGTGCAGCATCCAGTCAAGATGATGTTAATGACAATGGTTAGTGTCTGAACATGTTTAAAGATGCATTATCTGAATTAACGCTCTGAAATTACTGTTTCTTTGGCTTCGGGGGTAAAAAGTATTTGATTCGAGTCGAGGAACCCACCCATCAAAGCTAAGAGTGATCAGATATCGATTTTTGAAGTTTGTTATTTCTCGAGATGTGCAATTATATGTGGCCCAGAAACACGTGGTCAAATGGATGGTATCAGACAAAATTGCAGATGATAATGGATAACTCTAAAATCAAGTTGTAATATGGCCAAAAATTTTATACTTAAGTGATAATACGGCCATATTTTGTTGAACAAAATGTTTATAAATAACAAGTTTTGTGAAATTTGATACCATAGTTGACAGTGGTTAGCATTATTTTGTTGCAATAAATCGATTCTGATAACTAAAGTATATTGTGAAGAAATTTTGTTGTTGTTGTATCTTGATGATATGGGGACCGTCTTATCATACTGAGTACCTTTAAAATTATAATAATTAACATAATATTTCCGATTAATGGAACCCAAGGCACTCGCAGAGGGTTAAATCTGCATAAATATGAAAGTCTATAAAAACCTCACCACTAAGAACAACTGAGAAATAGATAAATTTGGTTCTTATATTCATTATTGATATCTCTCCAATAACAAATGTCTTGTGTTGAAACCATTGTTATGTAAACAAAACTGTTGCAGTGATTTGTTTATAAACATTTATAATCGTATAGCAATATTTTAGCCTGGAGATTATTTTCAGAATATTTTTCAATGCTTTCAGATGGCTTGACCTTTTTCCAATATTTACCATTTAATCCAATCTGTTTGCTTGTAATGCAAGTTTAGGCCACAAACAATTATTTTAATTAGTTTACGAACATCCTGGAAAAAAACTCTAGATGAAGGAGAGGACAAAATATATTTAAAAACCCAGGCAGGTGTTGACTTACCGATTGGCGATTATTTTTAGCTGTTATATCACTCTTGTGTGCTAGCCGATCGTTTTTAGCTGTTATATCACCCTTGTGTGCTAGCCGATCGTTTTTAGCTGTTATATCACCCTTGTGTGCTAGCCGATTATTTTTAGCTGTTATATCACCCTTGTGTGCTAGCCGATCGTTTTTAGCTGTTATATCACCCTTGTGTACTAGCCGATCGTTTTTAGCTGTTATATCACCCTTGTGTGCTAGCCGATTGTTTTTAGCTGTTATATCACCCTTGTGTGCTAGCCAATCGCTTTTAGCTGTTATATAACCCTTGTGTGCTAGCCGATCGTTTTTAGCTTTTATATCACCCTTGTGTGCTAGCCGATCGTTTTTAGCTGTTATATCACCCTTGTGTGCTAGC
This sequence comes from Siphonodentalium dalli, assembly GCA_032622095.1. NCBI lineage: Eukaryota > Metazoa > Mollusca > Scaphopoda > Gadilida > Siphonodentaliidae > Siphonodentalium > Siphonodentalium dalli. The sequence goes on from CP136062.1 coordinate 48,936,662, forward strand.
CGATTATTTTTAGCTGTTATATCACCCTTGTGTGCTAGCCGATTATTTTTAGCTGTTATATCACCCTTGTGTACTAGCCGATCGTTTTTAGCTGTTATATCACCCTTGTGTGCTAGCCGATAGATTTTAGCTGTTATATCACCCTTGTGTACTAGCCGATCGTTTTTAGCTGTTATATCACCCTTGTGTGCTAGCCGATTGTTTTTAGCTGTTATATCACCCTTGTGTGCTAGCCGATCGTTTTTAGCTGTTATATCACCCTTGTGTACTAGCCGATCGTTTTTAGCTGTTATATCACCCTTGTGTGCTAGCCGATCGGTTTTAGCTGTTATATCACCCTTGTGTGCTAGCCGATCGTTTTTAGCTGTTATATCACCCTTGTGTCCTAGCCGATCGTTTTTAGCTGTTATATCACCCTTGTGTGCTAGCCGATTGTTTTTAGCTGTTATATCACCCTTGTGTACTAGCCGATCGTTTTTAGCTGTTATATCACCCTTGTGTACTAGCCGATCGTGTTTGGCTGTTATATCACCCTTGTGTGCTAGCCGATCGTTTTTAGCTGTTATATCACCCTTGTGTGCTAGCCGATAGTTTTTAGCTGTTATATCACCCTTGTGTGCTAGCCGATCGTTTTTAGCTGTTATATCACCCTTGTGTGCTAGCCGATCGCATATATAAGAGAATGCATTGGCCTAACAATTTTAATAATTTGTTCTTGTATTCTTTAACAATTTTATAATTTCACCCATACAGAGCCCCAGACAAACATGAGCAGACGACACTCTTCTATATGCTTCTATATATGTGTGGGGCTCCCTCTAGGGTAATGGATAATTACTCGATGATGTCATAGTATAAATAGAGGATTTCAAACGAGTTACTATTTTATATGCAATTTATCAACCGAAGGTCAGACTTTGGAGACAAAAATATAACATTCTTAGTATTGTAATTGTACAATTTGCACCAAAAGAATACATTTCAGAACAAGTCAGCACATATGAAACTTCATATACCTAGTACCTAATACTTATCCCGGTCAGGATTGAAGAGTGCGACTGGTACGGCAGTATGAGAATTCCAATGTACGTAAATTTGTAAAAATATGCTGGATAAAACCAAGCTGCAAATCAGAGTTCGGCCCCCTCGCTATACTACAGTAATGCTCTAATTAATCGACCTCTTAACCAAAGCAGAATTATGGGTAACTTTTCAGGATTTAGTCGGAAATATGGCTTGTTGCCATCCATCGGAAAGCTCTCCCCGAGAGCTTTCTGATGAATGGCAACAAGCCATATTTCCGACTAAATCCTGAAAAGTTACCCATAATTCTGCTTTGGTTAAGAGGTCGATTAATTAGAGCATTACTGTATGTCTGTCCTATGTAATCCTGCATAAGGGACTGAAATCTGCATGGAGCTTAGGATAAAACGTGAGTGGTATTCGTTCAAACTTCATGCAGCACCTCAGTGGAGTGATTAGAGATAACTCTGCCTGGAGTTTGGTATTCGTTGTGGGAAAACTTCTCTCGGTTGGCTGCAATAACCAATCAAGCCTTGAAATAGTGTGTCTCTCATTTGCAGAATGAGGTCCCCAGAGGGTGAATTTAGTGATGCTACCCGCATAGCGGGCTAGCATCACCAAATTCACCCTCTGGGGACCTCATTCTGATTACACCTCAGCAGAATGAGGTTCCCAGAGGGTGAATTTGGTGATGCTAGCCCGCTATGCGGGGTAGCATCACTAAATTCACCCTCTGGGAACCTCATTCTGCAAATGACAGACACACTATTTCAAGGCTTGTTAAACCAATTGCTCAAAACTTATAGTTATAATTTTAATAGGTGACTATTTGATTCGAGATTCGATTCGATTCGAAATCATGGACCTGATTCGATTTGAGATTCAATTCGAGCCGCAAATGCCCGATTCATCGTAGTCTACTATAAAATAAGGTGTAACTTGATTATTGTCCTATTTTGTATTTGGATGAAGCACATTCTGATGAACATTCCTTAGGGAATATTGCTACATGTCAATGATAATTTAACCCTTTCAGTGCCAAGTCCGATTTTTGTATCAACCCATATTTCCTTGATCATTTTTCAAATTTATTGATTATAATAATGTGATACATTGATGGAAAGAGCTCTTAGAGCTCTTAGAGCTCTTTCCATCAATGTATCACATTATTATAATCAATAAATTTGAAAAATGATCAAGGAAATATGGGTTGATACAAAAATCGGACTTGGCACTGAAAGGGTTAATATAGAAAAAGTTGTGCAAGAATATTTTCTTTTACAGATTTTGAGTTTCTAGAGAGTTATCGTTACGATGCAGATAACGAAACAGACTACATGGAGACGCTATCAGAACGTAGCAACCATAGTGTGAGGTTTGCTGACGACAGTCACTTCCACAGCATGGGTAGACAGTCCTGTCATTGTCATATATTAGCAATTATCAGAGCTCAGAGCCGGCTCCTGACATATAGGGTATGCTAATCATTTAAAGATGCCCTATCTCTTCTGGGTTTCAATTACAACAACAACATAATTTTTATCAATCCTGATTTCAAGACTAGAGCTATCTTGTGAATAAGATACAGATAAAATTGAAGATTGGGTATATTATTTTTCTATAAAGGCATAACAAAGTGGTTTATTTCGATTGTAAAATCTTGGTCAAATCTATAGTTAAAATGCAATTTGCCTCGGCTAACAAGATAGAGTTCTCCTTCTTGGCGCACACTTTTGGTATGCTCATTGTTTTCATGTGGATTTATGTTCTAAAAATAGCCCCTAAAACCTGCTAAAAACTGTTATTATTTTATTGATAGAAACTTTTCCAGGCAGGTGTCCTCAATTCATATCTATTATTTGATACCAAGAAATTATAAAAAAAAAAACTATCTGGGAATACATAGACCAGCTTTGATAACTGGATACTCGCTGTTGGGTTGTTACTTGATCCCCATTCATTTGTAGGGATGTTCAGTCAGTACTGCCCTTAAGCCTACAATAAAATTTGTCAACAGAAATTTGTATTGTGATCTTCACAATTTAATTTAAAGTTAGATTTGCTTGTAGCAAAAGCATTTTTAAAGGTACTCAATCCGATTAAACACCCCTAAATTACTATTTCTTTGGCTTCGGGGTAAAAAATATCTGATTCGAGTCGAGGAACCTACCTATCGATTTTTGAAGTTTGTTATTTCAATTGTTTCTGGCCCAGTAACGCACTGTAAAATGAATGGTCTTGGTCAAAATTGTGGATGAAGATGGATAACTCTAAAAACAAGTGGTAATACGACCAAATTTTGTGAATACTCAAGTGATAATATGGTCATATTTCGTTGAAGAAAATGTTGATAAATAACATGTTTTGGCAAATTTGATACCATAGTTGACAGTGGTTAGCATTATTTTGTTGCAATTAATCGATTCTGATAACAAAAGCGTATTTGAAGAAATGTTGTTGTTGTTGTATCTTGATGATATGGGGACCCTCTGATTGGATTGAGTACCTTTACGTTCAAAAGCAATAAATGTTCTCTTCAATGTATTCATATACTTTATCAGGAAATTAAGTTTGTGATAATTATCTTTATCTACCATTTCCTACGAAATTCCCTGATACAATTGGCGATAACGAATTGGCGATAAAAACATCTGTATCGTTACTGCAGTTGCGATACAAGGAGCTCGTGACGTCGTTGACTGGTTAAAAATCATGAATGAACTGACGTCACATCAATCGCGTGAAAAATCAAAACGACATCCCAACGTATATTCTTGCGTACTATAAACAAATAGTTCCAATGTTTTAACATTATTTGATTGCCCACCATCATGTGTATTATGGTATAACATATCACAAAGTAACTAATATGTATTTGTTCAGTATTTATTATAAGTGTAAGAGATTGTGTCCATTGAATACAATTTCCGTTAATTGCAGGTTGTGAGAATTTAGCAAAGCGAGCTAATCGCGTGACACAGATACCTTTGCAGGTTGGGAGAATTTACTCAAGAAAGCTAATCGTCGGACACAAATTCAACAGTTTTGGCATTTAAGAAACCCCTAAAATATAATTTGTGTGGTGGATTCTGTCACACCAATGGTAGATAAATGTGTTATATACACAATGTGTTTGTAACGATTCATGTATCGTGACTCAGCTAGTTTTCGCCTCGTCGCTATATGGCCACGAAAACTAGCCTCGTCGCGATACATGAATCGTTACAAATACATTGTGTATATAACACATATTTCTCTATCAGCTTGAATCCTTGAATATCTAACTCAAAACAAACGAATTTTCATAGAAATTTTGTTGTTCAAAGGAATTATTCATTTTACCCCAATTAATGAATTAAAACATGTTAATTGATGCAAATGAAATGAGCAGTTCAGCATTCATACAGTAATGCCATAATCCAGAAAATTTACCCATAATTCTGCTGTGGTTAAGGAGTCAATTATTTAGGGCATTACTGTAAGTTTTTATTTATTTTCATTTCAGATCAACCTGTTCGTTCGGGACGCCATTCCTTTGTTACTCAAACTTAAACAACCATCAGTGACTGTTTCAACCTGTCTGCAACCTGTCGTCGATTTTCTCAGTAGTCACTTCAACAAACTCAGAAACTGGCTGTTTGCTGACTGTTTCCGGAGAGTTCTAGAATGTCTGTGGATCTTCATTGTTCAAGTAAGTGAAAACATACACATTAGCTTGATTCCCATTCATTCATTTGTAGGTATCGTCAGTTGACCCTTTCTATGCTTTGTATTGATCAGATCATGCAACAGTTGGCAGAACCACAAGTCATAAATACTCAGAACGACACAAGTGTGTTATTGGGTTTGTTAATACAGCATGAGTTCTAGAATGTAAGGATAGGACAATATGAACAGCACAATAGATGGCATAAGTGACCTATCGACAAACCCATTAAAACACGTGTCGTTCTGTGTTGATTACACGCCACCGGTCATAGAAACTGTGAATTAAAAAAATACTTACAATGTTTATTCAGACAGACAAAGAGCTTGTTTTGGCATGTGTGATAATGGTTTTAATTTATAGTTCCGTTTCATGGTTGAGGTGAATGTCATTTATGTCGTGTGATATCAATGGGATGCGTATGGAACATGTGTGTAAATGGATTTGTAATTACAACACACCAAGAACACTGTAATTCTAGGAAAAATCGTGTAATAAACCCCTGATCACAGAGCTAGTTAGTTCATGTCTGCTTTGAATAATGAGTTATTTGATAAACAAAAATTGTCATACCGACACACATTATAGTTGAAAATTTGAGATGGCCTGTCATTCGGTAACTAAAATGGCAAGTGAAAATTTCAGACATAAACGTTCGTATTGAGTGGGGAGACATTTTGCCCAACTCAGGCACCCCACCAGCTTTGGGCACCCCCACCAACTTTGGGCACCCCCACCAGCTTAGGGCACCCGCACCAGCTTAGGGCAACCCCACCAGCTTCAGGCACCCCACCAGCTTAGGGCACCCCCCACTAGCTTCGGGCACTCCCATCAGATTCGGGCACCTCAACCAGCTTCAGGCACCCCCACCAGCTGCAGGCACCCCCCACCAGCTTCGGGCACTCCAACCAGATTCGGGCAACCCAACCAGCTTCAGGCACCTCCACCAGCTTTGAGCACCCCACCATCTTGAGGCACCCCCACCAGCTTCAGGCACCGGCTTCGCGCACCCTCGCCATATTCGGGCACCCCCACCAGCTTCGGGCACCCCCACCAGTTTCAGGCACCCCCACCAGCTTCGAGTCTGATAGAAACGCATCGTTTGTTATCCCATTGTCGTCTTATGTTTCAGAATTTTGAAGAACAGTATGAAATACTAAGGCTGTCTGACACTAACACAGAAGTCCAAGCGAGAAACCAAATCCAAGCACTCATGGTGAGGATCATTAGGAACTTATTGGTTCAGAATTTAAATTGGGCCTGTTTAAATTTAACCCTTTCTATGCTATAAAGTTATTATACAATGTTGTATACAGTATGTGTTTTTCTTGCACAGGTCCAGGCTGTGGTGAAAAGTCATATTGGACAAGACACGCTGTGACAAGTCCAATATGACTTCACCATGAAAAACACATACTGTACACAACATTGTATAATGACCTTTTTAGCTCAACTTTACTTTGTAAAGTTTGAGCTATTGCCATGACTTTGTCGTCCGTGTGTGCGTGTATGCGTAAGGCGTCAACAATAGAGGCTACAGGTCGTACCTTTGATCGGATCATTATGAAATTTGTCATAGCTGTTGACATCAACATTCATGATTCATATTTCCGCTAAAGGAAGCCGTTCACACTGAACTATATGGTTATATGTCCTGCGTTTGTAAACCATAGTAGAAAAGGGGTTAACTTTTTTGTGGTCGCCTACGATACCTCGCGGTCTTCAGTGGCTTGCTCGGATTAGTCACGCATGCGCAGTCCCAATATAACCGAATGAATTCGCCAGTTTATTTTCTGCTACGAAACCGAACGGAAGTCTAAGGGAGTATTTTTCCGAATTTGTCGTTTAACAACTAGACAACAAATTCAATTTATCGATACAATAATTACTGGTCGCCTACGCGTTAGTTTTTAGAATTATTGTTTCGAATTCACGGACCGTTTCGCTTCAAACATACAATTGTTCCGTGTTTTCGAACAGGCGGCTGACTTAAAAATTTTCGAATCTGAAAATCGACATTTCGCCATAATCAGCCGCCATTTCAAGGCCTTACGAGGCGCATAGATTATTGTGAACAATTCATCTATGTAATTATTATAGAACCTATAAGGTATGATATAATTTGTCAGATATAAATGCCACGTGATTCGCTACCGGAAGTCTCCTAATTTCGTGGGAATTTATTTACGCGTGGACATTTATTTAGCAATAATTACCATCGCTACTGACGCTAGCTTATGGCATGTTTAAGGAAGAGAGGACAAACCCAGCATAGACCGAAATGCGCAGTTGGCAGCATGGCTTCAGGCCCTTATGATCGGGCATCTGTGCCATGGGGATGGGATGCCACTCGTACGGGGTGGTCCCCTGCCTGCGTCTTAGGAAAGGTCGGTAATGCTGGTCAATAAGCTTCCTCGAAAGCTTAGCTGGACAGCGCAAACGTCTTTGCCTGTTTTATTGTCTATGTGCCAGATAATCAAATTGATATGGGCAATAGAAGTATGAAGAGCCATGCTGATGGCCTCTTGTCGGAAAGGCTATTGGCAGTGGTCGTGGGACACGTGGCAATAGAAATGCTTTCCATGTAAATATGCTTCATTCATGTGTGAAGTATATTCGCCATATCAACGGTATGAAAGGTCGGGACACGTATATATTTTAAAATTCATTGAGACTCCAGTTAGTCCATGAATACCTTCAAAACACCTACCATGCCCTTTATGAACAATGCATGCTGTATTGGATGTACAGCCTGTTCTTGTACCAAGCTCACATTTGATATGGTTACTTGCCATAAATAATGTCTCCCCCCCACCTTCCTCGTCTTGGAATACCACTGCTATTATATCGTTATTCATTGGGGAACGTCATCCAGGCCACGGTCGCCAGTTATTGCCAGTGGGCCAGTTACCTGTAATGCTCTGGTCACCTGCGGTGTTCGGCCATGTTCTCTGAGGGGCTATATATATATCTTTAATGATACATTGGATTGTGCCAGGGATCTCTGCTCTGGCTCCGATCATTGGATTGTTGGGCGCAGCTTTAGTAGGGTCTTCTGACATGATCTCATGATGACTTATATATCACCATGATATATCTATGATATCATTTTATATATCTATATATGCGAAAGATTTGTGTCACCGGGTTTCTGCAATGCTATCTTGTGATACATAGGTACCTCAGAGACATGAGACATGTTCTCTGTGAGGTTGTATATCTATATTTAGTGATACGTTGGATCATGACAGGGAGCTGTGATCTGGCTCCGACCATTAGATTGATGGGCGCAGCTTTGGAAGGGCCTTCTGACATGGTCTCATGAGGAAAACTTAATATATATATCCCCCGGATATATATATTATATCATTTTATATATATATATACGCAATGTGTATATTGTGATACATAGGTACCTCAGGGACATGTGAACGTGTGATAACTGTTCTAAGGGCAGGACCAATTCACGCTCCTCCGGTTACGACTTGACGGTTCAACCAATTCGTGGGGATACGTCTGGTGGAGCTGCCGGGGTACTTGGGACCTCCAGGCCATTTGGCCCCCACCAGATGCTAGCGGTTCTGGGCGCTAAAGCTGCCAAAAATCGCGTGCGTACGTATCGACACCAGCTGGATGGCCTTAGGCAGCTTAAGCGTAGAGCAGGGGCCGTACCCATGAGGTAAAGCGCCGAGTCCCCCTGGTCACGATCGCATTAACGACACGGCCTTGCCTGCCACTCCTCCGTGAAGGGATCGGAGAAAAATGACCTCTCCCCACCCTCCAGCTTGGCCAGGATATTAGCTTGGGCATGACCACCTGCAGCATGCGATGGTGGGGGCTCCCTCTGATCCGATGGCTTGACTCGCTTATAGTTGTATAACCCATTTGGGCTAATGGGCTCTCCATTTGATACCTGTGCCATAGATTGGGCATCAGGTTATCTGCCATTTGCATTAGTGAACAGCAGTTAGTTAAACTCTTAATGTTGGTTGTCTTGCCATCTTTGGAGTGGGCCTCCTCCAGTGCAGGTCGTTATGTCGCTAAGGCGGAGAGGGAGTTAGTCTCCTCGAATCTCAAATCGGCTGGATTCTTAGAACTGACGGATGAAGAACAGAGAATTGCTCGGTTCGCTTGCAATTCTGATTTGAATGGCACCACCTGGGATGTTGCTTCCAAAAACAAGGGGGGGAGGTACATGTTTGGGCAATATAGCACTCTAATTATATGAGTTATTTCACGTACCTAATCATAACAGATTCATTAAAGAGTTCATATTTAGGTACAATCTGTTTTAGAAGAGTGCATTCCCTCCAAAATTTGGCTATTAACTTTATTGCTCGTGCCTCCTCCTGGGCTTGCATTCTAATCCATATAGTTCAGTGTGAACGGCTTCCTTTAGCGGAAATATGATATTTAAAAAAATATAATATATATTTCCTTAAAGAAAGCCTGAACACTGAACTATCATAGGGCCCTCCCATGGCGGTGCCATTCCCAACCCCGCAACTCGCCAATCTCCTGATTGAGTTGAAAATAAACTGGCGAATTCATTCGGTTATATTGGGACTGCGCATGCGTGACTAATCCGAGCAAGCCACTGAAGACCGCGAGGTATTGTAGGCGACCACAAAAAAGTTAACCCCTTTTCTACTATGGTTTACAAACGCAGGACATATATCCATATAGTTCAGTGTTCAGGCTTTCTTTAAGGAAATATATATTATATTTTTAAAAATATCATTTTGGGGTCATTTCGGAAAAAAAACATGGCCGCCAGCGGCCATCTTAGATTTCAAAATTCAATCCATTAGCACCGGCTACAGGTCGTACTGTTCGTCTGATCGTCATGAAATTTGTCATGGATGTTAATATTGACATGTAGATGGGAACGAGTCATTTTGGGGTCATTCGGGGCCAGCAGCCATCTTGGATTTTACTCTTTGTATGACTAAATCCTTTAGCACGGGCTACAGGTCGTACCTTTAGTCTGATCATCATAAAATTTGTCGTGGATGTTAACAATGACATGTAGATTGGAACGAGTCATTTTGGGGTCATTCGGCCAAAAAACATGGCCGCCAGCAGCCATCTTGGATTTTACTCTTTGCATGACTAAATCCTTTAGCACGGGCTACAGGTCGTACCTTTGGTCAGATCATCATAAAATTTGTCATGGATGTTAACAATGACATGTAGATGGGAACGACATACTTTTGGGGTTATTCGGGCAAAAAACATGGCCGCCAGCAGCCATCTTGGATTTTACTCTTTGTATGACTAAATCCTTTAGCACGGGCTACATGTCGTACCTTTAGTCTGATAATCATGAAATTTGTCATGGCTGTTGAAATTGGAATGTAGATGGGAACGAGTCATTTTGGGGTCATTCGGACAAAAAACATGGCCGTCAGTGGCCATCTTTGTTTTCAAAATTCAATCTATTAGCACGGGCCACTGGTCGCATTGTTCGTCTGATCATCATGAAATTTGTCATGGATGTTAATATTGACATGTAGATGGGAACGAGTCATTTTGGGGTCATTCGGCCCAAAAACGTGGCCGCCAGCAGCCATCTTGGATTTTACTCTTTGTATGACTAAATCCTTTAGCACGGGCTACAGGTCGTACCTTTAGTCTGATCATCATAAAATTTGTCGTGGATGTTAACAATGACATGTAGATTGGAACGAGTCATTTTGGGGTCATTCGGCCAAAAAATATGGCCGCCAGCAGCCATCTTGGATTTTACTCTTTGCATGACTAAATCCTTTAGCACGGGCTACAGGTCGTACCTTTGGTCAGATCATCATAAAATTTGTCATGGATGTTAACAATGACATGTAGATGGGAACGAGTCATTTTTGGGTTATTCGGGCAAAAAACATGGCCGTCAGCAGCCATTTGGATTTTACTCTTTGTATGACTAAATCCTTTAGCACAGGCTACAGGTCGTACCTTTAGTCTGATCATCATAAAATTTGTCATGGCTGTTGAAATTGGAATGTAGATTGGAACGAGTCATTTTGGGGTCATTCGGACAAAAAACATGGCCGCCAGTGGCCATCTTGGATTTCAAAATTTAATCCATTAGCACGGGCCACAGGTCGTACTGTTCTTCTGATCATCATGAAATTTGTCATGGATGATAATATTGACATGTAGATGGGAACGAGTAATTTTGGGGTCAATCGGCCAAAAAACATGGCCGCCAGCAGCCATCTTGGATTTTACTCTTTGTATGACTAAATTCTTTAGCACGGGCTGCAGGTCGTACCTTTAGTCTGATCATCATAAAATTTCTCATGGATGTTAACAATGAAATGTAGATGGGAACGAGTCATTTTGGGTTCATTCGGCAAAAAACATGGTCGCCAGCAGCCGTCTTGGATTTTACTCTTTGTATGACTAAATCCTTTAGCATGGGCTACAGGTTGTACCTTTAGTCTGATCATCATAAAATTTGTCATGAATGTTAATAATGACATGTAGATGGGAACGAGTCATTTTGGGGTCAATCGACCAAAAAACATGGCCGCCAGCAGCCATCTTGGATTTTACTCTTTGTATGACTGAATCCTTTAGCACGGGCTACAGGTCGTACCTTTAGTCTGATCATCATAAAATTTGTCATGGCTGTTGAAATTGGAATGTAGATGGGAACGAGTCATTTTGGGGTCATTCGGACAAAAAACATGGCCGCCAGTGGCCATCTTGGATTTCAAAATTTAATCCATTAGCACGGGCCACAGGTCGTACTGTTCGTCTGATCATCATGAAATTTGTCATGGATGTTAATATTGACATGTAGATGGGAACGAGTAATTTTGGGGTCATTCTGCAAAAAAACATGGCCACCAGCAGCCATCTTGGATTTTACTCTTTGTATGACTAAATCATTTAGCACATGCTAGAGGTCGTACCTTTAGTCTGATCATCATAAAATTTGTCATGAATGTTAATAATGACATGTAGATGGGAACGAGTCATTTTGGGGTCATTCGGTCAAAAAACATGGCCGCCAGCAGCCATCTTGGATTTTACTCTTTGTATGACTAAATTCTTTAGCATGGGCTACAGGTCGTACCTTTAGCCTGATCGTCATAAAATTTGTCATGGATGTTAACGATGACATGTAGATGGGAACGACTCATTTTGGGGTCATTCGGTCGAAAACATGGCCGCCAGCAGCCATCTTGGATTTTACTCCACATTCCTAATCACTCCATTGACTGTAATACATTAAATTATTCCCTTTCCAAGTTGAGCTACAGTGTCATTGACACTTTCATTATTATTCATCGGTATGTTTATCCAATTTTTGGGAATAAAACTTTTGTGGTTATTTCTGGTATTTGTCGGCACTTAATTCTCTATAAAAGCCTGCATTTGATCATCAGAAAGCATGATTTGGAACAGTAAACACGGAAGTGTGCTAGCTTCACCAAATTACTGCACCCTCTGGGAACCTCATTATGCTTAACCCTCAACTGCTAGGATCAGATCGAAGTTCGAACCCCAGTTGAAGTTGGTGACATTCACCCATTAGTTACCTCGATTATGCATCTTATCTTCTGCAAATAAGGGGAAATAGAAACTGAACAGAAGGGGAAAAAGTAATTAAAAACAATGTTAATTTGAGACTATAGATACTTGCCAGAAGATAAGGCCTGAGCAGAATGAGGTCCCCAAAGGGTGAATTTGGTGATGCTAGCCCACTGTGTTTGGTAGCATCATTAAATTCACCCTCTGGGGACCTCATTCTGCAAATGTCAGACACACTATATTCAGACTCGAATATAGATGGACTATGCAAGTTTTAAATAGATTCCGGGGTGTAAAATAATATAAAGTTATTATACAATGTTGTGTACAGTATGTGTTTTTCTTGTACGAGTCCAGGTTGTGGTGAAAAGTCATATTTGACGAGACACGCCAGTGTCGAGTCCAATATGACTTTTCACCAGAACCTGGACGAGTACAAGAAAAACACATACTGTGCACAACATTGTATAATGACATTTTTATTATCTATCTGTATATTTATCCAAATTTTGGGAATAAAACTTTTGTGGTTATTTCTGGTATTTGTCGGCACTTGATTCTCTATAAAAGCCTGCATTTGATCATCAGAAAGCATGATTTGGAACAGTAAACACGGAAGTGAAAAAAAAAACTCAATGCGGAAGTGAAATGTCTGCTAAATCCACCAGAGTATTGCACACGCATCGCAATTTATTTCACCAATACATTTGGCAATAGAGTTACTTTGTGATGTCATGGAGTCCTGCTAAAAAAGACATATTTGACTCGATTGATTCCAATTCCAATTCCAAAATGGTGTTAGTTAAGGGGGGGGGGGTAATAATAAATACTCATTGATGATAGGTTTCCTCAGGAAATGTATAGATAATAAGTTCAACAAGTGTTGAACTTATTATCTGAACATTTCCCATCGATTAGTATGAATCCCACTGTACTTGTATTATCTTTTTGTCTGTCTGTCGTCTGCTTTCATTATCTGAACACCCCAACAAATGAATAATAGACCATCGCAATGTATACTTTTATAACTGAATGGGAGAGTCCATTCAGTATAGAAATGGTTAAACTGGGAGGAACTGATACCTCAGTTCGATAGTGGGGCGACCTCTGAGCTACACCTTTGACACGGTCAGGGTTTGGATCCGACATGGTATTGGTTGGAACTATGTGTCGTCATTTGCATTCTCAGTACCATGTGGGCATTACGAGTTGACCATCAATGTAATAATCAGTGGTCTGAAACTTATTTCAGGGGCAAAAGAATCTCAGACACATCAAAAAACATACTGGATAAATTACTTACTTATGCTCCACTCATAGTGTCATATAGGCAGACCGGAGGAACAGGACACTAATGGCCATCGCTAATGGCTGTCTCATGTGCAACAATATTTGCATGTTATAGGAATCACTGAACTAAATGGTTTCCCATAGGCGACAGTGTTAACGTTTCGGCCAAATTCACTGAATTGAAGCCTGCAGGCCATACCAGTGATGTTTACCCAGCTAGATTGACACCAGTTGATCACGAAAATGCAAGAAAAATCATAGGTCATGTGTTTACTTTTTAAAATAAATCCCCAAGTGTACGACAGGGCTATCCCACAGCCAAATTTGATCTGGAAAAACCCAGATCTACAACAGCTAGTTAAATACATTTCCCGCTCACAAAAATCCGTTCCCCCATTCATTCACCAGTTTAAATTATTTAGATATTATGTACAAATCAAATAAACGCGATGTCATCCTTTAATAACGTGTCGCATGTATCAGGTGAAGGTCATTCTTCAGTTACCTTCACCTTTAGCATTCCACGGTGTACTCGCTCCCCGACTCTAGAACACATTTAGCTCCCTGATTCCTATAGAACCCTGCCATGACAAAGAGGTCATTCACCCTCTGGGAACCTCATTCTGCTTAAGACTCAACTGCTGAAATGGGAAACCTTGGATCAGACTGATTGAAGTTCCCCAGTTGAAGTTGGTGATGCTCACCCATTTGTCATCTCGATTATGAATTTTATCTTCTGCAAATTAGGGTGTATAGAAACTGAACAGAAGAGAAAAAGCTACTAAAAACAATGTTAATTTGAGGCTATACTCTATAGATACTTCCCAAAAGATGAGGCTGAATTAGAATGAGGTCCCTAGAGGGTGAATTTGGTGATGCTAGTCCACCATGCGGGATAGCATCACTAAATTCACCCTCTGGGGACCTCATTCTGCAAATGACAGACACGCTATTTCAAGGCTTGATTCAGTCTCTATCTCTGCTTTATCTGCAAAATTGATTTGCTCGAATAATAAGCTACTTTTTTCCTGTGATGTGTGTGCATGAGGCATATTCATAGAATTCCTAACAATAGTCTTCTTGTTCTCTTCAATAGCATTTATTCAAATATTTCAACAACAAAGAACATGGAATCAGCCGAGAACTCTTGCTATCTCAGTCTGTATGTATAATAATGATAATAATAATTTAATATATAGGATGGTGGGCTGTTAATCAATTCTGAAGGGCCGCCAATAGAATATCTCATCAAACCATTTTATTACTCGTTGCTACAAAAGTAAAATTGAAGTGTGACCTGAAATCGGATGTGCATACCTCTCAGTGAGATCATTGCTGTTGTTAATCCTATGACGACATCGTTAAAGTGATGGGCCACACACTATTATTCAGCAAAAAACTGCAAGGCGTACCAGTAAAACTTTATTGATAGTCCAGAGAATGTCCTGAAAAGTGGTAGTAATAATCAAGAGTATTGTAAACTGTAACTAGTTATCTAACTTCATTCTGCCTGTTCTCTATGACTTATTGTGTCACAACAAACTCGTGCAACAACATTAAAGATTATCCGCTTAAACACCTACTATTTCTTTGGCTTCGGCGACAAAAAATATTTGATTCGAGTCGGGGAACCCACTCATCAAAGCTCAGAGTGATCAGATATCGATTTTTGATATGTACTTTTTACTGCATGGCAAAAAATTCGTCAAACCTACAGTCTCAGACCAAATTGCAAATGAGATGGATAACTCTAAAATCAAGTGGCTTTGTGTGTCAGATATTTGATACAACATGTTATCTGCATGTTTTGAACAACATGTTGATAAATAACACGTTTTTGGGAAATTTTATACCATAGTTGACAGTGGTTAGCATTATTCTGTTGTAATTAATCGATTCTGATCTAAAGCATATTTAGAAGAAATGTTGGAACTTGATGATATGGGGACCATCTGATCGGATTGAGTACCTTTAACCTGTTCACACACTTTTGTCGTTCTATCTATATACTGTTCTATATTCAAGAATTCCCTGATTCTGTGGATCTGTGACAATAATTTTTTTACTTTATTTGAAATGACAATTCATGCATGTAAATAAACAATGACAAATTTGATATTGTAATTGGTTTTGACCACAGAAAATATTTAGTAAACTGTATGATATGAAATGAGGACCATGAGTTCAATTCATCGAGAATTGTGTAAACAAATAGGGTACACTATACTGTACTATGCTAGAGAGTACATCTAACCAAGAAACTTTCTTTATTGTTGACACTGTTCATCCTTTTGGGTGGGGGTGGGATTTGGGGAGGGGTGTATAGTCTGTGAACACAATTTTGTCCGAGCTTGTATTCCTACATTTTTCGGTCAGTTTATTTTAAAACTTGAAACAGAGGCCGATTGGGCATATTTTGTTTGCAGTTTTCTCGACTGCCACAGGGTTATCCTTAGTCCCATTGGGACAGCGCACCTCTAGTTGATTTTGCCAATTAATTTCACTATAAAATGTTTTATTTATTCTTGACACAGGAGGACGTGCTATTCAAGCTACAGCTGCATGTGTTATCCTCGATGAAGCTCATCTCCCTTTATAAACAACTCACAGCATATGTAAGTACAAATATATAGGTATATGCCCCCACCCTTTCCCCATCAATAATAAGCATAATATATCATGGAATGAGTATTTATAGATTCTGCTGACCAATCGGAGTTGATGGATATTGTAATTAACCCTTTCATGAGTGGAGCTTCCTGAAATTTTGAGAAAACCCTGTGCCAATGCATTCTCTTATATATGCAAGTCTCCCAAAGGGTGCCTCACATATAGAAGAGAATACATTGGCCTAACAATATTTACCTTCACCTTGTATACCAGTGCATACTCTTATATATGCGAGGCTCTCTCTGGTAGACTTGCATATATAAGAGAATGTCCTGGCACATGGTCTTTAACCCTTTACCCAACAGAAGGGCCCTGTGCCAATGCATTCTCTTATATATGCGAGTTGACCATAGGTCGCCTCGCATATATAAGAGAATGCATTGGCTTAACACATTAAAAATTATAAAATTGTTAAAGAACGTAAGAAAAAATGGTAAAAAGTGTTAAAAAAAGATTTTTTTTAGGCCAATGCATTCTCTTATATATGCGAGGCGACCTATGGTCGACTCGCATATATAAGAGAATGCATTGGCACAGGGCATAACTGTAACTATCACAATGTGGTCAAGGAGCCGGTTCCAATGATATCCATATTTGTATGGTTCTATTGAGACAGACCGAAGATATTTTAGGCTGTTGAAGCTTTATTTGGCCGGTTTTGTTGGGTAAAGGGTTAATGCTGCACCAGCAACTCCCACCATCAATCTCAGGGTTAAATTATGGATTTCATTTGGTGCCTTTAAAGATAGGTGTAAAATCTGTCTTTGTAGTACTCTGATGAAGAAATAACAGTGAATGTTGGCGGTCGTTTCCATGGAATCGAGCAGCGACTACACAAGGACCTGCAGAAATACAAGAAATGCTTCAGTGGACATGACCTTATTCGATGGATTCTAAACAACAGTAGTACTCTTTACAAATATGGTAAGCATATATAACAGCAACAACAGTGACAACAACTAAATATTTAGTGCAAACTAAAGTTCAAGAAAAATATGTGGAACATGGAACATTCCGCGATGTCTGACTTGTGCCGTGATCCTCAATCAACCCATCGTTAATTCGAAGGGCAAGTCAATGACGACCGACTTTTTTTTTTACTGTGCATCCATAGGACTAGTGTATGCCATCACATGCAGGACATGCCAGGGAAGATAAGATTTATGTGGGTGAAACTGGACAAACCCTTCATGAATGGATGATCAGAAACTGATTTTCCATTACATCTGGTAATACTGATGTATTGGTAGGGAGCCATTTCAATTCTTCTGAACATGACATGGACGATTTCAGAGTTACGGTGTTACGTGTGAATCTTCGATGTGTCAATAAAAGGAAAACTGTCGAACTGAAAGTTATTAGCCATCTAAACGCAATTAAGACTGGCATGAATAGAGATCGGGGCTTCTTGGCCCACTATCTGGCCTCCGTCACAGGTTTCTAAGACTGATGTCAAAACATGATAGATGTTGAACTTCACAGAAGGCCTTAGCTTGTGTGAATTATACACTAATGAATCTATAAGGGTGTTATCATTCAATTCCTGCCATCTTATAAAAGTAACTAAATAATGGGAGTACTCTGAATAAAAATAGTAAGCAGCCGTGCTCTCTACATATATGGTAAGCATGTATAATAACAACAATTACTACCGGTATATAATGGTAGCACCGTAAATCATGGCAAAATCTGATCGGAGCAAATCACAAGAGTGTTACATGGAATTTGTGGTTGCCAGACATAGACGTAATATTAGTTTAAAGATATGGTAAGCGCTGGCGGTGGGTATTGCTGTTAAAATAATCACATCCGTTAAAACCGCCATGAACGGAAAGAATATTATATTATAGACAAATTTTGTTCTTATACCATCATAAATATCACGTAAGTTGCATGTTATTGTCATGTTAGTACTCTGTTATGTAAACAAGCGTCATGTTATCTAAACAAACAGTACATAAAGAGTATGCGATAAGCAAAACACTCAACACAGGGGAGACCGCACTAAGTGAATTTTGGTTAGAAATGCCACCAAGTTATCTACAGCATACTGGTATTGCACTCGCTAATCTTTGGTGTTGAATAGGTCACAGTGGATCACTCTCCTAAAAAATCGCCATGGTATTGAGTGTTTTGCTTATCACACATCATTAATTACGTGCTGTATATAAACACGCTCATCTCACACAAAGTGTGTTTTGTGGATAATATCGCATTCATACTATCATTATACTATACTATTAGTGTATTTTGGGGGAAATTTACATAATTTTTATTTCTAAATTATAACCTAGCTGATGTGCCCGAATTTAGGGATTTTCTTTGGTATTGCCTCCATCTGGGTAGAATATACAACATCTGGACTTGTTTGTGGACATTGCAAAATTACTATTGTTTCGATTGGTCCAGAAACATGCCTATATGAGCATATATGAGTTAGGTCAAGCACACAGTCACACATGAAATTGAACCTGCCCATATATTTAACCCTTTGAGTGCCAGGTCGATTTTTGTATCAACCCATATACCCTGTGCCAATGCATTCTCTTATATATGCGAGTCGACCATAGGTCGCCTCGCATATATAAGAGAATGCATTGGCCTAACAATTTGTTGTTTTTTTGCAATTTTTTACAATTTTAATAATTTATTCTTATATTCTTTAACAGACTTATTTTGTAGGTTTAGGGCCGATTAGATCGGTCCCTCGATGAGATCGGCCCCTGGCACTCAAAGGGTTAAAGTAATGGGAATCCCTGCTATTTGCCACCCCCTCCCCCTCCCCCTCCCCCCGGTATGTGAGCTTATTGGTTAGAGTCATGATGGGTCAAGTTTGAGTATGGAATATGGGTGAGGTCTACCCATTTTCACAGGAGTTATGGTTCTTGTCGACTGTTGAACTTGAACCTATATAGGTGTTCTAGATAGTCTCGGTTCACCCAAACTCACATTAGATACACAAAGATCTGATGTAAAATCGACAGTCTCAAATGTACCATTTCTACACCCCAATAATGCAAAAGATGATGTTAGTAATGGTGCTAATGCCATATATGACTTAAACCTTGTTTGACATTGTTTTTAGAATACCTCATCACGGGTCGGCAGACTCCAGTGTATTCTAGCCAAGCTGTGGAGGTGGCTCAGACAATGCTGGACTGTGGAATCATCGCCGATGTCGAGTCAATCTCCATTCACGAAGGCAGGTATTTCAAAATATCAGGCACAAAATCTTATGTGGTGAGGTCACCCTTGCTACTTTTCCTCATATGTCAACTTTGTGATAATTGTGCTGAGGGAATATTAAGTTTTATTAATTTATAGATATGACATTTTTGCCCAGAATGGCTTGTTATTAAACTAGGTGAATATCGCTTCAACTTGCCCTTAAACTGAGTAATATATTTTTTACGACATCACAAATCTGAGTAAAATGGTTTTACAACATGTCGTAATTCTATCTCACTGCTAAATATTGTGCAGACATAGATATCTCCGTCTAATATATCTTGGACACTGAAACTAATGGTTTCTTGCTTGCAAGATTTCTAGAAGTCGTTTTAAAAATCGGTACGCAATACCTCGAGTACGCGCACTTGTCAAATGCCAATTAATGGCGATTATATCTTTGGACCAATCATGCGAGTCCTTTCACTATAACAGCGCTTGAAAGACAAGACCTCATTCATTTTAAATTCTTCTAGACGCAAGATAAGTCGCATTTTTTATCTGTTCATTTCTCATGAACGTTTCTCTTTATGCTATTGCGAACGACAACACGCAGTTGCCTAATTTCGTGCACTACGCACGGGTCCGTGTCGTTTCGGTCCAGAGTCGTTTCGGCTGGGACGTTTCGGCCAGGACGTTTCGGCTCAGTTTTAGGCCGAAACGTCTCACTTATTGAGCCGAATAGTCTCAACTTTATCTGACTTTTGATGATATTTTCTTTGAATATTTCGTGCATATACAGCTGTATGAGTTGTTATGAGGGAATTTTGTTATGAAATCTGACTTTTGATGACATTTTCGTTGCGTAATTCAGTATGTATTTTTATGACTTATACCAATAAGATATTTGAATACAATGTGACTATAGCGGTGATTTTCTTTGCGTATGTGTGAATGAAATGTGACTTTGTTTGATGTTGTTTGATGTTATTCACACTTTAACTCGGTTGTTTGCATTACATCTGTCACTCAGACACATAGTGAGAACTGATTATATGTTGTTTCTGACAACCGGCCAACTTCTATCAGTGTTTGTTTAGGGTTCGTAGAGTATATTAAGCATGGGATACTGCTCTGTTCATATCATCTTGAAATCGTTCAACATGCCGTACAACCTTCGTCGACAAGCTACAACCAAGGAAAGCCCTCCCGACAACCCTTGCATCAATTGTGGGAAAGACGTCTCGTCACACCAACAAGCCGTAGACTGCGACTCGTGTGGTATTGGCAGCACCGAAAATGCGATACCAACATCCCACAAAGTATATATAACTAATAATATTATTCGTTTCAAGTTATTTTCGTTTATTCGTTTCTTCGCGTTTCACTCGTTTCTCCAAATCATTGCGGATTATTAGTATTTCTAACTTTCATTAAATTTGTTCATTTATAGGGATATACACCGAAGCCGTGAACAAGATATGCAGCGACTTCTTGCATACCGACGATTTCCTAGTCACCGACCTCAACATGGAAGCCTACCGACACATCGTTTTCGCCACCCCCTTTCAATTAGGCATTCTACAGCAGTCTCGAAGGTGGTTTATTGACGGAACGTTTAAGGTAATTATGGCGAAATCTTATCACTCCAGTCCCAGTACTGAAACAATACTGCACCGCCGACAAATACCTCTAATCATAAGCCGACGGCAAGGTGTCAACCAACCACGCATTAAGCTGTGAGATAAGATATGAGGTAATCCGTCAATTAGCACATCGTAAATATACCTCATACTATTTTGTGACTACAAAATTCATATCTCCATTATATATAAGAGATTATTCAAAGTAATATATAATCAATTTGTATATATTTTTTTTACAATATCATGATTCAAAGCTCCCTCTCTTTGTTCATGATGTGAGTTTTGACATAGTTCTTTCTATTATAGATTGTCGGCAAGCCATTCAGCAGCAACTCCCAACTGATGTCTATCAACTGTTTCGTGAAAAGCGGCGATCAGAAAAAGCAATTTCCCATGGTCTTCGCCTTGATGTCGCGTCGAAGGAAATCAGATTACGTCGCAGTCCTCAGACTTGATGCGCCCCAGGTCGAGACATTTGTTATGGACTTTGAAATCGGCGCATGTCGTTTATTTATGTTTAAATTTACTGAAATAAATTGTTATCCATATCGCCAAAACTGTAGTCAAATCTGTCATAATCTCCAACACACCATAAAGTGATGAAATAAATCAGCTTAAGTAGTGATTAAGCTGTATAAGCCGAGTTAATCCCCTGCAATCAACTCCAATTAACACAATATATGGGGCCGAAACGTCCCGACCGAAACGTCCCAGCCGAAACGTCCCTGGACCGAAAAGGTCTGAGCCGAAACGACTCCGGACCGAAACGACCCGTTCCCCTACGCACGTGTTTTCCAATTTTCGCAATTTAGTTTTACAATTGTTCAACAATCTTTTATTCTACAATACTGTCTTATTAATGACAGTAGACTGTGGGTGGATATTTTCATTAACAAATATTTCAATTTTGTTTTATTTACGAGAATCACTTCGAACAAATATCGTTTTTGTTTGCATAAAACAATACTCAATAGAAAAAACCGATGCTCTTTAGAGTCATTCGGGTTCTCGTCGGGATTTTTTAACACTGCACCGGATGCAATATTGTGTTGTCGTCTCCACTAAGCTCCAGTTTGGAGTTTGGTCCCTGACAAAATCCTATCCAAATGTATTAGAAGTAATAATTTACAATATTTTACATTACTATATTTTACAATAATTTTCCTCACGGATGCTAGATAAGATAGCCACAGTGTGGCTTGCCTCTTCTCTCTACATTGAACATGCGTCTCAATGCTTTTACGATGAAAACTTCGTAATGTTTTTTTTCCCTCCGACTGGTAGGGGTGCCACGATTGATCGTATAATCGATGAAACGTTGATACAGCCGATATTCAATTACCACTTTCGGCGGCGATTACTCTGAGTTCTTTATTTCGGATGTCGAAAAGTACCGGACATATTTGGATACCCTGTTTTACAGTTTAATATCCATCGGGCAGGTTAACGATCGTTGATCGTGCAAAGATATTTGTAACGCATTGTGCTCATTACTAATTACCGGCTTTCCTTCCCACGAGACAGTAACGATTGCTCTCGCAATTTTCTATTCACAGGTATTCACCATTACACTTGTCCAACTGGTCACCATCAATATTAAAATATGTGAAGATATATTTAGCACATTTCCCATCTCCGTTAATTTATGGGCATGTGAAAGTGTCAGTGGACTTGGGTATATCACACAATGACCTTTGATTTGAGATAACCCCAACTTACAATTATATTACCGGTGCAATTACACCCTTCTAATCAACGAAACTGTAATTTTTGTCATGGGAAGGACAGTCTTGGTGGTTTCTGATACAAATTATGCACATGTGAATATTATGCACTACTTCCTCTGTCCTTGCTATTAGATACGCTTCATCGATTCTAATCTAGTATTGACTATCGATTATCAAGTTCAATGATCGTGGCACCTCTGCTGACGTGGCACCTTCTCTTGCATCCTCCATTAACTTGGAGACTCCGCTGGAGTTGGTTGGTGGACATGCCTCCTCCCTCAGGGTCGCGGCGTCCATAGCCCCCGCAGAGAAGGGCAGCGATGGTGTCCAAGTGCAGCTGCCCTTGGTCCTGCCTCCGGTTCCGCCTCTTGGTCCTGCCTCCGGGTTCGCACCATCGCTGCACCAGCCGGCCACTTGCTACAGCTACCACATCAGTGGTCCGTTTAGCTCGCAAGCCCGGTGCCCTCGGCACATTGCCTGCCTACGCAGTTCAATGTGTCAACTGCCACTGCTTCCACTCCAGGGGATTTGACCGCACGGGTTCTGACCTGTCCTCCATTCGTCAACGTCTTTTCCGGCATCCGTCCCTCCCGGTTTTGGGGTGGGTATGTATCCCTATGATTCACCTGTGTTCTTTCCTCCACCAGTGTGGCCTTGCTTTGTACAGTTTCTGGCCTCTTTTGGGCTCCTAGGCCAGAACTTAGACTTAGTTTCCTTTCCGAGGCTCCGTGAATTTCTTGCCTCATCAAACCAGGTGACCTGGTCGGGATACTTTCCCCCCCATCTCCTGGACGGACGGTGCTGTTCAGAGACGAGGACGTGCTGTCGCAACATCTCCTGGATTTGGCAGCGTTTGATGCGTGTCCGAGTTCGCCATGCCCATTCGAGAGTGCCTTCCCTGAGGGTCATTTCGGATGGGTCAGTCCTTCGGTCTTAGGATAACAATTGCTCACAATTTTGCATGCATTACCAGCACGATACTAACAGCACAGAAAAAGGAAGAACAAACAGCGCCATTCTCTTGCTTCCTACATTCACATGGAGCCTCCGCTGGAGTCGGTTGCGGGACATGCCTCCTCCTTATTGGTCGCGGCCTTCTGAGCCATCCGCAGAGAAGTACGCCTGTCTTCCACAACCGAAGGACTGGATGGGGCCCACATATCAAGAACAAAAACCAACGTGTGACGATTTTCCTCTGCCAACTCGATACAGCCTGCGCAGCAGGCTCAGGGTCTGTTAGTGGTCACGCCTCCTCTATTTGTAGTCGCGGCTTCCACAACCTTCGCAGAGACAGGCTCGGAGTCTGTTGGTGGTCATGCCTCCTCTATTTGTAGTCGCAGCTTCCACAACCTTCGCAGAGACAGGAAACAATGAATTTTCCTCTGTCCACTCGATACAGCCTGCGCTGCAGGCTCGGAATCTGTTGGTGGTCATGCCTCCTCTATTTGTTGCGGCTTCCACAACCTTCGCTGCGACGAGCAGCGATGGAGGTTCTGCAGCATCTACCGCTGGTTCTGTCTCAGTCCATCCAGGTTCGTGCTGTCACTGCACATAGCGGTTTTTCCGAACCCTTTCTTGTCTTGGCTACCTCATTGTTCCTAGTCGCCGACAAGTGGCATTCATTCGACTGAGTGTTTTGTACAATATTACCTTCGTTCTTTGTACTTTGAGGTTTCCTCGGTCAGTCGGCTTTCTGCCATATCGCATTGCTCTGGCTATGTGCCGCATTCAGGAACTGCTCCTGAATAAGTTTCTTTCGCCTCCATTCTCACCTCCGTTCTTATCCCGTCGGGGGGATTCCAGGTGTTGTTGAGACCTGTCTTTATAGTTTTGGGCCTTCTAATCTGTTAGATTTTTATTCAACAATTAGGCCGCTTTCATGAGACAAACCTAGACGTATTATGGACTTGATTGTGTGTGTGAACCTGATAAGTTTGTATGCGGGTGCTATATCTCACAGGGGAAATTGGCGCTCTACTCACTTAGCCGAACATATCATGAATATCGACCGTTCAGCTCCATAGACACTATCGTCTGAACTACGCTCATTTTCAATTTATCTTCTAGATTTGGGATGTATCTTTCAGTGACCACCTAACACCATAGGATTTCATCATATAGCGTATCGGCATTTCATTGGTGTCTAGGCGGCATGTATGTAGTCCATTTTGTTATCGTATTTGTCACAGCACCGACTTTGAACCAAGAATATTTTCCAATTCTATGTTATCACTCGGGCCGAGTGTTTAACATCACTTGGCAGGCGTGATTCTAATTCTAATCTGATTTAGCGATTACCGATTCTCACCTTTGCGACATTTCACAATTATTGCCGCATGCCCATCGGTGCTTGAGCACACCAGTTGGCGGGTTATCACAGTTTTTGTAACTTTCTGCTAACCTACGGTATGGGTTCCCTATACCACCACCTGACGAACGATATTCAACTAAGTTCCACATTTATTTTGAAACCATGCAGGCCGGTTCATTGCATCACAGATTGGCCGTATGATCAGACAGTGTTCCATTCATGGTATTAGTTCCTCTCCTTGGTTGCCTGTACACTTCAATTTCCAGTTCCTTGGTGTACCAGAGGCAGGCAATCTTTCCATCTTGATCCCCTCCCTTATGTGTATGTTTTTTCTTTCCAGGGACATGATTTCCAGTGCTCAACTCAGTCATGTTTTCCTGGTGTATCCCTGGTCCCCCCATTGGTCTGGGCCCAACGGTTTCTCATATCTCCCCTGGGTCTCTCGGTCGGGCTCAAAATACTGTCAAGTCAGTCATACCGCACTGAGCATTGCCTCATTTTGTGAGATCCATTCTGAGTATTGATTCAGCTTTCCCCTCGGTGCCCCTTTTGCATGTATTATGGTCTGGATGTCGTGCTAGTGCTGCTTCATCCTGGTGGTGGGTGGGGTAGGTTCCTTTATCCTATTAAGTACATGAATGAATGAGTTATCCCCCTTGCCTATGACCAATGTTTATCCTGGACACCTTCACCCTGTGATCATTACTAGTAGGGCACATGACGTACGTGGTGTTTCCTTTTAGGAGGCTCAGTTGTTTTTGAGTTTATCTGAACTATTACATATGGGACACAATGATCTATTTTTTGGCACATGTCTACCAAGAAATCTTTTTGGTACAGGATGCAGGTCTTTTCTGCTTCAGCAGGTGGGTTTCATGGACATAGTCGGATTATCTGCCTCGTGGCCTCCTCCTCTTCAATAATTATAATTATAACCATTAGTTTCAGTGTCCAACATATATTTGACGGAGATATAATATTTTTTTACCCAAAATATGTATCTCCTATAATAAATATCTTGGAAACTGAACACAGCAAGGGCCCTCCCAGTTGGGATCAACATTCCCGCCCCGCGCACTCGGTCAAACGTATCAAACACACAGGAGGAAGAAATTAAAATGAATGAGGTCTTGTCTTTCAAGCGCTGTTATAGTGAAAGGACTCGCATGATTGGTCCAAAGATATAATCGCCATTAATTGGCATTTGACAAGTGCGCGTACTCGAGGTATTGCGTACCGATTTTTAAAACGACTTCTAGAAATCTTGCAAGCAAGAAATATATAACCATTAATAGTTTCAGTGTCCAAGATATTTATTATAGGAGATACATATTTTGGGTAAAAAAATATTATTTTTGTGACATCACTCATTTGAAGAGTTGTCAATATTACACTGTTACTAAGAGGTGAACTAATTAATAAATAACATATTACTTGGTTGGTTTGATATTATTGGCTGATATGAGGTTTCCAAGGGCTGATATCAAACAAACCAAGTAATATCCTCTAAATATAAGTTTGGGTGCAAAATAATGCACAAGTGCTATTCTGCTCCTCAAAAAGGACACTTTAAAGCCAATCACAAGCTCACAAGTTAGTGTGCTTCTAAAACTCTGTGTACAACCCAGGATCCACTCTGGCTCACAATTTACTTTTGGTAAATAGATTTTGGCCAGAATTTAGGGGTTGATGGACAATTTGTTATTTTCCGTTATGGCCTATTCAAAGACTTTTGTTAATTTAGATATTTACGCCCAAACAAAACTTGTGGATTCATATATTCACTTTTGCTAACCCGCATAATTTACTACATACAAGGAAGTTGTGATATGTGGCTTTCGTGACCTGAGTGGTTCAAGTGACCAATTTTTTATTGGTTTCGACTTTCTTCTGAAATTGGGAACTCGCTTGCCAACTATGTTGCCATATGAAAATAATGTTTTGCCAATTGTGAATTATTTTTGCATTTGGCAAATTTGACAAGCGGCAGCACGAACCATGGGAGAAACTTCGCAAATATTAACCAGATATACATGTATGTGGCAATCAGAAGTCCTCAGTCCTGGTTGTCCAATGACACAATGATAGGACCAATCTGGCACAAACACGGTTAACCCTTTTCTATACTATATGGATTCTACCATTCAGTTATAAAAGTATACATAGGAATGGTCTATTATTCATTTGGAGGGTTGTTCAGGATAAATTAGCAGACAACAGTATAACGAAAAGATAATACAAGGGCTTAAGGATCCCTATTCAATTGTGTGAAATATTCGTTTGTTGAACATATTTTCTGAACATTTCCTAAGGGAACAAGTCATCAATGAGTATTCAGTCAAGAACAACTTACAAAATCTAGTGGGCTGGTCTGGTGGGACAAAATTTTAGAGATACAGTAAGGCCCTAAGTAATCGACTCCATAACCACAGCAGTTATAGCCATATTTCCGACTAAATCCTGAAAAGTTACCCATAATTCTGCTGTGGTTATGGAGTCGATTACTTAGGGCATTACTGTATAGGACCAAAAGTTACAAAATCTTTGATTTTAGAGGCCTTCATATGGTCTGGATGACAAGCAAAATATTTTCTTATTTAAAAACGATAGTTTATGTATCTCAAGTCGGTAACAGCTGGAACAAGGCTTCATACAAGCACATGAGACTTCACGCATGTACTCTGAAATGTCACATGTCTGTTGTTCCCAGAAATGTAAACATGGATGATGCGAGATCCTGGCATGGGGCTAAATATAGAATGTATGGCATTGCATTGCAATCAACTATGAAAGTGATGTGAAACACTCCGGTAGGGTGATCAAATAGAAATGGAGAATAATCTTGCTCAAAGAAGTTATTTTTACAAATATTATATCCAAACTGACAACACACACCATCATACTTAGATATTAATTAAATTCAGTGACTTTTGATAGCGAAATTGTTTTCGTTAGTTTATCGCCGATAGTTGGATACATAATCGAGAAGTAAATATTTACAATTGAAGGTATAGTTCAGATGATGTTTTCTATTCAAGATTTGCTTGAGGTTTTCGTTGATGTTAGTAGAATACTACAGTCCTCCATTTGGCATAGCACTTGGGTACTAACTGATCAGTTTCACACACCCGAACAAGTCCATAATATGTCTTTAATACTACATCTGCTTGCGCAGTCGGCCAGTTTATTACTAAAGCACACGATTATGCCGTGACGACTCACGGGTAAACTTGAAATTGTGCAGTCTTTGATTCCTCTGCCAGAGATCATGTAACTCTCCAAAAAATTCACCAGGGAGCTAACCCCCCCCCCCCCCCCCCCCCCCCCCCTCATGGTGCCACCCTTGATAGAAACTATATAAAATTTCTGAGCAGACCAAACAACATAGGATCTTGTTATCAGAATCGATGAATTACAAAAAAATAATGCTAACCTCTGTCAAATATGGTATAAAATTTCCCAAAATGTGTTATTTATCAACATGTTGTTCAAAGAAATATGGCCATATTATCACTTGCGTATCAATACATTTGGCCATATTACCACTTGATTTTAGAGTTATCCATCTTCATCCGCAATTTTGTCCGAGAAAATCGGTTTGACGACTTGTTTCTGGGCCACAAATTTTGAGAAATAACAAATGTCAAAAATCGATATCTGATCACTCTGAGCTTTGATGGGTGGGTTCCTCGACTCGAATCAAATATTTTTCACCCCCAAAGCCAAAGAAATCGTCAATTGGGAGCGTTAAGTCTGATTATGCATCTTTAACTGCATCATGATAGAGGTGTTAACTTTTCCTAAACCGTATAAAACATCACTCACACAATTATA
Source organism: Siphonodentalium dalli (assembly GCA_032622095.1). Classification (NCBI taxonomy): domain Eukaryota; kingdom Metazoa; phylum Mollusca; class Scaphopoda; order Gadilida; family Siphonodentaliidae; genus Siphonodentalium; species Siphonodentalium dalli. The sequence goes on from CP136062.1 coordinate 48,965,579, forward strand.
TCTTGTTAAGAATTTCACTAAATGAATGGCATTGATTGACCAATTTTTTTCAACTTCCCCTTTTGGAATTTAAAATTGACTTGCCAAAACTTTTGCCAAATGAAAATATTTATTGCCAAATGTGAATTATTTTTGCCATTTGCAAATTGCAGCACGAACACTGGCTGTATATCAATCAATATCTTATCATTGTAGCAAGAAGCAAGAATCCAAGCTTTGGTTCTGAGGATGCGGGAGTAACTATGATGTTCCCAGAGTTAACTCTCCAAGCCTCCTTACATATGCTGGATGACGAGGTGGCTGCGCAGACCGAACCAAGCTGTAAATTGAGCACATCCACTGATACCAGCAGCGGAACTCTCAATCTCCAAAAAGATGATGAGGCAATTCAAAGTTCATCTAAATCAGGCCTGAACTATAATCCTGGCGGTACTACTGTGCCAGCATCAATGTCGCAAGAAACTAGTGTAATGAGTCAAGATCATTCTCCTACAAACCATCATAGTATTTCCTGTTCAGATGATATAGCCTCTGAAAATATTACCTCTCATGTTGGCGAGATCAATGGCCATGGATTCACCCCTATTGACATGTCAGGTACTGACTCTGAAGACTCCATTTCTCAATCCACTGACTCTGTGAAAGTCACACCTGTTGCCTTCGGATGCCAAGGTGAAGGATTAGTTTATGAAAGTAGAGATATTAGAGTTTCTCCTCTTGCTGCTGCAGGCATTGAAGCTGAAACAAAGATTAGAGTGACTTCCCTTGCTGTTACAGACAATGCCACTGAAACAGACAATAGGGTTACTGCCCTTACTGTTACAGACAATGAGACTGGAGAGATTAAAGAGACTCCCTTAGGCCATGAAACTGATGAAGATGAAGAAGTTTCTTCTCTTACTGCTACATGTCATGGAGCAGAGATTAGAGTTACTCGCCTTGCTGAAGAGGCATATACCTCAGATGCACAAACATTCAAAACTCCGTCTGACACAGTATTATGTGCCACAAATCTGTCAGACAGTAGACCATATATTATAGATGGTAATGCTGAACAACCTCAGACTGAAGAACCAATCAGAGAAGAGTTGGTTGCTGACGATAAGGCAACTTGTCCAGAGACGGTGAAAATTAAATATGTAACTGGTTCATGTGAGACATCTGTTAATGAAACAAGTATGACTTGTTCAACAGAAATTATGTCACCCAAAGGTGTTGGCTACAGTGCGTCAGACTATGATGATGAAGTAGGAGAATTTTTTTTGGGACATGGTGCCAATAGTCGTGAAATTTTTTCCAGCAACCGGTATGTTAATTCCGCTAATATCTGTGATAGCATATACTCTGAGGAATTTAAGCAGGAAATTCAAGAGGATTCCGAAGATAACATATCAGTTGCCAATGACGATGAGGAACCTTCAAATATTGATGCAATTAGTAATTTTGTTAGTGTAGATCATAACCAGCAAAATAATAAAGAGCATGGTGAAGACCTGCGAGACGAAAATATCAACACGATTTACAAGCCAATTCAAAGACCATTAGCATCTCCTATGCAAAGACCCTTAGTGTTGCCTACTTCCAAGCATGTCGGGGCTGATGCCAAACAAAGAACTTCAGTGTTACCCACACCTGAGTACATCCGGAGTGACTTTGTACAAAGAACGCCAGCGTCATCGATCACTGATTATAACAGAACTAATATGAGATCTCAAATGTCCACTCCCGGGCTTAATCCACGATTTTGTGAAAGTAGAAAAAAATTCTACTGCATTGTTCCGAAATGTGTTCAGAACTCGAACAGTGCTTCAGCCAGTCAGAGTAGCTGGCGTCACTTAGTGGGTGATATGAAGCTCGAGCAGTCGTCGCTGGTAGACCAGTGCTTCCAGAGAAAGGTCACGCCTCAATCTATTATCCAGATCATGCACGGTCGTAAGAAAACTGACCCCGAAGTGAAGAGTTTTATGAAGAAGTTATCACAGTCACCATGGATTGATGCTGGGAGTGGTGTGCCATGCCGCCCTTTTAATGAATGTGCTACAACATGAGATTTTATTCTGGATGTGGAATATCCCCGTATAATCAGGTATAATTGATAAAATGTGAGATTGTTGGATTAACCCATTTATGTTGTCAGGTATAGTGTTGCCCTAAATAATCGACTCCTTAATCACAGCAGAATTATGTGTAATTTTTCAGGATTTAGTCGGAAATATGGCTTGTTGCCATTCATCGGAAAGCTCTCACTGAGAGCTTTCCGATGAATGGCAATAAGCCATATTTCCGACTAAATCCTGAAAAATTACCCATAATTCTGCTGTGGTTAAGGAGTCGATTATCTAGGGCATAACTATAGTGTAGTATAGCTTTATAACAGTGTCATATTTGTAGTGTTGAGACGATTAGTCAACTAGTTGATGTTGACTAGAATTTCGGCGATAATCGATTAACAATCTCCTAGTCCTAGTAAAATGTGACACCTTTAATTATCACATAGAACCGCGTATACATGCACAGTTGTGATATCATCAGGCACAAAATAGTCAGCGCATGCACCGGAAGTGAGGATGCTTGTTGCCAAGCCTTGAAATAGTGTGTCTGTTATTTTTTCGACCCCGAGGGACCCACCACCCCATTTGTGCAAAAAATGTCCTCCAAAATTTTGGGGACCCACCCCCTTTCTCATGTTTTTATCAAAATTTCAGAGTTTTCTGGTGTATTCAGTATCTAACAACAATAATAAAGCATTGTGTAGGTACACTATATGTCACAAATCGCCCTAGACCCCATTATAGCCTTAATATATCGAGTGTGTTGTGTCTGACGGAGAACACTGGCCAGTGTAAATAGTGGTAAACAGGTCAGGGGTTCCACAATTATTTGTGCATGACCAAAGAACTCTTTAGTCTTATCCAATGGGGTGGGGGAGGGGAATTGTTTTTGGTTAGGTATACATAGATACATGTATATGGTTATTATACTGCCCGTTATTAGTCGGTGGGTATATAGTTGACGCCTCGAGCCGTCCGTCTGTACAAACATTTTGCATTATAACTCAAGAGTCGGTTGTCATATTTTGATGCCCTATGGCATGGTGACGTACCAGAAATGGGGGACGAATATGCATAATATCACGGGTTGTGACCATCAATGCCTACCAGAGTTATGGGCCCTGTTCGACTTTATGAAATTCAGTCCGTACAAAGTTTTTGCAATATAAGTAAAGTGTCGGTTGTCGAATTTTGATGTGGTTTGGTATGGTGATAGACCAGAATGAAGAATTGAATGTAATTTCTCAATGCATCTGAATGCATCACATTATTTCAGTTCATCTATTTGTAAGTGATAACAGTATACAATTAGTATTTTAGTTTAGTCTTGTTGAGCAGTAAAGCTCCAAGATAAAGTTCGGAAATTCAATGAGAATAGCGTCACCTTCAGTTGGGATTGTCTGAGCAGTAAACAGTAACGGTCATTCATCATAACCAATTCAGTTTTATTTGGATAATTGTTGCAAATTAACATTACTTGCAATCATTCAATATGAGAATAACCAGAAGGAAATTTATGAGATACCCTTTTCAATTTCATGTTATGCAACAATCAGGTTAATGATATCTAGTCATCATTGAGTATTCACCATGTAGTATCCAATTTGTGATACAGTTTTTTGGTTTTATTACTTTTATTCAGGTATACAACTGGGTAATATATTAATTTTGTTACTAAATATTTCTTCCGTTGATCATAAGTTTCCTGAACGCTATTACGGTGGTCCACTGTGAAGTGGTCCGAGATCCTGTGAAATCCTGAATGTTGCTAAATTTGAGGCTAAAGAGTCACTTTAGCTGCCTATATAGCCCTATACCAACAAGCATGGTACTAACATGCTTACAAACAACATTACATGGTCTGTACTTGTAAATTGTTTGAAAAAAACCCATTTTGGAAAAATATTACAAGCACAATTTTTTCGGCCTCTATATACAGAATTTTTTTGCAGACCCCCCCCCCCCCCCTGCCCAGAGGGTGAATTTAGTGATGATAGCGGGCTAGCATCACCAAATTCACCCTCTGGGGACCTCATTCTGCTTACACCTCAGCAGAATGAGGTTCCCAGAGGGTGAATTTGGTGATGCTATCCCGCTATGCGGGGTAGCATCACTAAATTCACCCTTTGGGGACCTCATTCTGCAAATGACAGACACGCTATTTCAAGGCTTGCTTGTTTCAAAGTCTCTCTGTACATATCGGTATTTATGACCGTCACTTTGCCGTGATCGCATGCGAACATAACTTCAATGCTGAAGTTTACTCCCAATATTATATGATACATGAGTGATGTTCATGATACTAATCTGTCACTATAGGCTGTCAGCATTGATAAATATAATGATAAATATGCATGTTTTATAAATTTATGATGACAAACAGTTGTTAAAATCGCATATCCAACATGTTGAAATGGGCAGATACTCCATGTCTAAGAAAATACTTTGACAATCCTGTGTTGGATTTTGTTCATTCTATATATATAGTAGGTATCGACTAGTAGTTGACTAAGGGCTGTCGACTACAAAATATCCTAGTCGTTTCAACACTACATATTTGCGCTCAAATATCATTGCAAAATCAGACTACAAAATGAAAAGCATCTGTAGATATGTGTAAACAGAGGTTTATTATATTGTTAAAAGTTGATCTAATACCGCTTTTAATTGCAGTTTCAAAAGACAACAGACATAATCTCGCCTCAAGCACAAGAAACTGTTTAATTTGGACATATATGGCATCCTGAATATCCCGAATATTAAAGGCCCGCTTAATTTTCGAGTCACCAAATAATTTTTTTATAGTGCCTTGATAAATGGTTTTAATAACAATCTATGCCATAAAATATCATTAAAATACTAAAATTCATCACCATTTGGAACATCTGTGTCTCAGAAGGTGCCCATAGAGTAATAGAAAATAGCTGAAATCATAAAAACATTTCCCCCCCATTATGGCTCCCAGAATGCAACTGAATTCAAACTTTTGTTTTATTTTCAATGGACGGGGAATAACTGTATATCTAAATATATAGAGTTATTCCCCTTCCATTGAAAATAATAGACTTTGTGCAGAAACTTGATCATAGAACTGATGTTGGTAACTCAACAAAAACAACATGTTCACAGTTTATTACATCGAATAAGTTTTTTAAAATACAATGTTTTGGAGATTCCTCTTTCAATTGTTATACAATATGGCATATATTTTTATACGCCCTTTTGAAAAAAAGGCCGTATTATAGTATTGGTCTGTCCGTCCGGGCGTCCGTCCGTTAACCTGTTGTCCGGATGATAACTTTAGTTAGAGTGAACCAAAATTAGTAAAATTTGGTATGTGGGTTTATTAGCCAAAAAGTAAGTTCAAGTTCGAATTTGGGTTCCGCCCGCCAATTTTCACCGGAGTTATGCCCCTTATTTGACGTTTTTTGACTTAGAAAATCCTTGAAATTTGTTGTCCGGATGATAACTTTAGTATAGTTTATCGGCATGAATCCAAATTTGGAATATTACTTTCTCCCACCAAAACACAGGTCAAGTTCGTACTTGGGTTCTGTCCGACAATTTTTGGCAGAGTTATGCCCCTTTTTCGACTCAGAAAATTCAGTTTTTCTTATGTTTTTTGGTTTCCGGATGATAACTCGATTTTGGAATGTTTATACGCAAAACCCGTTTTTTTGTGGATTACATATATCGAAATACAGCTCAAGTACGAATTTCGTTTTAATCCGATAATTTTTGCGAGAGTTATGGCCCCTTTTTTTACATAATTTGACTTAGAAAATCCCTGAAATTTGTTGTCCGGATGATAACTTTAGTTAGAGTGAACCGATTTCAATCAAATTTGGTATGTGGGTTTATTAGGAGAAAAGACAGCTCAAGTTCGAATTTGGGTTCCGTCCGCCAATTTTCACTGGAGTTATGCCCCTTATTTGACGTAATTTGACTTGGAAAATCCCTGAAATTTGTTGTCCGAATGATAACTTTACTAGAGCTTATCGGATTCAATGATAATTTGGTATTTTACTTTCTCCCACCAAAACACAGGTCAAGTTCAAATTTGAGTTCCGTCCGCCAATTTTTACCAGAGTTATGCCCCTTTTTTACCAGTTTCCGCCGACCCAAGATAGGGTGTATATTGCATGCCCAGCGTAGCTCTTGTATATAATGTGATCTGGGGGTTTGAAAATTAAGTGGGCATTTAAATAATTTTTCTTTGATCAAAATAGAACGACTTAGTGCCACCGCAGACGCTGCGATTAAAATCGTAAGTGGGGAAAATCGCAGGTCAAGAAAATTGACTTGCCCGCAGTCGTTACAGTGCTGTGATGTATGCAGCTACGATTTTATACACGTGATCGATAGCAAAATGTTATATCACATTCTCCGCATTATACAATTATATAGATATTACATGGCATGTATCTCAATTTTCTAAACTAACAAGTTGAACTTGAAAGTTCAAGTGAAATTGAATATTTTTTTATTTTGACATTTTTGTACCTGTCAACTCCACAGCTGTCCCAATTTCAACAATTGCGGCAGCCCTCTCGTCCTTGTCTGGGTAGGCATCTGATAGGCCTGCGCTCCCTGCCGTGCCACATCTGCACCAATGTGGCCTCGTTTTTGTAAGTTCAAGAAGTTTATGAACTGCGCCATTTTTGAATTTTTTCTTTTCGTGGTATTTACAGCATGACCAGTGCGACCATGGTCATGTGACAGCTATGATCACGCGCGTTGCCAAGGTGACGCCACGATTTTCCTTGTAAAAATCAAACATTGCTTGATCGCTATGATGCACATTGGATGCTCCACCTGCGATTTTCCCCACTTATGATTTTAATCGCAGCGTCTGCGGTGGCTCTTATACTGCATGAGGAAGTTCATGATATTAATCATTATCCTTATCAAACTATAATATTTGAATTTAGGATGTGTCAAACTTGTTTACTGTTCAGCTGGATGAGCTTCATATATACTGTATATTGATTTTCATCCACATACAGTAATGCTCTAAGTAATCCACTCCTTAACCACAGCAGAATTATGGGTAATTTTTCAGGATTTAGTCGGAAATATGGCTTGTTGCCATTCATCGGAAAGCTCTCGCCGAGAGCTTTCCGATGAATGGCAACAAGCCATATTTCCAACTAAATCCTGAAAAATTACCCATAATTCTGCTGTGGTTGAGGAGTCGATTACTTAATATAGAGCATTACTGTAATCTATGTTCACTATCAACACATTGGTGACTTGCTGGCAATTTAGATAAAAAAAGTTTCATCACAAAGTGATCAAATCATTATTATGCGTTCACATTTGCGGACCATAGACCATATATATGTTTTAGTCTTCCCACAGCAATCCCAGAAAGCATTTTCTTCTCACCCATCCAGAGCCCTCTGCTAAGAGGGACAAAGGATCAGAAAATACCCTTCCAGCAATACCTAGCATGGCAGAAAATTCTGAAATGTGATATATAAGGAATTTTTATATTATTTAGAAGTTACTTAGATAATTTGTGGTATATAATTGTTTTTTAACATGAAGTCTATCCTTGTAAATGTATTGAAATTGTACTGAAATTTCCTTCCATTTTTTGTCACTTTTAGCATTTATGCTTGCCTTCCAAATCTTCAAAGTCTTTTTAAGCGGGCGAACAATGCATAGTTACGTGAAACATCATCGCATGCCTCATAGAAGCCGATGTTAGTTTTGTGTCCCATTTGTTGATGTAAGTATGTTTTGGATCATATAATAAATAGAATCTACAACTCTACAACCCAGTTAATAGCATTACAAAACTCGTCCAGTAAATTAGGTCTGGACCTCGCCAAAGGCTCGGTCCAGACCTAATTTACTGGACGAGTTTTGTAAATTCCGCTATAAACTGGGGACCCGTTGTAGATCCTCTATATATACAACATATTCCATATTATATACCATTTGGAAGAGAAACAAAAAATATATATATTCCACCAGAATACGGAACTGCTGTCCACCAAGTGACAGAGATTCTCAGATTCACATCAAGACTTCCCCCCGTTATTTACCACAGAATGCATCATAATTCACAACTAAGAGTTATTCCCCTTCCATTGAGAATAATAGACTGGCAGTAAAAACCAGATCGAAATTAAGCACAGAATGTTGGTACGTTGACTAAAACAACATGTTCACAGTTTATTCGACCGGATAAGTTGATATGCAATGTTTTGGAGCTTCCTCTTTCAAATGGTATATAATATGGAATATGTTGTATATAATGTGATCTGAAGGTTCGAAAATTAAGTGGATCCTTAAAGTGATATGAAACACTCCAGTAGGAACAAAGCAGTTATTTTTTAAATATATATCCAAATTGACAACACACACCGTCATTGTTATATATTAATTAAATGCCGTGACTACCGATGGCGAAATCGTTTTCGTTAGTTCATCACCGATTATTGCGTCCCAAATGGAGACGTAAATACATGTATCTACAATTGAGCGTATTTTATACAATGTTTTCTATGGAGTGGTACGGTCGATTTGCTTGTGATTTTCGGGAATGTAAGTAGAATGCTACATTCCTCCAGTTGACATAGCGCCTGAGTACTTACATGTGAGTTTCACACACCCGAACAAGTCCGTAATATGTCTTTAAATGGTTTTCTCTCTAAGTTCACTATTTCCATTTCTGTTATATTTCTGAATAAAACTTCTCCAAATGCTATTTTCTTTTGTCAAGATTATATTGTGTCATTGATTACAAACTGTGATCTGCTAAATATGATGGTTTATAATATATATATATTATATTAATATTTATGGTTTATTATATTATTACATTAACTTGTTAATTTATCAAATATATTGCTTGTTATTGAATAAAAACAGATTATTTACATACAACTTGAAGAAGTTGATTGATGGTATAGTTTGGACAGTTGACACCCCATGGCTCGTATTCACCATCCAGGCGAGGCTTAACGTGAAGCTATCTGTAGTCGACGATCAGATAGACATCACACTGTTATAGGATTATCCAATCAAGGACATTTTTTCATCATCGAATATAGATTGACCACTATTGATCGCCTTCCCAGCTGTATGCATGCTTGGTCATTTAATTGGTTCATTATGAGCAGGGTTTTTGTGTTCTTTCTTGAAAATAAAGAGATGGGATGTATCCACCAGCCCAATTATATCGTTAACTCATGCTGTAGACAGATTCAGTCGGAATCTTGACTGCTAATTTTGGATATTATCCGGTCAGTTCACGATTTAGTCATGAGGCAGTGTCTATATGGCAAATAATGAAATATGATATATTGGGTCAATCATATCGACGACAGTACAGTAATGCCCTAAATAATGGCTTGTTGCCATTCACTGGAAAGCTCTCGATGAGAGCTTTCCGATGAATGGCAACAAGCCAAATTTTCGACTAAATCCTGAAAAGTTACCCATAATTCTGCTGTGGTTAAGGAATCAATTATTTAGGGCATTACTGTACCTTGTGCGCTCAGCTGCTTCCAAATAAACTACCCGGTTTATCAAATAAACTACCCGGTTTATCAAATAAACTCAGTTGATGAATACGAGCCCTAATATATCCAAGTTATAAATGACTGCACTGCCTCACCCAAGCAAAAATACTACAGGGTCCCAAGAATGTTCAAATGTTAGAAAATTCATACTCTCAGGTGCCTAATAATCTTGATGGCGGATATGGGTTAAAATTATTCTGATGCTTTAATATCTAATCAGTATAAGGAGTAAACAATGTGGTATTCATGCACTTAGTTCCTACTTTTGGTAAAAGAAAGACACCTAGATAAAAAAAAGTCATATTTTTCAACAATATGACTGCATGAGGTACCAGTCAGAGAATACGAACACAAGGGAATTCATAAACAAGATTTATCATTGAGAGTTGGTTTGGTTCACTGAGGTTTCTTGGAAATATGAAGTAGAATTTGAGAATTTTTTTTTTTAATTATTCACATTTACCAAAGACCATGAAAATGTTTGTTTTTGGTAAATAATTGCCATCTGTATAACATAGCATCACTTTGCCCAAAAACATCATACAGTAATGTCCTAAATAATCAACCCCTAAACCACAGCAGAATTATGGGAAATTTCCCATAATTCTGCTGTGGTTAAAGGTACTCAATCTGATAAAACTCCTCTCAATTACTATATCAATGGCTTCGGGGGTCAAAAATATTTGATTCGAGTCGAGGAAGTCACCCATCAAAGCTCAGATTTGTTAGATATCGATTTTAGAAATCTATTATTTTTCATTATCGGGAATACTTTCTGGCCCAGAACACAGTCAAAATTGCGTTATTATTACCACTTGATTTTAGAGTTATCCATCCTTGTCTGTTTGAATAGTGTTTTGGTGTACACATCTCGAGCAGATTACGAAATTGAATGCAATTATTACCGGTAGTACTCATCTCAAGAAAATAACAAATTTCAAAAATCAATATCTAATAACTCTGAGCTTTGTTTGATGGGTTCCTCGACTCGAATCAAATATTTTTTACCCCCAAAGCTAAAGAAATAGTAATATAGGACCCTCTGATCGGATTGTTGTTGTTGGAATCTGTTGAGATGGGGACCCTCTGATCGGATTGAGTACCTTTAAAGGGTCATATATTTCGGGCATTACTATAGCTAACTCAGCAGGACCCATCAACCCATTGAAGCACATTTATAATAGAAAGAACAATAGTCAATAGTCATTATAGTTTTAAGTACTGATAAGCATAAGAATTTCAACAAAGGGTCTGCCTCCTAATACTGTATTTTGCCTACACAGAATGCAAATAATCAATGCTATTGTAATTCAAAGGACTACTATTCACCAGCATTTATAGTGTTAAACCACCATCACCACCCCATATCTCCACTGTAATTCATTATTACACAAATTTAATATAAACTGAAGGAGTGCATAGTGGAAGAGAACAATAGACTTTATCTTTAATGTCTTGAGTACAGCCCACCGCACCATTATCAAAACAGGATCTGGATTCTGTTAAGACTGCGATACTAATGGCCATTGTGGTTACAGTAATGCCCTAAATATTTGACTCCTTAACCATAACAGAATTATGGGTAACTTTTCAGGATTTAGTCGGAAATATGGCTTGTTGCCATTCATCAGAAAGCTCTGAGTGAGAGCTTTCCGATGAATGGCAACAAGCCATATTTCTATGTTCTATGAATCTAATTTCATGACTGTTAAGAAACAAAACATTTATAGAATATGACTACAGAAATATTCTGTCGTTTTGAATTCGCACACGGAATGTATGAATTCAAAGTGCTTGAATTAAAAACTGAGCGAAAAATACTACAATGTTAATTTAAAGGCCCACTTAATTTTCGAACCCCCAGATTACATGTACATTATATACAACATATCCCATATTATATACCATTTGGAAGAGGAACCAAAAATATATATATTCCACCAGAATACGGAACAGCTGTGGCCTTGGAGTGTCTACCAAATGATAGAGATTCTCAGATTCATTCCAAGACTCCCCCCCCCCCCCTTGTCAACCCATAATGCATCAGAATTCAAACTAAGAGATAGAGTTATTCCCCTTCCATTGAGTATAATACGTTTATGGTACAAGCCGGATCAAAATTAAATACAGAACACAGCTTGGTACCTCGACAAAAACAACATGTTCCCAGTTTATTCGACTGTATCAGTTAATAATACAATATTTTGGAGCTTCCTCTTTCAAATGGAAAATAACATGGAATATGTTGCATATAATGTGATCTGGTGATTCGGAAATTAAGTGGACCTTTAAATGTATATTGCGATTCGGCTCACACAATCACACAAAAATCATGCAATCCAGAGGTGATACGAGCTAATGAACCAGCATTAACCCTTTACCCAACAGAAGGGGCCTGTGCCAATGCATTCTCTTATATATGCGAGTCGACCATAGGTCGCCTCGCATATATAAGAGAATGCATTGGCTTAACACATTAAAAATTATAAAATTGTTAAAGAATGTAAGAAAAAAGGGTAAATTTTTTTTTTTTTAGGCCAATGCATTCTCTTATATATGCGAGGCGACCTATGGTCGACTCGCATATATAAGAGAATGCATTGGCACAGGGCATAACTGTAACTATCACAATGTGGTCAAGGAGCCGGATCCAATGATATCCATATTTGTATGGTTCTATTGAGACAGACCAAAGATATTTTAGGCTGTTGAAGCTTTATTTGGCCGGTTTGTTGGGTAAAGGGTTAACAAAGACAAACCCATTTACACATCGTGTCGTTCTGTGTTTATTACACGCTTTGCGTCCTAGAATTCGTGCATTAAAATACAGGATGAGAAGGTTTATTTAGGCTCATACAGGGCGTGTTTGTCATGTGTGATGATTCTTTTATTTAGTTCCAGTTTCATGGTTGAGGCGAACGCCATGTATGTCATTTTACGTCAACGAGATGCGTAATGAACGTACGTTTGTAAATATGGAACAGCAATAACACTGTACTTCTAGGAACAAGCGTGTAATAATAGACTTTATAGTACAGTCTGGATCAATATTAATCACAGAACACACCTCAGTACCTCGACAAAAACAATATGTTCCCATTTTATTCGACCAGATCAATTGATAATACAATGTTTTGGAGCTGTTTTCTACGCTGTAATACATTATTACACTGATACATGGATCGATACATGTAAGCATACAATATCAAATTAGGATTTGGCTCTGCGATACTCTTGATTATAGCCCACATAATTGAAGCTATATTGATGCTGACAGCGATAATAGTTAGGCATTGATATGGTTAACCCTTTCATGATGTTTTTATGGCATTGCCAAATCAGAATTATTAGTATCAGTTAAATAAAAACTTACATTCAGTGCCAAGTCCGATTTTTGTATCAACCCATATTTCCTTGATCATTTTTCAAATGTCATGATTATAATAATGTGATACATTGATGGAAAGAGCTCTTTCCATCAATGTATCACATTATTATAATCAATAAATTTGAAAAATGATCAAGGAAATATGGGTTGATACAAAAATCGGACTTGGCACTGAAAGGGTTAAACATCCACATCTCCTCTATAGCCTTTATCTTGATATCTTCAGTACAGCACACTGAATCATTATCAAAACAGGATCTGGTCTCTGATACTAATGGCCTTCAGTTCTAATGGCATTGGAATGGTCTATTATTCTAATGTAGGGATGTTAGGATTAACACAAGAAGCCGATAAATAGATAAACAAACATGAATTATGAATTCCAACACATTCATTTTAGGCATATTATAATTTCAAGAATAAGTGTAAGGTTGATATATATGTGTACAGTAATGCTCTACATGTAAATAAATAAAATAATCGACTCCTTAACAACAGCAGAATTATGGGTAACTTTTCAGGATTTAGTCGGAAATATGGCTAAATCCTGAAAAGTTACCCATAATTCTGCTGTGGTTAAGGAGTCGATTATTTAGAGCATTACTGTATGTGTCGAACAACTTCTTTTAAAAATGAATGATTGGGAATCATGAGTATGAAGATTATCAATGGCCTGCAAGCAAACAATCCCTCACCCCTATCAGATAACATGTAAGTGTAGGTTACAGTGAAGTAATTGAGGGAGGGCGCCCTCCAACGGATTTTGGACCAGGATGGAAGAGAGTACTAAATACATACTGTTCCCTGATTGGTTAATTGGATAGTTTATATTTATAGATAAAATACGAAGGAAATCATTCCTGCTTGAATTAAAAAAATTCGGCGAGAGCTTTCCGATGAATGACAACAAGTCATATTTCCGACTAAATCCTGAAAAGTTACCCATAATTCTGCTGTGGTTAAGGAGTCGATTACTTAGGGCATTACTGCACTTTACCCCTTAGAACTGTTCAGTTTCCATATCCCCTAATTTGCAGAAGATAACATTTATAATGGAGGTGACTTAATGGGTTTTCAACCGGGGAACTTTAATCTGATTCTAAGTCTCCCATAGAAGTTGAGACCTCGTCAGAATGTGGTTGCCAGAGGGTGAATTTGGTGATGCTAGCCAACTTTGCGGGATAGCATCACTAAATTCACACTCTGGGGACCTCATTATGCACATGTCAGACACACAATTTCTAGGCTTGCCTACAAATGAATCAATAGGAATCAGCAGAGTGTCCTGTCATCAAGTAGTTAACATGGCGTGACCTGAACACATAAATCCCTGTATTTCTTTGTGGTTTGACAGTATCCCAGACTTGAGACCTGAACACATAAATCCCTGTATTTCTTTGTGTTTTGACAGTATCCCAGACTTGAGACCTGAACACATAAATCCCTGTATTTCTTTGTGTTTTGACAGTATCCCAGACCTGAACACATAAATCCCTGTATTTCTTTGTGTTTTGACAGTATCCCAGACTGAACACATAAATCCCTGTATTTCTTTGTGGTTTGACAGTATCCCAGACCTGAACACATAAATCCCTGTATTTCTTTGTGTTTTGACAGTATCCCAGACCTGAACACATAAATCCCTGTATTTCTTTGTGGTTTGACAGTATCCCAGACCTGAACACATAAATCCCTGTATTTCTTTGTGTTTTGACAGTATCCCAGACTGAACACATAAATCCCTGTATTTCTTTGTGTTTTGACAGAATCCCAGACCTGAACACATAAATCCCTGTATTTCTTTGTGGTTTGACAGTATCCCAGACTGAACACATAAATCCCTGTATTTCTTTGTGATTTGACAGAATCCCAGACTTTAATGGCATCTTGAGACAGAGGTCTAATTACCCCCATGAAATCAACACTTTGATTCCATAGACCCTATCAATATACATGTAGCATATGCCCACAAGCCTGAACTTAGTGTGCCTGTCAATTCCAGAATGAGATCCCCAGAGGGTGAATTTAGTGACGCTATCCTGCATAGCGGGCTAGCATCACTAAATTCACCCTCTGGGAACTTCATTCTGCTTAGGCCTCGTCTTCTCTGGAAAGTTTCTTAATTATCAAATTTCTATAGAAACTTCTTTACATAGATTCTATTTCGTTTTTAGTTTAGTTTCTCTAAATCCCCAAATTGGCAGATGACACATTGCATAATCGAGGTTCCCAACAGGTGTACATCACAAAGTTCACCATTTGGAAACTTCACTCTGACTCTATGTCTCCCACAGCAGATGAGGCCATGCATAATTAGGTCCCCAGAGGGTGAATTTAGTGATGCTAGCCCATTATGGGGGATAGCGTCACTAAATTCACCCTCTGGGGACCTCATTCTGCAAATGACAGGCACACTAAACTCAGACTTGTATACCTAGGAGATCCACAGTGAAGTGGTGAGAGGGTGTTCCACAGTAGGTTTTTTTTATTACACTCCATTGGAACTGGATCAAATTTCAGAAGGCTTGTTTACAATAGTGTACTGGGTCAAGGTGTTAACCTCTCAGGTGAGAGTCCAATTATCAACATGAAATTAACACTCTGTAAACAACCAAGTCTTGAAATAGTGTGTCTGTCATTTGCAGAATGAGATACATTATTAAAGGTACTCAACCCGTAAAGAGGGTCCCCATCTCAACAGATTCCAACAACAACAATCCGATCAGAGGGTCCTATATTACTATTTCTTTGGCTTTGGGGGTAAAAAATATTTGATTCGAGTCGAGGAACCCATCAAACAAAGCTCAGAGTTATTAGATATTGATTTTTCAAATTTGTTATGTTCTCGAGATGAGTACCAATAACTGCCGTAATCTGCTCTGGATGTGTACCTCAATTCTATTCAAACAGACAAGGATGAATAACTCTAAAATCAAGTGGTAATTTTAACGCAATTTTGACTGAGTTCTGGGCCAGATAGTATTCCCGATAATGAAAAATAATAGATTTATAAAATCGATATCTAACAAATCTGAGCTTTGATGGGTGACTTCCTCGACTCGAATCAAATATTTTTGACCCCCGAAGCCATTGAAATAGTAATTGAGAGGAGTTTTATCGGGTTGAGTACCTTTAACCCTTTCAGTGCCAAGTCCGAATTTTGTATCAATTTTTCAAATTTATTGATTATAATAATGTGATACATTGATGGAAAGAGCTCTAACAGCTCTTTCCAACAATGTATCACATTATTATAATCAATAAATTTGAAAAATGATCAAGGAAATATGGGTTGATACAAAAATCGGACTTGGCACTGAAAGGGTTAAACATCCACATCTCCTCTATAGCCTTTATCTTGATATCTTCAGTACAGCACACTGAACCATTATCAAAACAGGATCTGGTCTCTGTGATACTAATGGCCATTGTGGTTACTTCACCTCCTTCCGTTTCATTATTTTCATTGCCCCCCCTCTTCCGGCGCCCCTGTATATAACTATTATACCATAAGCCCACACAATATCAATGATATTGAAATGCTGATAGACACTATGTGTAGGCATTGATAGGGTTAAACACCCACATCTCAACTACAGTAATGCCCTAAATAATTGACTCCTTAACCACAGCATAATTATGGGTAACTTTTCAGGATTTATATAAATTATGGGCAACTTTTCAGGATTTATATAATTATTATATCATAAGCGCAACAATATCAATGCTATTGAAATGCTGACAGACACTATGTGTAGGCATTGATAGGGTCAAACACCCACATCTCAACTCAGAAGCCTATCAATAAATGGCCACTGCGGTTACTTCACTTCCTTCAGTTTCATTTCAATGATGTATGTGACTATTTATATAACTATTATACCATAATTATTAACAAACCAAGCTTGGGTGTAAAATGTCAATCTTCGCAACAAAATATGTAACAGTTATCCTCTGTTCGATGTACATGTACATTTACATCGTGATGTTCTATGAATCTAATTTCAGGACTGTTAGTCTGTTAAGAAAAAAAACTTCTGTCGAATATGTTTTTTGCAGAAATATTCTGTCAGTTTTTAATTATAAAATTGCCCGAAATGTGTTATTTATCAACATGTTGTTCAACGAAATTTTGCCTTATTATCAATACAAAGCCTCTTGATTTTAGAGTTATCCATCTTAATCCGCAAATTGGTCTGAGACCTTCGGTTCAATGACTTTTTACTGGACCACCAATAAGTCTCAATGGTAAAAAATAATAGATTTCAAAAATTGATATCTAATATCTGAGCTTTGATAGGTGGGTTCCTCGACTCGAATCAAATATTTTTTACCCCTGAATCCAAATAAATAGTAATTGAGGGCATTTAATTGGATTATGCATCTTTAATTACAAGTAAGGTAGGTAAATCATACCAAAAATAAAAACAGGATTGCTCAGCTATACTCGTGACTATAGCGACACAACTTATAAATTAGCCCTCTGTGCTGTCTTTCCTTTATCTGTAAAATTTACAATGTCGTGGTATGGCGAAGCAGCTAAAATGACGCTAAACCTAAAGCTTTAAAATCAGTATCATAAATCAAACAACTACTAAACATGGGAATTAATAAGGTTAAAACACCACCCCATCTCCTCTGTAATACATTATTACAACAGGAATTAATATGCTTAACCCCCCCCCCCCCCACATCTCCCATGTAAAACATGTTACACTGATACATGGACAGTTCATGTAAGCGTAGAATATCAAATTAGGATTTGTCTCTGCGATACTCTGAGATTATAGCCACAAAAATTGACTCCACCCCCAATAATATTTAATCCTATAGGATTAAGTATTATTGGGGGTGGGTGGGGCGGGGGGGTCGGAAAAAAGTGCCATGACAGTAGGCTGAATTTTTTTTTCCCCGCCTCTTGTGTACCCACCACCCCCCCTATTTGAAGGAATTTTTTTTTTTTTTCCAATTTCATGCGGGGTACCCACCCCCTTTTTACCTCCAAATCCAGCCAAATCACCCCTTATTTGAAGGAATTTTTTTTCCAATTTCATGCAGGGTACGCACCCACATTTTACCTAAAAATCTGTAGTCTCACACCATTTAGGCTTGGTATTTGTTTCAGTTATAAAGTCTGAGAACTGTTAAGAATCGTATAAACCTGCAGCACCTATTGTTATCCTGTTTGTTTTTGTTTATCAATTGACTCATGACTTGTAAACAAGTTATATGAACATTTTACCATATTTCCAATGCTTGTCTGTAATCACTTCAAATACAACTGTATCGAAAATATAAAATAAAAATTTAGGCAAAACATTTATGCTAAATAGTAATGGACCCACACGATCTTATACCATCAGACAACATGGCGTTTAACAGATTGATCAGCATTCATATGGCTTTGATGTGAAATTGTGTCCAAAAAAAATTTAATTAAATTAAAAATTAAACTAAAAAATCAAACAAAAATCTGGATGTGGCTTTAAATAGCATTCAATACTTTCTAGCATGATGAGATTTCCATGTTTTGGTTACAATACACCAAATACAAATTAGTAGAGTGATTTCCCCTGGCACTACCAAGCTAGGATCAGCTGAATGGTCAATGCTACATGGATGAAAAGTGCACGAAAAAATGCACAAATGTGTTTCCCGTCGAGAAACATCAAATATAACCACATGGTAAACGGTTATGGCTGTGCAAATGGCGAATAATTTATGGGAGGTGTTTGTGTTTTTTTCGATGTCATTTTTTCTCAATTTTAAGGGTAGTGTGACGTTTGTCAAGCTGCAGTGTGATTTACCACGTTCACAAGTACTTTTGGGCCAATTTCTGTGTGTCTAAAAGGACGTTCTTTAATTTCAAATACTCGTGCAGGGTCAAAGCTTTCCTTCGAATACAGGCCAGCGGGATTTGTTAACACTGAGGCCTATGTAAATCATTTGGTGTATTGTAACCTTTTGCCTCTTATGCTGTCTGATCAGGTCTAATGATTAAACATTAATGATATAAATGAATAGCTTTATTCATTTTTATTTACTTTAATCATGGGTGTCATAACTGTCCATTTTCATCTTGAACCAGTGACGTTGGTACTTGACAATGTGATCTGATGCAAAAGACGAAATTGTGAGTGTTGGTTAGTAACCAGGATTTCTGAGAAGCATTATGCCTATATCCACACTAACTACCCCCCTAAGCCCTGACCTAAGTGTCATACATACTACATGTATAACAATGATGCTGAACACTTTGAGGCAATTATATTGCAGAAATGTTGTAAGAGGAAAAAACTGTGACCACTTGGAAAAAAGTCACCCACCCACCCCGGCCTACTGTATGGAAAAAAGTGAATGACCCCCCCCCCCCCCCCCCCCCCCCCAAAAAAAATTCTGGGGCCCTGAGATTGTAGCCCACACAATTGAAGCTATATTAATGCTGACAACGATAATAGTTAGGCATTGATATGGTTAAACCTCCACATCTCCTCTACAGGAGAAAAATAGCTTTTTATGTTTACCCATACCATGTATGGTAAACATAGTGTCGTTGTCCGGATTGACCACTCGTCGTTCGTCCGTCCGTCTGTCCGTCCGTCTGTCCGTCCGTCTGTCCGTCCGTCTGTCCGTCCGTAGACACTTTACGTGTAATGCGATAACTCAAACATTTTTTACCTGATCAAAACCAAATATTGTATATGGGGTTTTCAGCCCAAAATACAGATCGAGTTCGAATATGGGTTTGATCCGACTTTTTTGTACAGAGTTATGGCCCTTTTTCGACTTAGAATTCACGCATTCTGCCATAACTCAAACATTTTTTATCTGATCGGAACCAAATTTGGTATGTGAGTTTCTCGGCCCAAAATACAGATCGAGTTCGAATATGGGTTTGATCCAGGTTTTTTTTACGGAGTTATGGCCCTTTTTCGACTTAGAATTCATTAATTCTGCCATAACTCAAACATTTTTTATCTGATTTGAACCAAATTTGGTGTATGAGTTTCTCAGACCAACATACAGATTGAGTTCGAATATGGGTTTGATCGGATTTTTTTTAATGGAGTTATGGTCCTTTGACCTATAATTCACACATACATGTACTTCGATAAATCAACCATTTTTCATCTGATAGGAACCAAATTTGGTATGTGAGTTTCTCAACTCAAAATACAGAACGAGTTTGAATATGGGTTAGATCCAATTTGTTATACCAGAGATATGGCCCTTTTTAAACTAAGAATTATCCAGATTATAACCCAAGTAACTTACAATTAATGAATACCTGCTTCTCTGTGAGCAAGATAAAAGACAATATAGTTTATTGCTTTGAGAGTTATTTATACCGGGTAGCCCTCATATGTTAGCTCTGTATAAGAGACACAGATTAGTGAATTATTGGATAAATTGATTTAGCTATCTTTTTAACCACAACTTAGCCATGTGAATTTATTTAACTAGACCAATGGAGCTCTCTAAGTCCTTGGATGATGGGACTACATTGGATCAAACAGGGCAGAGATAGGTGATTTAACCCCTTTTACCCATTCCATGTCTTTTAACCTTTTCCATTAAATAAATAATTATAATATTTTGATATCTCACATGGCAATTTGCAACAACATGAATAGAACTGCTTACACTATGATAGTGGTGACAGGCTCTAGAGTTTAGATGTTATATTAACCCTTCTATATTGACTCATACATTCCAATAATTTGTGTTATTACTGGTTATTATGTACATTTGTCATATACTACTTTAGATCATAACAGTATACTCTATAATTCAACATTAAAAGATTATGATTCTGATCATAACAATTTACTATCGCCAAGGGATGGGTTAAACATCTGCCGATCGTGATCGGCCTCTCGTTATAGTACAGATAATCACAACGAATTAAGAACAGGATGTTTTCGGCAATACCCTCACTCAATATATATATAGCCCACACAACATGTACAGAATCAATGCTATTGTAATGCTGACTATTTGTGGGCATTGATGGGGTTAACCCTTTGAGTGCCAGGTTCGATTTTTGTATCAACCCATATACCCTGTGCCAATGCATTCTCTTATATATGCGAGTCGACCATAGGTCGCCTCGCATATATAAGAGAATGCATTGGCCTAACAATTTTTCATCATTTGTTATTATTTTTTACAATTTTTTACAATTTTAATAATTTTGTTTAAATCTAAAAAAAAAAAATGGTTTTTATTTTTTTAGGGCCGATTTTACAGACCGTAAATTAGGGCCGATGAGATCGGCCCCTGGCACTGAAAGGGTTAAACATTCTTGTCTCCCTTGTAAGAGAAGAATAGCCTTTATGGTACAGGCAGTCATTCCGAAATCAAAATAGGATTATATCTGCAATACCCTCACTCAATATATATAGCCCACACAACATGTACGGAATCAATGCTATTGTAATGCTGACTATATGTGGGCATTGATGGGGTTAAACATTCTTGTCTCCCTTGTGAGAGAAGAATAGCCTTTTATGGTACTGATAATCATACCGAAATCAAAATAGCATTATATCTGCAATACTCTCTTTTGCCCATACAACCTGTATAGAATCAATGCCATTGTTAAGCAAACTAATGTACAGTAATGCCCTAAATAAACGACTCCTTAACCACAGCAGAATTATGGGTAATTTTTCAGGATTTAGTCGGATATATGGCTTGTTGCCATTCATCGGAAAGCATAATGCTTGTTGCCATTCATCGGAAAGCTAGTCGGCTTGTTGCCATTCATCGGAAAGCTCTCACTGAGAGCTTTCCAATGAATGGCAACAAGTCATATTTCCGACTAAATCCTGAAAAATTACCCATAATTCTGCTGTGGTTAAGGAGTCGATTATTTAGGGCATTATTGTACGCAGTCAGTGCTGGAAATGAACGTAGGGTTAAACCTCCACACATCTCTCCCCATCTAGATGATCAATAAAGCCAATGCCATAACCAGATTAGAACTGACATTCCTCAATACCAAGTATAAAGAAATATCCATAGGACAATGTCATGGTTACAATAGACAGACATTAGTGCTGGCCAGTTCTCAGACTGTTATTCTGTCAATTGTCAAAAATAAACTGAGAAATGCAAATTCAAATTTAACTGCGGTTCATTGCAATTGTCTCCATAACTTAGTCATTTTGCATAATGTTAATTACTTGGTTTAGCAGATTCTTTTTCTGCATGTTGGGTCAATCATGAAATAACTTTTGATACTCTTGTGTACTGAAACCTGAAAATGTTTTATTTTAATTGATTGGCACATAATTATACCACAGTTTAAAAAAATTAAGGCTGCATATACCATATAACCAAGTTTAAAGTAAAGCTCCACATACAGCAGTTTAAAATAAGGCTTCAATTTGGCTCTGCAGTCTATAATTATAATATACAACCAAACATGTGCAAAATATTTTTAAAACAAACTTTTCAAATAGAATCCCATTCAATGGTTCCCATCAGATTCCAACAACAACAACAACAACATTTTTAGAAATGCTGCTTCAGTTATCAGAATCGATTTAATTGCCCAAAACTAATGCTAACCACTGTCAAATATAGTATAAAATTGCCCGAAACTTGTTATTTATTAACACGTTGTTCAACAAAATTTGGCCTTATTATCAACACAAAGCCACTTGATTTTAGAGTTATCCATCTTCATCCGCAATTGGTCAGCTTTTTACTGGGCCACAAATCAGTCTCGATGGTGAAAAATAATAAATTTAAAAAACCGATATCTAAATACTCTAGAGCTTTAATAGGTGGGTTCCGCGACTGGAATCCAAATAAATAGTAATTGATCGGATTATGCATCTTTAACAAAATAGAACAGTTAGCTAGCTATTATCGGGTCTCTTAAAGGTGTACTGTACACTAAATATGGCCATTTATGGGACCATCTCCTTTTATACTCAACAGAATATATGCAACAAATAAATGAATTTGAGCCATGGATGAGTGAAAAATACACTTGTGTGCTCTATGAGCAATGCAAACAACATGGTAATTATAATGAAAATGAATTTATGACTCCAGTCATAAATTCATTTTCATTATAATTACTATGTTGTTTGCATCGTTCATAGAGCAAATGAGTGTATTTTGCACTAATCCATGGCTGATATTAATTCATTTGTTGCATATATTCTGTTGAGTATAAAAGGAAATGGTCCCATAAATGATTGTGTATACAGTACCCCTTTAATATAATTTTGTGCCATTCAATGTGATCTTTTATGCACAACTCCATAAATATATATTTATTTTTTTCTATGAGAGTTCCATTTATAATCATCAGAGGATGGTATGTATTAAATTTGATAGGAAAATCCATTTACCCCAATAAATCAGTGACTAAATCATCATTTTTGTACACAAACGATGTTAAGGTCCATTAATAACGTCCACATAGAATGTCTAAAATGCAGAGGTGGTGGAGTTGTGGCAGGTGTCCATATGTATGGGGCACCATTCTTTTATTTATTACCTATTTTGTGTTATCACAAAATCTAATATATGATATCATAAAAGTGTATGCATTTAGTGATATCACATATTTTATTTATGATATCATATATTCATTTTGTGATTCACTTATTCAAATTTGTGATATCAGCAAATGTTCATTTTGTGATATCAATAATTCTGATGAAATGACTATTTGAAATATTTTTTTATATAAAATGAATTTGTGATATCACAAAATTAAATTATTGATATCACTAAATGCCTTCTATTTTATGATATCATATATTTGATTTTATGATATCTTAAATTCATTTTATGATATCACTATTCACTAATTTGAATTTGTGATATCATATATTCATTTTGTGACATCAATAAATACTAATTATTTTTTGATATCACATATTCGATTTTATGATATCACTAATTCACAGATTCATGGGGCGCTGTTCTTCTAATTATTATCTATTTTATAGTGATATCAATAGTTAATTTTATGATATCACAAATCGAATATATGATATCAATAAATATTTTATTATATAACAAAATTATTTTAAGATATCACTTATTCCAATCTGTGATATCATAAATTCTGTTTTTTCTATCACAAAATCTAATTATTGATATCACAAAATAGTAAGCATTTATAGTGCTAACCTCAGTTATTCCATTTTCTCTATCACAATTCAATTTCATGATATCACAAAATGAATTTATGATAGCACAAAATCGAATTATTGATATCACTAAATGCTTACTATTTTGTGATATCAATAATTCGATTTTGTGATATACAAAAATTAATTTATGATAATCACAAACCATTTTGTGATATCATAAAATATTTAATGATATCATATATATTCCATTTTGTGATATCATATATTCATTTATTATAATTTTTTATAATGCTATCATAAAATGAATTTTTGATATAACTAAATATGTACGGTAATAAATAGAAGAACAGCGCCCATACATAATTACATACTAGTATGCACCCCACACACACTTTTTTTCACCAATCATGGGTACCTTACAAAGGGAGCTCACCATGTGGCAAAGTTTGCCATCAACATTGATTTGGAACTGTCAAAGTTATTACCGTATACAATAGTTGAAATTGAACCTACATGTATTTTTCAAAATATTCCCGGACCCCTCGCGTCATCTTGTGATGTTACCAGTGGCACTCGAAGCATTGAGACTATAGTGACGATGATGGTATACAGCTAGAGTGAAACAATTAAAAAACAAATATGGTCGAAAATGCATTTTAATTTCATTCGTTTTCATTACGGGCACATGCAGCACAAAACTGCATTTTTCCGGTGATGAATTTGACGCAAAATTTAACCGAATTTAGAACAATCCAAACATCCATATCAAAATTTTAATAAGAATGGATGAAAACTCTTTATTCTCATTATCATCAGTGTTTGCTAATGATAACGTGAAAACAACGAGATTGAATAGGCCTACAGGTGATGATTAAAATAATTAAACAGGAAAAGTAATTTTAATTTAGCTATCTTTATCCTATCTGTAAAAACGAGCACCTGTCGTACCAAGACTGTTGTACTTGTAGCAAAATTTATAAATTATTCAAATACCGAAAATAATCAAACGAAAACTCATCCTTCAGTTGATGTTATCTTTGGCACTCGAAGTGTTAAGACTAATTGATATACGTGTAATTATCAAAGTAAACACCGCCCAATGACGATTGATCAATAAACAGCCGCACGTTCTATTTTCAGACATTGCGCTAAACCTCGTTTCTTATAAGTTCTATTGGCGATGATGACGTTTTGTGATTACCGACGTCGCGTGACCACTCGAAGCATTCCGCAATGAGTATGTTAGCGAGTGGGTTGTGTCTCCATGTTTTTGTGACATAATTGACTATTTCTGCGGATTTACGACGTTACATCTCCCACATAAGGTTTTATTGCATTCTTGGATATTTATCAAGGTTTGTAAAAATGAAATTAGGCCTCGATCGGGTTTTATAGATGGATATTTTTCGCTTTTATTTGCGCACAGAACAACGTCTGCATCGAAGTTCAAGTAAGAAATGGCGGCAAAATGTGGGGCACATGCTTTTGTTTGGAGTTTTTCTGGGTCATGCATCACATGACAACATAATTAATTATAGGTGGCATATGGAATAAATAAATCCGTTGCATTGGGCGTTGCATTATTGTCGTGTATAAAACTAAACAAAGTAAGAATTTCTCACTGTAGTTGCTTTTTAATTGAGGCGATAGAGAGTTGCGTTGGCGTTATTTTCGACTTTGTTCGAGAAAATGTGAGGCAATGTCATTTGGGATTACCATTATTTATCAGTTCAGCTATAGTCTGTTTTAATGTTCCGACATCCTTGTTTGATAGACATGTTTATTGTTTCATCATATTGTTACATGATTTCAATAGAAAGGTCACTCTGTATTGTTGACTGAATCCACACTATCCTGCCAAAATCTGAACTATTATTATAATAATAATATAATAAATGTGATAGCCATTCAATTATTCACTCAAATCATGCAATCTCATTATTAATTTATTGTCAGTGTCACTAAAAGTGTTATTGTTATTATATTGTTAACTAAATATGAAGATTCCAAAGTCAAAGATGAGAATTCAGATTGTAATTTGTATTTGTTTATGCAGGGTTTCCACTAGGGTTCAGTTGGGGTTAGGGGAATGGTAGATCATGCATGGATCTCTACTCTGGCTATGCCCATAGATTCATGGCATGATCTAGTGGAATGGTAGGCTACTATAGCTGTCCGCAGAAATAAAATATAATATGCATGAACAAAATAGTTTGGGATATTCCCTGTGGGTGGGGTTATAATGAATGTTATGAAGTTCCCCAGACTAGATATAATGTCACCCACTGCAGTTTGGCAATCGACATCAACAGAATCTATCGTGCTTTTTGTTTTTGACACTTTGACTTTAACAATTGCATTGTCGTATTGGTCGGGGAGGGGTTGTGAACTGTCCCAAGGCACCACCCCTGAACATTTCATACACTTGGATGAGACTGGTATGCTCTGGGAGTGTTGTCCCGTAAAAGGGCTTAAGAACCATCGGCACATCGGTGATTTGTATAATCACAAATTCCATAGTCTATACCGCGTAACAGACAAATACTTTAATTTTATAAAATGCACGGCTTGAAACTATACACAGAAACACGTGTGTTTCCGGTAGGTGTATGTTTTTCCGGTAAGTGTGATCGATCGGCGTACCGTGTACCAATGTTTATACTTTGCGTAATGTGACTTTGACCGATATTGAGCTCCGCGTAAAGCATATATTGGTGTTCTGGAGATAATATATAAAAAAAAAATGATACAACCGTGAGGAATTTTAGGGGCGGGCGCCTATGATAAACAATTAATCTTTTTTGAGGGGCCTAATTTAATTAAAGGAATATTATTCTGAAAAATGTTTATTATGTTCTTTCAATATACCAATATTATATAATTAAAATGTCCAATTTGCCCAAATAATCTTGTGTTTGATCTCTAATTTAGTTTTTATAAAAAAAAATCCGAAGATCTTATGTTGTAGACGAAGTCACGTGAGCTTTCCGATGAATGGCAACAAGCCATATTTCCTGAAAAATTACCCATAATTCTAATGTGGTTAAGGAGTCGATTATTTAGGGCATTACTGTAGTATACATGTTCCTCAGTCTGTTCTGAGACTGAATGAAATTTGGTATAAATGGTACCGGTATGTTTTGAGAATTGCCACCAGGACTACCAGTACTGTACATAAAAAGAGGGCCAATGAGTGGACATTATTGTCACATATTTAGCATTCTCCATCCTTCAGTTATATATTCTTCTTGTTTAGGCCATTCAGCAGAGATTCCTTGTTTCTCATCAGCGCCCGTTCCCATTTTATCGCCCGCCCCAATTATTTTTGTATTTTATAAATGATCTATGTTGCACAGACACGAAGACATAACGGTAAGTAAATGCACCGAGTCCGTAACGCTTCCATTTAAGATCGATATGGAGTGTGCCTCTACCGGAAATGTCGTTCCGGTGTTGGGAAACAGATGTCGACAGGGAACACCGTGTGCCCAACATAACTATCACAAGTACAACGTACTCTGGGAACACCTGATCGCAATTTGATGCATAATAAATTTTAAACATAATATCTTCGACTTGTTTTATTCTATTTTCACGAAAAGTAATAATAAATGGGGTGATAAATATATATAGAACTATAAATAAGTTAAAATTAGCCACTTTCTCGTGGCAAGTGAGGTACACATATTTATGATATCTGAGTACGAACGTCGGAGTGTTGCCCCTATGATATTGAGATAATCGCTGACCCGTCAACAAGTAAATAACATGTTTATATTGTTCAATGTCAAACCCCATGTTATGTCCTGGTAATATTTTTATAGGAATGATACGTACCTAGTTTCATGAATCAGAATATAATCATTTGAAATCTCCATTCTTGTTCCTGCTGATGTCTCGTGATCCTATCTGGTCGGTTCTTATATTTTAACAATACTTAACTTTTATAAATGATTTTAATATGCATAGTGTGTCAGGGTATCTGCCACTATCTGGTGATTAATTTCTACCATGGTCCCGTGATCAGTTATTGATATACAAAATATATGCGCATGACATGGGGTAGGTATTATATTTATTGTACACCATGTTTTAATATCAATAAATGACTCCATTTTAATATTGTCATCCTAGCTCTTGTATTCATCCCTGTTTTAATATATCAAGTAAATTGTAGATTTATTAAACATTAACCACATACACACATCAAAATGACAAAACAATATGATTGTCTAAATTTACCCGGAGTATACCACTACTCATCGTCTTAAAAGTTAGAATACAAAACAAAAAACCGCCCTCCTGCCCCATTCTCAGAAAAAAGTCTGACGAGAAACAAGGAATCTCTGTTGAATGGCCTTATCTGGAATGTGGTTTTCTGTCTGGCCATGCATGTATCTCAGCCATGGTTTTAATACTGGTACTGGAACTCAATGATATTTTGAAATGAGGTTCACTTCACCATAGGGAATGCTATTAAAGAGGGCACAGTGATGTCTGCCATTTCCTTTCTAGAATTATCCGTCTTTGTTTTTGGAAATAATGATTCCCCATCTGCCAGTTGCATTTAAAGTAATTTGGGCTGAAGTATCACTGCCTGAGCCATGGCCTGGGTTATCGGATTTGAATTTTAAATTTGGTGTGGCCGTTCACCATCACGAGTGCTTTAAAAAATTTGTTGTTTGCCTTTTCCGTACTGTCCAGACAGGCACTTACAAACTCTTAGTATTATAACCTGCCAAATCTCATTGGTGCAGCCCTTATAATTGGCTACGGCAATCGGCAATGCCGAAGCCATTTGCTGAAGCAAACGGTAGCAGATTGCCGAAGCCAAACAATCTGAATTAAAAGGGCTGTTGGTGGCTGAACATCAATAAATAAATATATTTTCAGTCACCCTACCTACGTTTGTCTATGTTGGTAGGCACAGTAGATAGGATTTGTATGTGTACACAAATACCAGCCAAAGGGTTTGAATTGTTGAATTGGGACTTAAATTATCAGGATATAAAGTGATAATATCTGGAGCTTTAAATGATATGTCACTTCAAGTTTTAGCTTATACCGGCACATTTTAATTGCAAAGATGAAAATGCAGACAAGAGCTGAGCAATTATTGTTAAACATGTACATGCCAGGTGTATTGCAATAGAGTACATAGATTTGCATCTGCCTTATTCTGGACAGGCAATGGATCCAGAAAAAAAACTTTTGTTGATAGGGCCAAAAAATAATTTGGGAAGGTGCCTTTTGAAGCCAGTAGGTTCGGTGACTTGCAAACAAACTATCTATATTTGTTATTATTGCCTGTCATGTTGCTTAGTATCCACTGTATATTGTTAATGAACTGGATCAAGTTACAGTAAGTAATGCCCTAAATAATCGACTCCTTAACCACAGCAGAATTTTGGGTAACTTTTCAAGATTTAGATGGAAATATGGCTTGTTGCCATTCATCGGAAAGCTCTCAGTGAGAGCTTTCCAATGAATGGCAACAAGCCATAAGCCATAAATCCTCATATTTCCGACGAATATACATGTACATGTATTAGGCGACTTCTTTGATCAGAAATGGATATTTTAAGGAAATGTTTCAGAGAGACAGGACAACAACAGATATATTTTAATATATTTTTTTGCAAAACAAGTCAAATTTCCACTGGTAAATCTCTGTTTGGTCAAATTTGGAAGGCGACCTCGTTTTCGCCTTGCGGGCATCCCAGGGCGAAGTCACCGGCTTCAATGGCGAAAACTTCGCCCCAGTCACCTCCTAGCTTGGGGCCTGCTAGTAGCTAAGATATGGAGTAGGGCTTTAAATAAGAGGCGTCGTAACACTGGTCAGGCTATAGTGTTTCAGTGCAAACATGGGCGATTTAAATTTTAGGCAAAATATAAGAAATTACAATGGAATTTTGACCTTCCACTGGTATCTGGGTGTCAGAAGGATCCAGTGCTGTTTTGATACCTGTTAAATGTTTGGCGCCCAGACTCTGGAAGTCGAAATGTCCTCAAATTCCAAATATTTAGTATTTATTCAAACTGAATATTCTATATTTTCAAGTAAATTTTCTATAATTCAACAACATGCAATGCAAATCATCACTCTGCTGTTGATATGGCCAAAAAATATATATACCTGTGTTTCTGGTGACATGCAAGAAAAAAATAAGGGTGGGCGGGTTGCTTTTCATTTTATTTTATCTTTTCATTTTATTTTCAACTTTGCACGAAATAAATATGAATACCCCCCCCCCCTCCCGGACTTCTTCTCCTTGTTTGTAATGTACTATAAAATAATAAAACTAAGTACCGGTACATAACAAGGGGAATATGCATGTAGTGTAATTTATTGTTTTATTGAATAAAACATGAAAAATTTAATTTGATTCAGCTGTGACCTAACTGAAGTGTGGTATAATTTCCGGTTTAACAGTACACGCGATGTGTCAATTTTTTCGGAAATGAATCAGTTTACAAGGAAAATCAAATCAGATGCGTACTACCGGTATTACTAATTTTGCAAAATCTATAAAATGAAAATGGTCTGGTGCGCCGGAATAGGGGCGGGCGGCAGTGTAGTTTCCAGTAATTATTTGGGGACACCTGTTTTATATGCCAAAGTCATATCCGAAGGCCACGTACATGGGAAGGGTGGCCTTCCCCTGGAACTACGTACTGCCATAAAATGACAATTTATCGCTTTATTTGATGATTTACTCTTGAGTGCCTAATAAACATACATGTACGATTATTAAAATCGAGGTAAAATTCCCACCTGTACGATCGTTATTTGGTCCTGTACGTTTATTAAATTAACCAAAAGAAATAATTCACCAATCTTAAATTGTGTTATTCATAGATAAATGAACTCTGATTGTTGACAGTGATCAGCACAATGTAGATTCACAGACCTGGCTATGGATCAAAACTATTTCTGTCCCATGGCATCAGTAAACCAGTCAGATGGTGCATTTTGTTGGGATGTATGGTACTAATATTTCCAGTCTGTACGTTTATTCCGCCCTGTACTATTATTAGGCACTCAAGAGTACCGTAGTGTTAGTTGTGTTTGTTTTCTAGTAGTAATGGTCAAAAACAAATTATCTGAGTAATTTTTTGTTCTTTCCATCCTGTTCCATCTGTGTTTTTTTTTGGGCGACTGGAGTTTGGGCGCCCATACCTGTTACAGGTACCAAAACTGGCCTGGAAACTACCCTGGCAGGCGGGTCACCAGAAACCAGAAACACACGTCTTTTTTATTTTGGCCTATACATGTACATGTAGATCCTTTATTTGCACACAATCAAGTGTCCAGTTACATGCAGGAATATTTTATCAGCCCAATTTATATACAAATGTATGGACATCCTCATATGCATTTTTTAACAGGGTCGTCTTTGCATGGGAAATAATGGGCTTGGGCCTTAATGGCTACATGTACATCACTGTTTTCTAGGTCTGTTTGACAAAGATAATTATGTACTAGTAGATGCAGTTTATAGATTTCTAAGACACATATCATAGATTATTAAAAAGCTAAGCACCGCTTAACCTCGGTCACAGTGACAACCAAAGAAAGTGGTGTGAGACCTATAGAAGGCTTTAAGCTGCTATTCTTTATTGATTTAGTTATTAAAGCAACGATATACAATCCAATTCCCTGAGGCTACTCAACACACTTCTGCAATCATATACCAAGTATGTTCTTATTGATTGCCATGGTGACATAAATTTCATTTTAGTACAATAGAATCAAGAATTGTTCCTTCCAAGGAGAAGGTCTTTTAACAGAGGTGGTATTCCCCCATCCACGATTGACAAACTGATACTACATGTACCGGTACATGTACATGCAGTATTCACTACCGTGGAAAACCCAGTAGGCCTATTAGTATATTTTACAAAGACAATATTACTGCATGGGCAAATTTATATCGACTTTCCTTTACATTGCCTTATAGCAGAGTTCCTGCTGGCTTTTGAAATTTTGAAATAGTCTTCAATTGAAATATATTGGAAGGGGGGGGGGGGGGGCTTGATTTTTGGTGTGTAAATATTATAAAAGTCTGTAAAAACGTCACCACTATGAAGAACACGAAGAAATGTATACAATTTGTTGTTAATTTTAATAGCTCTCCAACACTGATTTTAGACCAATTTTAGTGAAATTGTGGGGGGTGGGTGTCAAAAAATTGGGAGTAGAATTTTTTTTTTTTGCAGGTTTGGGGTTGGTGGGTTCCCAAAAATGCCAGATGCAAAAAAACGGCATGCCTTGTTATGTACAATGTAAGTGTTGGCGCACACGGTCCCGATCGTACATGTACCTGGTTAAATCCGGCTGCTGGATATATCAGGCCCGATAAAAATGTGGGGGGGGGGGGGGGGTGTCATCGAGGAGAGGGTCATCAGCGCACAGAAGTCAGAATTTCCCATTTTCGCTCCAGTCATATAATCATGCTATGGTAACTTTAGTCTATATACATGTACATGTAGCCAACTGGTGTCAGTGGTCATCCTATCTAGCCAGTTAGTATACCGGTAGCTAGTCCTGGTGGTTTATATTAATATGTATTTATAAAGACTAACCTTTATTAATAATAAATTAAATAATATTAATAATATTATATATTGAGGTCACGAGCAATAGCCATAATAGACCTTTCCACAGATGCCGCCCTTTTGTCACGTTTATTATACAGCCACTCATTTTCTGCCCACAAGTCCACCAGCCGTTGTTCCTTGTCGATCGACAAAAATTCTTGACTTTAATTCTGATTTGACCTCGAATAGCATTCACCGACATTTTGAATGAGGTTTGGTACCGGTATGTGACGATCGGTCTCCTGATGAAATCAAACTCAGTTTGATCCATCCGATTAAATCGGATCCGACAAAATCGGCTCGATTGTTAGGCGCACACGGTCCCGTATGTCCCCGAATTATCCTGCAGCAGGATTAATCGGAGACATTCGGGATTGTTTGCGCCGACACTAAACAGAACCATGTGCAGTGATTTGTCAACAGACATCGCTATCAAATCATGTAGTAAGTTCAAATATTTAATCTAAATCAGCCTAAAAAACATGATTTTTAAGAAAAGTTTTTATTGCTTTGACTGTTCCTAATATTTGCCGTTGAGTTTTGATTAAACATCGATATTTTATTGGATTAATGATACTTAGATGAATAGATGGGTAATGCCACTGCAACAATGATGTTTGCATAACAATGGTTTCTATATGCGAAATCTTGTTTATAAATATTGGAGAATTTAAATCATTAATGTAAATATTAATAAATGAATATAAGAACAAAGTCGATCTATTTTTACATGCACTTGTTCAGGCCCCAAGCTAAGAGGCGACTTGAGCGAAGTACTAGTACTCGCCTTCGTCAGTGCTGGCCTTATGAAAAATCTGCAGGGGCTAAAATTCGCCCTCGCCAAATTACTTTGCAGGGGCTAAAATATTTTGCAGGGGCAATTTCTGTTCTATGGGGTATTTATGTTGTAACATATGAAATACCAGTAAACTGACATATGTCATATTGCATATAACTTATTATGTGGTAAGTGATAATATTTAAATTTAATTAATTTATAATCATATATTAATTGTGAAATTATCAATGAATGTTGTATAACTTATTAATGTTTAAAAGTACTTTTATAAATGTTATACCATGTCTTGCATATATGGTATTGTTGTGTTTGTTCCTTTATGCCTGATCCAAGTGACCTAATGGTTAACCAGAATCAATCAATCATTATAATATATTTATATCATATAGTGCATGCTGTTATACTCATAATTATACTGTATAATACATGTATGAGGTGACATATATTATTGTAAGTTAACCAGAATCAATCATTATGCCATGCATACATGTATATTGTACATACATGTACATGATATAATGTTTGTGTTTGTTCCTTTATACCTGAGTGACCAAGTTACCTAACCAGAATCAATCATATCATGCATTTATTTGTTCCATACTTTTATCTATATAATCCATCGGTACATTCGCGGCTTCCGTACATTTGTGAAATTTCGTCCACTTCTATCGCGTCAAAACATACATTATTCCGTATATATCATAAATTAAATCACTTCTATGTTTGTATCATCTCATAACCCATCCGTGCTATGTATAAATCACTCATTTCATGTAATTAATAGCACGATATCGCGATATTTATTCTTTGTTTTCGTCACTTCATTCATATCATTTGTTTACATGTCAGCGAGCACTGTTGCGCGATTGGCAGATTCCTTCGTAGCCCCACCCATCGCTGTCAACAGCGCTCATCAAACTTCCTTGTAGGTAAGGTATGATTTGTGGGAAGCACTGCACGTTCACAGTTAGGTCATGTAATCGTCAGTCTGTCACTGGTGACGGGTGTGTAGCATGGTTTGGCCTAATTAGATATACCGGTGGTAGCCGACTGTTAACATAGCATGCGTCTCCTGCTTCAAAGATGCGATGTCGCGTTGCCTTATATGTTTTCAAACGGATAACTCATCAAAATTACGACTGCAAAAGTATGTTGGGTAGTGAATGTTGCGCGAGCGATATATCGCCCACGCCAAATTGAAATTGCGCGGGCGACGCGCGAGCGATAAAATCGCTCGCGCCATATTGATAGGCCTGCTTCGTCGAAAACAAAGTCGCCTTCCAAATTTTACCAAACTGAGATTTACCAGTGGAAATTTAACTTGTTTTGCAAAAATATATACCGGTATTAAAATATATCTGTAATAATGTTGTTGTCCTATCTCTCTGAACCATTGGGCAAAACATTTCCTTAATATATCCCTTTCTGATCAAAGAAGTTGTTCACATTCAATCAGTATCAGAAATATTTAGACCAATCGAGTTCCATGAGTTTATAAATTAGTACAAGACCACCGTCCTGCTATTCAGATATAAAACAATTAAGACATTATCAGATTATGTACTAGTGGCTTCGGAAGTTCGTTTGGCAACACGTCACACTTTTAGGACAGGCTGCTTCCTTAAATAAATTGGTGCACCCACAATAAAAGGTGCGTCCAACTGGTCAAGTTTATTGCTTTAATCTGATTACCGGTATACCATGGACATTGGTATTAATTATTAAAAGCTTTAGAATAAAAATAAAAGCTTTTACAACTCCTTGATTTATTCCTTATTGTTTATTTTAGCAGACATCCACATTACAGCAGTACCAATTAAACTTACGGATGATCATCTTATCTTGTTCTTCCGGTCTAGGAAATAATACTAGAATAATAGAAACCTCTAATATTGTGTAACATTACTACTACATGTACTAGTAGTACTTTCATTTAAGTTAAAAATTTAATTACAGTAATGCCCTAAATAATCGACTCCTTAACCACAGCAGAATTACGGGTAATTTTTCAGGATTTAGTCGGAAATATGGCTTGTTGCCATTCACCGGAAAGCTCTCACTAAGAGCTTTCCGATGAATGGCAGCAAGCCATATTTCCGACTAAATCCTGAAAAATTACCCATAATTCTGCTGTGGTTAAGGAGTCAATTATTTTGGGCATTACTGTACTACTGACTCTACTGTACATGTAACTTGCTAATTGATATTTATACACAAAACATTTCCAAGAATTTCAAATTTCATGGTGTGGAATCACATGGTTTGGAGGTTGGTGAGTACTAGGCAATCAAAATGTGCAAACGCACAAAATCAGGAACTGACACAAAACATATCAGTTTGACTATTAATATATAAGAACATATGCTGGTTTATTTTTGAAACAAGTTGATACCTTATTTGTTCGGAAATACTTAGTGGTTTTTTATAACATTCTGACCAAAGTTGCCAGTCGGACGTGCGTGGAATGCACCAGTCCAATACATCTTGGAAAATCCTTTGACTGACAACTTTGGTCAGAATGTTAGAGCAAACAAATGTGAATTTGGACATAAATGAGGTATCAGCTTGTTTGAAAAATAGTATAGCATCTGCTCGTATACGTCAAAATACTATGTAGTAATTGTCATATCTGAGTTTATCACATAATTTGGCCATAAAAGCAGTTTCATAATTATTGTGTGGTAATAGACACGTTTAATATCAGCGCGTGCGATGATGTCACAGCGTTCTTCAAATAACTTGCGATCGCTGTAGTTTATGATTGTTGTTTTCGATGAATATTGCGCGTTGCTTCGGGTTTATTTGATCATGTGATAAAAGGTATCTCACACTCATCCTATTTTATACGTAATTTATCAACCTCGTCCTCTAAATTCTATTTGAGCCTCGGTAAACTTCGGCTCAAATCGAATTTAGTGAACTCGGTTGATATATTCCGTATAAACTAGAAACTCATGTGAGATCCTCTATTTATTACCTTTATTCCTCGTTTCTGATCGTGTTTTAGATGGCCTCGGCCATTTTGAATGCGTGATACTCGTCAACTCGCAACCACGTGATTCCCCACCGTGAATTTATAATCACAATTAATTTCTTCAGATAACATATTTTTTTATATTTTTAAATGAAAGTTATAAATTGAAGAAATATAATGTCAGGTTATCTATCTAAACTATACTTGTGCTGTATTTTATTCTTAATAAACATGTTTTATCTTGTTATTTTATCTTTTTATTGATGTTATAAATAAAGCGATATTTAAAAATATCTTATGTTTTTCTTTAGTCTCCCTCATTTCTCCCTATTTGGGGCTGAAGTCTCCCTAAAATCTCCAGAGGGAGAAGTCACTTCTCCATGTTTTCATCCCTTAGCTTGGGCCCTGTACTTGTTAACCCTTTCAGTGCCAGGGGCCAATGAGATCGGCCCTAATTTATGGTCTGTAAAATCGGCCCTAAAAAAAAATGTTTTTGTTTTTTTGGTTGGAATTTTTTTTGGGTATGCTTAAGCATGCTATAGCGAATTTAAAGACAAATTGGATAAAACCTTAAGGGCATGTTATAACTCAAAACTATCACCAAGTATTCATAGTAATAATTTTGATGCCCATAAAAAACGTAATATTCCCTGGCAATAAACCTACAAAATAAGTCTTGCACTGAAAGAGTTAAAGAATATAAGAAAAAATTATTAAAATTGTAAAAAATTGTAAAAAATGATAACAAATGATGAAAAATTGTTAGGTCAATGCATTCTCTTATATAGGTCGCCTCGCATATATAAGAGAATGCATTGGCACAGGGAATATGGGTTGATACAAAAATCAGACTTGGCACTGAAAGGGTTAATGACAGTTGTTTTACAAACTTATAAATTATGTTATTATGCATGAACCTACTTTGAAGACATTGAGTCTCTTTAAATGCCTGAAAATTTATTCATGTATGCTTACTTTTTTACAATACATTTCCCTGCTTGTAGGCGATGTACGATGCTCAGTGTATTTTGCTCTGTACCTTTACGCTATTTTCATCTGTCATATGCCTTTAACTATTAAAACAGTAATATCAAATTTAATCTGCAACAGATTAAATTATAATAAAAAATTTCTGAAGGGGAATGTTTTCTTGGTTCAGTTTATCTTCGTAAACAACGTTTTCATTTATATAAATATGAAATGAATTGGTTTACTTTGAACATGCAACCCTAAACAAACATTTAATTTTCTTTGCCTGACTCACCGACGTAAAGTCCATAGATCATGGAAAATATCAAATGATCAACCAAAGTTTACAGTACTTCATATAGTATCAATAGCCATATCGGTTTGTGCAGT